>QAOA01008430.1:26360-54054 GCA_003255065.1 Cercis canadensis
TTTTGGATACTGACAATCTTTGGAAGTCCTTCAACTTTAGCTGCATGGACAAACTCCATCACTCCGTATGAAGTCTCATTGGAAACACCTATATAGCGTACCTGATGAATGCAAAAGTAGTATCTATCACAAATAATTGCCAGGAAACATCAATGAGAGAATGCAAATGACATTATGATCAGAATCTAGGTATTTACGGTGTAACTAGTAGTAGGGATATAAAGAAGCAGAAGAAGTAATGAGAGGAGGTGGTAGATCCCAGGTTGGTTACACAGATACAAAGATGGAGAGCGAAAAAGTAGTTATATGACACAACAGAAAAACATAGGAGACCAGATATAAAGTACATGCTTCGTTTTTGGTTAAGTTCAGTTACCAAACGTGAGTAAGTGATAACCCCCATCTCTTTCCTCTTGTTCAACCAAAAAACTTGACAGAAAGAAAGAATCCTTACTATCCCTCCTCAATTCTATTTTTCTACCAACCAAGCTTTAAATTTATCAAAAATAATTTATAAGCATCATAGCTCATCATTTTAGTTAATATTTCAGCAAATAAAGGAAGTTCTCTAGACCTGCAAGCCAAAACCAACTCCATTCATCATGATGCCTTTAGACAGCTACAAAACCAGAAGCAAAAGCTAATTGTTAAAAACCAGTCACCTTTCCTTCATTAATAAGTTCTTGAAAAGCTCGCAGCTGCTCCACAAACGGCACACTGGGCCTCCATTTTGAAGCATCATAGTTAAACTCACCAAACAATGCCACATAGCGATCTGGCCTATAATGAAATAGAACACCATTATCTTCAAAAACCATTAACCTAAACAGTTCCTAGTTGGGCTTTCAGTCTAAAAAGGCCAACAGGAGACAGTTTGCAACTTTTCTTCTTGCAAACTGTGTAAACCCAATCTTCTTTTAGACCAAAAAAAGGAAATCTTACAAAGAATCAAAATTCTGAACAATAATGTTCTATACTATAATTAATATTTAATAATACTGCAATACAGTCAATCAGCATATCATATAATTGCCCCGATTCTTCCCAATTGTTAGAATTAAGGCTTAATTAACTTGCATAGGACATTGTTATGCATAACTAAAATTTTGGATTCCACCTAAACCACTGACTTTTATGATCCTTCAAGAAAGGATGATTAAGAGGAAGAAAGAGGACTAATGGCACAATAGGATAAAATTTCTGTTTTTGAATATGACAAACAGAAGGAAGAATTTTCATCACAATATTTTTCTAACCCACCCATACTGCAAAGATAAAGCCAAAATCCAAATCTACACGTCTTTCATTTCCTTTCACATGATCAAATAAACATGATAGGGGTTTCCCATATTTCAATAGGATGCAATAAGTGCACATATACTCTCTCCTAGTGCAACACCACTAATCTAATGCATGGAGCTCATTAAACCGAGACCAAGGAAGAACAATGCATAGAAATTTGAAAGAAAATATAATCATGTACGGATTTAAATCGTCAAGAATAAGAAACAAAGTTTTGCATAAGATTTAGTAAAACTAAGTTAAAAAACAAAAAAAAAAAATTAAAATTAAAAAAGATTTAATTGTGACATCCCACAGTATCCTAAAAAACTTCAGCTAGTGCTTTAAGATAAAGACATACAAGTTGAATCATGAAATCTCATTGTATCCTACAAAGCCTAAACTTCAATAGAAATATCAGCTTAAACCTTAGTGAAGCCAATTCTTTTTTTCTTGACTGCAAGAAATCAAGTATTGCTGGATACACATAACTCTTAATAAACTTAAACAACATCCTAGATATTATGTTTAATGAATCTTGGCTCCATTTACAAAGTTCTAACTCTTCAACATGTAGGATATCAACTATCAACCATCAAGTGACTTATTCCCTATTCATTGGTTTCTAAGATCTTATGAATTATGATAATCAATATCTTCAAGCTATCACCCCCTATAATCTTTGGTAGGAGCCACTCATTTAATAGCCTAAGCAAATAAAGAACCAAAACTGAAAAAACAAAAAATATCATCCTAAATTATATAATATTCCATCTCAAACTCCCCAAATGAAGCATTGCTTCATTCTCCATTATTCTCAAAAAGTGGCCAACATAGTTCTTTCGAATATCCAATTCTCACTAGGCACAGGCCATGAGGCTCCTAGATGTCAAAATTAAGAGTCCTATTCAAAATTGACATCAGCATAGTCTTGATTGAGAATTGGGTTTGTCCTTTATCATACATGTCAACTGCTATCTTTCAAGTTAGAACTTAACCCCCAGACAAAATGTCATGCCATCAATAAACAGACACCAGGGAGAGAAGCATACCCATGATCCAAAACGTACTATTTAAATTTCCAAGCAAAATTAGAGTCTGATATTATTCCCTTAACTAAAAGAATATTCAGCATTTCAAATCAGCACTAAATGCAAATTTCAAGCCAAGAAGGCAATGCAATTCGTTCTATCACAAAAACCCAGAAAAAAAAATCTCACATTTCATGGTTAAGACCAAAAAAAAAATTAGCTTTCCCAGCTCTTTCTGCTAATTTTGAATATAAAAAATAATACCCATTAAAGGAAACCAAAAAACACTTACAGTACCAAAAGTGATTTCACTAATGTTAAGGTCGGAGTCGCCGAGCTTCCTGTACTGCAAAGCGTTCTTGTCGCCGAGGGCGGCACAAATGCGTGTCTTCACAGAGCTCTTTCCGAGCCTTCTAGCTCCACAATTAAGCGGCATTGATGGTGTCACACGGCGACAAAGGCCACGAGTCTTCCCGCAGGAAGAAGCAGGAATGGCAGAGAAGGAGGCCGAAGAAGAGGCCATGGCTAAGGCTCTTCTTGCTTGGCCTTATAGTTACCCAAACGCTGGAATCCAAGCTCAGTCCCTCAGTGGCTCCGTCTTTGCGTAGCAAAGTTGAAATTTCCAAGTCTAACTGCCACTAATGATATACCGTGTCTATCCTTTTTCCTAACCCTTAAGAAGAGCCACAATTTTTAATTCTTATCAAACTCATACTTTATTTTGTTATGGACCCCAATGTGTGAACCTTTGACCTCTTACTAGATCACATCTTGTGATATTTTTTTTTGGTAATATCACATATTGCGATTTAATGTACATTGTTTTTTTTATTACACCTGCATTACAATTATATAATGAGTAAAACATTTTTTTAGTCCTTGAAAAATAAAGTCATTGACAAATTCGTCCTCCATAAATTTTTAGTGACAAATTGGTCCTTAAATTATTATTTTGCAGACAAATTAGTCATCCGATAAGTATGATCGGTGAAAAGAAAATGAGGACTTGAATGAGAAAATGAGGGCTTAATCATAGCTAGGCAAGATCAGTGAAAAAAATTAGAAAAGGGGTATGCAGAAGTCCAGAACTTTTCTAATTAAAGTACTAGAGGACTAATTTGTCAAACAGAATAATAATTCAATAACCAATTTGTCACTGAAAATTTTTGCAAGACGAATTTGTCAGTAGTTGCATTTTTCAAGGACTAAAAAAAGGTTTTACTCTTATATAATTGGTAGCATCTAAATTCAACTAGATCTATTAAAAATATGAGTGCACACAATATAATTAATTNAACAACAGAATAACCCAAGTGAGAAAGTTATGTCTAACTGATAAAAAGTAGGGTATAAACAAGTTAGTACATAAAGTTACCAGGACATTGCATAAAACAAATTCAGAAAGTTACATCAAACTGATAGTAGGAAACCATGTGATATACAAGCTAGATTTATCAAATTATCCAAATCACACAACAATAAAAATAAATTAATACACATATGATATAGGATAAGCAGTTAAATAGGACCATTAGTTTCATGAAGTTAAATACACATATGACGTAGGCTAAGCAGTTAGAGTCAAGAAGATGCTCATTTATATTGTTCAGTACCTAACATTGTCAGGAAGAAGATTGTTGCTACTAATCTAGCCCTGACATCAGGATTGCAACAGAGAGATTTAATTGTGACATCCCACAGTATCCTAAAAAACTTCAGCTAGCGCTTTAAGATAAAGACATACAAGTTGAATCATGAAATCTCATTGTATCCTACAAAGCCTAAACTGCAATAGAAATATCAGCTTAAACCTTAGTTAAGCCAATTCTTTTTTTCTTGACTGCAAGAAATCAAGTATTGCTGGATACACATAACTCTTAATAAACTTAAACAACATCCTAGATATTTTAATGAATCTTGGCTCCATTTACAAAGTTCTGACTCTTCAACATGTATGATATCAAATATCAACCATCAAGTGATTTATTCCCTATTCATTGGTTTCTAAGATCTTATGAATTATGATAATCAATATCTTCAAGCTATCACCCCCTATAATCTTTGGTAGGAGCCACTCATTAATAGCCTAAGCAAATAAAGAACCAAAACTGAAAAAACAAAAAATATCATCCTAAATTATATAATATTCCATCTCAGACTCCCCAAATGAAGCATTGCTTCATTCTCCATTATTCTCAAAAAGTGGCCAACATAGTTCTTTCGAATATCCAATTCTCACTAGGCACAGGCCATGAGGCTCCTAGATGTCAAAATTAAGAGTCCTATTCAAAATTGACATCAGCATAGTCTTGATTGAGAATTGGGTTTGTCCTTTATCATACATGTCAACTGCTATCTTTCAAGTTACAAGTTAACCCCTGGACAAAATGTCATGCCATCAATAAACATTCACCAGGGAGAGAAGCATACCCATGATCCAAAACGTACTATTTAAATTTCCAAGCAAAATTAGAGTCTGATATTATTCCCTTAACTAAAAGAATATTCAGCATTTCAAGTCAGCACTAAATGCAAATTTCAAGCCAAGAAAAGAAACCCAGAAAAAAAATCTCACATTTCATGGTTAAGACCAAAAAAAAATTAGCTTTCCCAGCTCTTTCTGCTAATTTTGAATATAAAAAATAATACCCATTAAAGGAAACCAAAAAACACTTACAGTACCAAAAGTGATTTCACTAATGTTAAGGTCGGAGTCGCCGAGCTTCCTGTACTGCAAAGCGTTCTTGTCGCCGAGGGCGGCACAAATGCGTGTCTTCACAGAGCTCTTTCCGAGCCTTCTAGCTCCACAATTAAGCGGCATTGATGGTGTCACACGGCGACAAAGGCCACGAGTCTTCCCGCAGGAAGAAGCAGGAATGGCAGAGAAGGAGGCCGAAGAAGAGGCCATGGCTAAGGCTCTTCTTGCTTGGCCTTATAGTTACCCAAACGCTGGAATCCAAGCTCAGTCCCTCAGTGGCTCCGTCTTTGCGTAGCAAAGTTGAAATTTCCAAGTCTAACTGCCACTACCGATATACCGTGTCTATCCGTCTTTCCTTATTCCTAAGCCTTAAGAAGGGAGAACACGTTTAAATTCTTCTCTCCACAATTTTTGATTCTTATCAAACTCATACTTTATTTTGTTATGGACCCCAATGTTTAAACCTTTGACCTCTTACTAGATCACATCTTGTGATTTTTTTTTTGGTAATATCACATATTGTGATTTAATGTACATTGTTTTTTTTATTACACCTTCATTACAATTATATAATGAGTAAAACCTTTTTTTAGTCCTTGAAAAATGAAGTCACTGACAAATTCGTCCTCCATAAATTTTTAGTGACAAATTGGTCCTTGAATTATTATTTTGCAGACAAATTAGTCCTCTGATAAGTATGATCAGTGAAAAGAAAATGAGGACTTGAATGAGAAAANACCTTTGACCTCTTACTAGATCACATCTTGTGATATTTTTTTTTGGTAATATCATATATTGTGATTTAATGTACATTGTTTTTTTTATTACACCTTCATTACAATTATATAATGAGTAAAACCTTTTTTTAGTCCTTGAAAAATGAAGTCACTGACAAATTCGTCCTCCATAAATTTTTAATGACAAATTGGTCCTTGAATTATTATTTTGCAGACAAATTAGTCCTCCGATAAGTATGATCAGTGAAAAGAAAATGAGGACTTGAATGAGAAAATGAGGACTTAATCATAGCTAGGCAAGATTAGTGAAAAAAAATTAGAAAAGGGGTATGCAGAAGTCCAGAACTTTTCTAATTAAAGTACCAGAGAACTAATTTGTCAAATAGAATAATAATTCAATAACCAATTTGTCACTAAAAATTTTTGCAAGACGAATTTGTCAGTAGTTGCATTTTTCAAAGACTAAAAAAAGGTTTTACTCTTATATAATTGGTAGCATCTAAATTCAACTAGATCTATTAAAAATATGAGTGCACACAATATAATTAATTTAGAGATCTCCTAAAATAGTTGAGGTCTCGAATTCTATTCTCCGTTCCTATATTTTACACTAAAAAATATAACACCACCTATAACATGGAGAACAAAAAATTATACCTGCTATAACTTTATAAGAAGTTAACTCTATTTTTCTAACATAAATCCAACTAAATTTTATATTCAAATTTAGAATCGTAACTAAAAGTATTAAAAAAAAATCTAAATTCAACTAGAGCCACTTCAACTTATATTAAACATGCTTACATCCTTCTTTTTTTGTATGATATAGATTTTATACTACTCTTGTAGTGAGATAAATGTTTCGCTTTTCCAAAATTTTGTGTACTGTATGGTATAATGTAGCACTACTTTTTATAAGAACTATGTTATTTGTACACATGCAAATACATACATATTTTATACCTATACACTATACAGATGATAATATATGAATATAATTGAACTCACCAAGCTTTAATTAATATTAGAATAACTTAATCATTTAAGCTATTCTTTATGCTTTAATATAATGGTTTTATAGATGTGCAAGCATCATTTCTCTATTTTTAGTAATAAAAAATTTAAAAATCGGTTAGGCTAAGTTAGAAACAAAAACAAAGTTCATGTAGATCAAAGAATTCCTATGGCTCCGAACCCAAGCCATTGAACAAAGAAGTACGAGTTATATTGAACCAAACAACTATTGGTGTATCATTCCTCTTTTTTCAGGTTTAGAATTGGAAATAATTTTCCAAGAAAAATGCGTAAGTGAGAATTCTTTGATTGCTAAAAGAGAAGTAGTTCAAGTACTACCAAGCACCTCCTCAATACTCAGTCATTGTAGTTGCAGAAAACATTAACTTCGATCGAAAACCACAGAATAACACACTATCTCTCTGCCACCTTCCATCACTGAAATGACTCCAAAATAACGTGCGCTTACAATACATAACCATCTCATATATAAGCTAACAAAATTATTGATATCTCATATACTACGTAATTTTCCGTACTTCGCACGAGGACGAACATTATTCTTGAAACAAATAAATTATATCAATTGATTTCTAAAATTTAGAATTGAATTTTGATATCAAGAAAAAAAAAAAACACTTAAAAATTTATTAAATTTTTTATTATAGTTAAGTATGAAAGTCGTAGGGTACTTTGAAAAATCACCCCATGTTCTAATCCCATTTTAATTCCACTTGCAAAAATTGTAACAAAGAAATGCAACAGAATAATAAATGCATTGAAGTCCAAATATTCAAATGAAAAAGTAATAAATTAAGAATACACGACACCACTCCTAGTAGATGAACCACCTCGCCGTGCCACAAGAGATGAATTCTTTTTTTGCCTAATACACGCTTACGCGTTCTATGAGAAAAACTCTAAAATAATACACGTTTTAAATGAAAAACGCATAAACCCATAACCATGTTTTCTTGTCAAAACTGAAAGACCCCTACCCTCGTTTTGACTCATCTTATGACTGTATGAAACGCATATGTGTTTTCTTGAAGAAAACGCGGAAGCAAATGTGCATTACGCACTTTTATTCCGTGCATATGCATTTTTTAAAGTCCCAAGGTGAGTCAAATTGGTCTTTCCCAAAGCATTTCTTCCCATTTCCCACCTCCTCTCTATCCTTTCATCTTCTCTCACTCTCTTCGACCATTCATTCTCCCCTCATCCCCTCTCTGAATTCATTCTCTCATCTCTCATTCTCTACTTCATTTTGTATTTAGAAAAATGGTCAGCCATAAAGAAATTATACCCAAACCAATAAATTCTTCTATCTTAATCTTTTATTTTAGATTTGTTAAATTTAAACTGTTAGAAATTTGTCTTGGTTATTTACTTTTTTTTATTCCTAATTATTAAATTAATAAAGTTAAATTGTTAATTTAGATGTTTGTCTTAGTATTGTTTACAGTTAAAATTTTTTCTTCATTTATTAGTTTAAATGTTTTATTAGTATCTATTAAATGTTTTATTAGTTTAAATTTTTAAAATAAATAATTTAGTTTAAATTTTTTATTAAGAATTATTAAATTAGCAAAGTAGTTATATTGAATTTGTGATTTACAGTTTAAAGTTTATAATTAAACTTTGTTGTTTGTAATATAAGGTAAGGAGTTGAGATTTAATGTTAGCTGTTTGAGATTTTAGGTTTCGATTTGAGATTTAGAGTTAGAATTTAGAGATTATAATTTGAAGTTTATTATTTAGAGATTAGGATTAAGGGTTTAATTTTTGGGATATTTGTTTATGTTGATCTATTTATAGTTTTAATAAATGTTACTATGGTTTTTGTTAAGGATCGAGATTGATTCGTCCTCATTCTCATAAAATTGCGATCCCATATCAGAGATTGATCTCACATCTGCTGAGAGCGGGGTTTGATGCGATTTACTATATAAAGCCTATGCAGTTAGACTTACAGTTCATATATGCATTGGTGAAGTGATAGCGTCCAGAGACACACATGTTCTATATGTCATTTAGAGAGTGCACAGTAACTCTCAAAGACGTAGAGATATTGTTAAGACTCAGTGTAAATGGTATTGTTGTTGGTGAAAGGAGCTTTCATCCGTTATGGCACGAGGAGATTACACGTTTATTAGGAGTGGTGCCTACGAAAAATGTCATTTATGGTTCCCAGATACAATTGTCTTGGTTGAGAAACACATTCGATGACTGCTTACATGATGTATCGTCACGTGTATTACTGAGAAACACGTTTATTATGCGAATGCATATATTCTTCAGTTGATAGGCTCCTTGCTTATTCTAGATACTACTAAGAATTATGTGTATCTAATGTACTTGGAGCTGCTAGAAGACATGGACATAACTGGCAGACATAGTTAGGGATCATTGTACTTGTTCATTTGTACAGGAGCTTGTGTAACTTTACTTTCAGGCAGAGCATGAAGGGTGCTTAGTCTTCCTAAAAACATAAGCATATGAGAGATTCCCTACTTTGTCTCCGTACCTCTAATTGTCCTTGTGTTTTTCACCGAACCAGTGGCGAGCAGGTTAATGTAATTAATATTAATATTTTTAAATACATAGTTATATGTTGTTAGATCCAATTATAAATTCAAAATATATATTAGGTGGTGACGTTCACTAAGTTATGACCATATCTTTTCAACATAAACCATGTGAGTTATTGCCGAACTTTTGATCGCTTTGACAATGATGAGGTGACTAAATTTTATAGATTTGAAATTATCTTATCATTGAATAAATATAAAAGTTGTATGCTTAAAATTTTTAATTAATATTTTTTTCAATATATAGGTTGTGTGACAACCGTACCTAAACTTTCAATTACCACAATTTTGTACTGTTGGATGTCAGAGATGGATTGCTTNATGTCAGATATGGATTGCTTAGGTGCCCCTCTGTTCATTTAATGTGATAGAAGGACACTACCCGAATAAAGGGATACTACAGAGGTGTACCCGAGCAATCTATATCTGACTTTAAGCAGTACAAAATTGTGACAACCGAAAGTTCAAGTACGGATGCCACACAACTTGTACATTGAAAAAATATTAATTAAAAATTTTAAGCATATAACTTATATATTTACTCAATAATAATATAATAATAAATCTATAAGATTTACTCACCTCATCATTGTCAAAGCGATCAAAAGTTTGACAATAACTCACATGATTCATGTTAAAAAGATATGGTCATAATTTAGTGGACGTCGCAACCTAATATATAATTTGAATTTATAATTAGATCTAACAACATATAACTATTTATTTAAAAATATTAATATTAATTACACTAACATGTTCGCAACTGGTTCGGTAAAAAGCACAAGGACAATTAGGGGGTACGGAGACAAAATAGAGAATCTCTCATATGATCATGCTTTTAAGAGGACTAAGCACCATTTAATCTCCATGTTCCGCCTGAAAGAAAAGTTACACAAGCTTCGGTATAAATGAGCAAGTACAGTCAATCCCTAACTGCGTCTGCCAGCTACGTCCATGCCCTCTAGTAGTTCCAAGTAAATTAGATACACATAGTTCTCAGTAATATCTGGAATAAGCAAGAAGCCTATCAACTGCAAAATATATAACTTCGCATAATACTCTCATACACGTAGGGACACATCATGTAAACAGTCACCGAATGTGTTCCTTAACCAAGACAATTGAACTCGAAAATCATAAATGACATTCTCCGCAAGCACCATTTCTAATAAACGTGTAATCTCCTTGTGCTATAACAGATGAAAGCTTCTTCAACCAACAACAATATAATTTACACTGAGTTCTAACAATATCTCCACGTCTTTGAGAGTTATTGTGCACTCTCTAAATGACATATGAAACGTGTGTGTCTCTGGACGTTATTGCTCCACCAATACGTATATGAACTGTAAGTCTAACTACATAGACTTTTCATGGTAAACCGCATCAAACACTACTCTCAACAAATTTAGGATCAATCTCTAACATGGGTCCACAATCTTATGAGAACAAGGACGAATCAGTCTCAGTCCCTAACATAAACCATAATAATATTTATTAAAACTATAAATAAATCAACATAAACAAACAACCCTAAAATTCAAAAATTAAACTCTAAACCAAAACCTCAAACCCCAAATTCTAAACATTAAATAATAAACTTCAAATCCTAATTCTTAAATTTTAACCTCAAACCCCTAAATCCCAAACCTCAAAGCATAATCTCCAAACCCTGATCATAAACCCTACATATTAAACCTTAAGCCTTAAACCCTAAATCCGAAATCCTAATCTCAAGTACCAAAGCACAAAAATTTCACCCCAAACACTAAAGTCCAATCTTTAAATGCTAAACCTTAACCCCAAACGCTAATCTTTGAATCCTAACCCTCAAAACCCTAAATGCAAGTCCCAAAACTTAAACTTAAACCCTAAACCTCACATCCTAAACTACAAATTTTAAACCCGAATCTTTGAACCATAACCGTCAAAACCTTATACCCAAGTCCCAAATCCCAAAACTAGTATTTGAAATTGTTTCACCATTTTTGGTTTCGCTTCACCATTTTTATTCATTTGTCTTTGACATCTAAAAATTAGGTTTTTTGACTGAGATATTGTATTTTAACAATTTATTTACTTAATTATTATAATTTCAAAATTTTTTAGAAGAAAATTACATTTTTGTCCCTCACTTATTTAAGCGTTCTCAAAATGATCCCTCAATATAATGTCTTCTCAATTTAATTCCTCAATTAAGAGTTTCATTTCAGTCAAATCTTCTCTGTTTAATTGCCGCTAACTTAACTATGAAAAACTCAAATTCTCAATTCTATTAAGTGGTTTGTTCACTTAGGTGTCCAATGTGGCATTTAATAGTGTCACATCACTTTTTAATGTTCACATCAACATTTCTATCAATTAAGTTAGCAGCAATTAGATAAAAAGATTTGATTGAAGTAAAACTCTTAATTGAGAGACTAAATTAAAAAAAATTATATTAAGAGATCATTTTAAAAAAGTCCAACGAAAATAGAATTTTTTGGCAAACTTTTTATGTTAATATTATAGTTTTTGGTAACAGAAATGAAGAAATAGAACATTAGTGGAGTAGGGGGTCAGTGCTAACGTGGCGTCATTCTATTCGTCAGCGCACGGGTCCAGTGAGAACTGAATCCCATGCGGCGAGTCCTAGTTACATCACCCCGTTTTCTGCAAAGCATGTCCGCTGTTAGTGGACATGGTAGGTCCCGCTGCACACCATGTAACATCTACTTAAGGGACATGTTGTATGATGTGTGACATGTCCAATGAGATTCACCAACCGACTTTTGTTTTTATCTTTAAATTAAAAAAATTATAATATTAATATAAATAATTTTAAAATTACCATAATAAAATAAAGAAGTTGTTAAAATGTAATATTTATGTCAAAGAATTCTAAAAATTATTTTTCTAATACAATCCAAACAACAATTGACTATTGCAATAATAATTCACAAATAAAATATCCAATTATAAAATTGACTATTCTAAAATTAATTCTTTCACAATCAATTTTACTGTAAAAACAGTAATATCTCTTGCAGAGTTTGCGCAGGAATTGGAAACAAACTCCAGCTTATACTTTGTGGAAAGATTAAAGTACAAAGCATAAAACCAAGTGATTATAGTGGCGCAGGATTACTTGCATTACGGGAAAAAAACTTATATACGTCTATCATTAATCTTATATTTCCTGATTAATATATGGAATAATCAAACTTTACATGATTGTAAAATCAATAACTTGGAAGTTATGAATTTCAAAGGGGAGGATCTTTGTATCTCTTGAAAAGAGCTTCTATATCTGCCATGACTTCTGGAGGCAAAGGCCTCTGAGTTAGTGTAAAAGCATCAATATCTTCTTTTAGTTGGTCGACGGAGGTTGCACCAATAATCGAACTTGTCACAAATGGACGATCTCTTGCAAATCCCAGTGCAAGCTCAACTGGTGTGAGGCCATGCTTCTTCGCCAACTCGATGTACTTTATCGTTGCTTCCTGAAATTCAACAAGAAACTGTTTAACCAGCCTAAATTTTCCGTTTCATATACTCATCTAATTTGAAGTTCAATACACAAGAAAGCAACATAAACCAAGTTCAATCCATGGTGTATGTGTTGTTGGGAGGTAAAATACTTGTTGCTTATTATAGTAACCTGTCTTTCTTATATAACGGTACGTGCTATGCTACCTTGCTCATTTTTTAGGGATAGTGCTACCTTCCACCCAGTTGGGTGGGTTCAATTAGGACCCACCTAGTGATTTTGGTGTCTTCGCAAAAATATCAATAAATTGAGTCATCAAATATGTGCCAAAACAAGCTCTTATAAAATGCATAAACAACACAATATAGGAAATTGAACCAAAAAGTACCACCCATTTGGGTGTAGGGGAGAGGATAGAGATACCTGCCCCAAAAATGACAAATGTAGCAGAGCACACACCATCAAAAAGTGTAACATATTATGAAGGCATAAAATTGTGGAAATAATAGTACTAATAATCAATCGAAAACATGTTAATTATCTCCACCTAATCAACAATTAATGTAAAGCTTGAAGGCCATGCTGTAATTGCTACATGACTTCTCGCAGCCATTCATAAGGCACAAGAACCAATCTTTTACCATGCATGTAGACAATTGTAATTAAACATACTTCATGATGTAATGTAAACAAGTACCTTTTCTTAACAAAAAATAGGATCAAATCAACGACCAAATATGACTAAATCTTACACAATATACTACCATTTTAAATCTCAATTATATATTACCATTTTCTACAAGATATTGATCAAATTTCAAGAACTCAAACTATAACATACCCGTGCCAGAGATTGGTCATATCTTTCCATGTAGCCAGGGAAGAGGTTCAATCTTCCCTTTTTTGCAGCTTCAGAATTTATATCTATATATTTTCCTGACAGTGCACCACCTCCAAGTGGGGAATAGGCTAGTAAACCAATATTGCAATTTTTCGGGTGGCAAACTTCAACAAGATCAACTGAAAAATAACACACCAATAGTCAATTTTTTGAAAAAAAAAAAAATTCTTGCAAGCAAGAGACAGATTCGATAAAAGTTAAGCATCTCAAAACTTAGAACACAATATATTATTAAGCTGCCCATATTAGAATGCTGTGTTTGAGCTAAACATACAGTGACTTTGAAAGATGGACTACTTCATAGGTCCATCATCCTAACAAGGTGTAACATTGAAAGTTGACAAAACCACGCTTCTTGCCCATCATTAATCATTGAAGTTTAGCATCAAATTTCAAGTTAAGCAACATACACAACTTCTCAAAAAGAGCAACCAATTTGTTCCAAGATACAGATGCAAAATAAACTTTAAAGTTTAATTTGGACTGTCACAAATTTTTTAAGTTCTCAGGACAATAGCAACAGCAGCTTTGCATCAGAAAGCAGAATGACTAAAACCAAGAGGACAATAAGTTGTCAGAATGAGATCTGATTCACGCAACACAGGCACTTACCCTCAAAACGGCATCTAACAAGTAAACTATAGTTGTTTTGGATACTGACAATCTTTGGAAGTCCTTCAACTTTAGCTGCATGGACAAACTCCATCACTCCGTATGAAGTCTCATTGGAAACACCTATATAGCGTACCTGATGAATGCAAAAGTAGTATCTATCACAAATAATTGCCAGGAAACATCAATGAGAGAATGCAAATGACATTATGATCAGAATCTAGGTATTTACGGTGTAACTAGTAGTAGGGATATAAAGAAGCAGAAGAAGTAATGAGAGGAGGTGGTAGATCCCAGGTTGGTTACACAGATACAAAGATGGAGAGCGAAAAAGTAGTTATATGACACAACAGAAAAACATAGGAGACCAGATATAAAGTACATGCTTCGTTTTTGGTTAAGTTCAGTTACCAAACGTGAGTAAGTGATAACCCCCATCTCTTTCCTCTTGTTCAACCAAAAAACTTGACAGAAAGAAAGAATCCTTACAATCCCTCCTCAATTCTATTTTTCTACCAACCAAGCTTTAAATTTATCAAAAATAATTTATAAGCATCATAGCTCATCATTTTAGTTAATATTTCAGCAAATAAAGGAAGTTCTCTAGACCTGCAAGCCAAAACCAACTCCATTCATCATGATGCCTTTAGACAGCTACAAAACCAGAAGCAAAAGCTAATTGTTAAAAACCAGTCACCTTTCCTTCATTAATAAGTTCTTGAAAAGCTCGCAGCTGCTCCACAAACGGCACACTGGGCCTCCATTTTGAAGCATCATAGTTAAACTCACCAAACAATGCCACATAGCGATCTGGCCTATAATGAAATAGAACACCATTATCTTCAAAAACCATTAACCTAAACAGTTCCTAGTTGGGCTTTCAGTCTAAAAAGGCCAACAGGAGACAGTTTGCAACTTATCTTCTTGCAAACTGTGTAAACCCAATCTTCTTTTAGACCGAAAAAAGGAAATCTTACAAAGAATCAAAATTCTGAACGATAATGTTCTATACTACAATTAATAATACTGCAATACAGTCAATCAGCATATCATATAATTGCCCCGATTCTTCCCAATTGTTAGAATTAAGGCTTAATTAACTTGCGTAGGACATTGTTATGCACAACTAAAATTTTGGATTCCACCTAAACCACTGACTTTTATGATCCTTCAAGAAAGGATGATTAAGAGGAAGAAAGAGGACTAATGGCACAATAGGATAAAATTTCTGTTTTTGAATATGACAAACAGAAGGAAGAATTTTCATCACAATATTTTTCTAACCCACCCATACTGCAAAGATAAAGCCAAAATCCAAATCTACACGTCTTTCATTTCCTTTCACATGATAGGGGTTTCCCATATTTCAATAGGATGCAATAAGTGCACATATACTCTCTCCTAATGCAACACCACTAATCTAATGCATGGAGCTCATTAAACCAAGACCAAGGAAGAACAATGCATAGAAATTTGAAAAAAATAGCATCATGTACGGATTTAAATCGTCAAGAATAAGAAACAAAGTTTTGCATAAGATTTAGTAAAACTAAGTTAAAAAAAAAAAAAAAAAAATTAAAATTAAAATTCAAACTCCTAAAACAAGGAAATGTTGCCTAACAATTAGAGATTTAGAACGAATGACAGTAGAAAGGACATGTCTAAGTATCAGCAGAAAAGATTGAAGATTGATTTCTCAACAATTAAAACAAACAGAAAAGGTCGGGGCTAAACTGGGACTTGTCCCAGATAAACCAAACAGCTCACGTGGTTCTAAATTTTTAGCATATCGTGTGTGCGTGTGAATGTGAAAATGAGTGATAAAACCAGTAAATAAATTATATATTTACATATATGCAAATCAGATAAATTACCAATAAAGCAACAAGTGAATAAACATGATAATATGCTCTAATATTCTGTAAACTTACCAGTGAATTTGCAACAAATCAATATAATCAGTGCCAAGGCGCTTAAGGCTTTTCTCTACACTTTCTCTGATATTTGCAGCATCAACCCGCAAAACTTTTGCATTATCGCGTAAATAACTTGACCGCTCAGAATAACCACATACTTTCGTTGCTAAAATAACCTATCCACAAAATGGTACACATGGCCTGAAAAGCTTAGCATGCCAAGGAATAACTGTGTAATAATCTTCCAAAATAGGACCTAAAGTAAAATCTTAAATTAGGGTCAGCTTATTATAGATAGTAAAACAGTGCTAAATTCAATTTTTTTCTAACAAGTAATATTTCACTCTAATAATCGGTAAAATAAATTATTTAAAGTCCTGGATGCCAAAAAAGTGATAACTCTTTCTAACCTTGATTGAATCATCACCATTCTAATAAGTCAAGTAATAATGCTTATAACTGCCTCTAGCTTAGAAGCACATGCATAAACAAGAATGAACAGATAGTAAATTGAGAACCCAATACCTTGTCACGAGATTGAGACTTTAGCCAGCTACCAATATAGAGATCAGTTTTTCCTTGTGTCTCTTTCTTCATTGGAATTGGATACTAAAATATAATGCCTAAATGTAAGTCCAGTTGACCACAAATAGAAAAATGGTGGATTACAGTACAATAATACAATGTAATAATGGATGACTGTAAACCTTCAGCAATTTAATTAGAACTGTAATCTTCAGTGGGCAATCCTATATGGCAAATGTAAGGCATGGCAGCAAAGTAGAATAATATGAAGAGAGTGGAAATTGGAGAAGAAATGTCAGAATGGGGACTTGATTACACGAACATGGTTATGTAAAGAGAACAAATTAGTTGCAACAATGAAAATAATGTAGATATGGATATTGAATTATTGATTTTCAGTTGCAGTTCCAACTTTAAGAATGAGACATCATACACGTCAGGGATCAGTGAGAATACAAGGGACAACCAAAATGATCATTCAAAAAATGACTAAAATAAATCTAAGGGCAGGAAAAAGATCATAAAAAATGTCTAAGAAGCTAGGATAAGCCCTGGCCAAACAAAGTTCTACAAATCCACAAATAGACAGAATGTAAAAAGAATAAAATAATAAATTAGTGGGTAATAATTCAGCTGATAAGGGTGTGTGCGTCTGAAGTACCATGAGTCCCTAAGGACTATATCCCATTGACCATTAGAGTTTTATAATAACTTTGCTATATAACAAAAATAGTAAACCTGAATAATACGTGTTCTTATGTGTTTAGTTATTGAATCCATTATATTTGACTCAATTAAAATATTAAACATTATATGAACACCTTAATCTTATTTGAAATACACTAACTAAAATATGCAAAATTACATTCAAAAAAAAAAAAATGTAAACATTATCTAAGCACAGTCTGTGACATAGCAAGTCAGGTATTTAACCAAACTTTTCTACACATCATGAAACCCAATAGAACAAATATGTCTGCACATGTTTTTCCATGTCTATGCATGCAAATTTTGCACTTGACTTGGAAACAAATGGACATCAATATTGGAGAACTTACAGTCTCAGAAGTATCTAAAATATTAATTCCACGCTCAAGTGCATAACTAAGCATGTCATGAGCTTATTGGAGAACTTACAGCCTCAGAAGTATCTAGAATATTAATTCCACTCTCAAGTGCATAACTAAGCATGTCATGAGCTTCTTTCTCTGTATTTTGCTCCCCAAATGTCATCTGAAATGTTGCATGCATCAGTCATCTACTATGGCACAAGATGCCACAATATCGAAAATGAAACAACAGAATAACCCAAGTGAGAAAGTTATGTCTAACTGATAAAAAGTAGGGTATAAACAAGTTAGTACATAAAGTTACCAGGACATTGCATAAAACAAATTCAGAAAGTTACATCAAACTGATAGTAGGAAACCATGTGATATACAAGCTAGATTTATCAAATTATCCAAATCACACAACAATAAAAATAAATTAATACACATATGATATAGGATAAGCAGTTAAATAGGACCATTAGTTTCATGAAGTTAAATACACATATGACGTAGGCTAAGCAGTTAGAGTCAAGAAGATGCTCATTTATATTGTTCAGTACCTAACATTGTCAGGAAGAAGATTGTTGCTACTAATCTAGCCCTGACATCAGGATTGCAACAGAGAGATTTAATTGTGACATCCCACAGTATCCTAAAAAACTTCAGCTAGCGCTTTAAGATAAAGACATACAAGTTGAATCATGAAATCTCATTGTATCCTACAAAGCCTAAACTGCAATAGAAATATCAGCTTAAACCTTAGTTAAGCCAATTCTTTTTTTCTTGACTGCAAGAAATCAAGTATTGCTGGATACACATAACTCTTAATAAACTTAAACAACATCCTAGATATTTTAATGAATCTTGGCTCCATTTACAAAGTTCTGACTCTTCAACATGTATGATATCAACTATCAACCATCAAGTGATTTATTCCCTATTCATTGGTTTCTAAGATCTTATGAATTATGATAATCAATATCTTCAAGCTATCACCCCCTATAATCTTTGGTAGGAGCCACTCATTAATAGCCTAAGCAAATAAAGAACCAAAACTGAAAAAACAAAAAATATCATCCTAAATTATATAATATTCCATCTCAGACTCCCCAAATGAAGCATTGCTTCATTCTCCATTATTCTCAAAAAGTGGCCAACATAGTTCTTTCGAATATCCAATTCTCACTAGGCACAGGCCATGAGGCTCCTAGATGTCAAAATTAAGAGTCCTATTCAAAATTGACATCAGCATAGTCTTGATTGAGAATTGGGTTTGTCCTTTATCATACATGTCAACTGCTATCTTTCAAGTTACAAGTTAACCCCTGGACAAAATGTCATGCCATCAATAAACATTCACCAGGGAGAGAAGCATACCCATGATCCAAAACGTACTATTTAAATTTCCAAGCAAAATTAGAGTCTGATATTATTCCCTTAACTAAAAGAATATTCAGCATTTCAAGTCAGCACTAAATGCAAATTTCAAGCCAAGAAAAGAAACCCAGAAAAAAAATCTCACATTTCATGGTTAAGACCAAAAAAAAATTAGCTTTCCCAGCTCTTTCTGCTAATTTTGAATATAAAAAATAATACCCATTAAAGGAAACCAAAAAACACTTACAGTACCAAAAGTGATTTCACTAATGTTAAGGTCGGAGTCGCCGAGCTTCCTGTACTGCAAAGCGTTCTTGTCGCTGAGGGCGGCACAAATGCGTGTCTTCACAGAGCTCTTTCCGAGCCTTCTAGCTCCACAATTAAGCGGCATTGATGGTGTCACACGGCGACAAAGGCCACGAGTCTTCCCGCAGGAAGAAGCAGGAATGGCAGAGAAGGAGGCCGAAGAAGAGGCCATGGCTAAGGCTCTTCTTGCTTGGCCTTATAGTTACCCAAACGCTGGAATCCAAGCTCAGTCCCTCAGTGGCTCCGTCTTTGCGTAGCAAAGTTGAAATTTCCAAGTCTAACTGCCACTACCGATATACCGTGTCTATCCGTCTTTCCTTATTCCTAAGCCTTAAGAAGGGAGAACACGTTTAAATTCTTCTCTCCACAATTTTTGATTCTTATCAAACTCATACTTTATTTTGTTATGGACCCCAATGTTTAAACCTTTGACCTCTTACTAGATCACATCTTGTGATTTTTTTTTTGGTAATATCACATATTGTGATTTAATGTACATTGTTTTTTTTATTACACCTTCATTACAATTATATAATTGGTAGCATCTAAATTCAACTAGATCTATTAAAAATATGAGTGCACACAATATAATTAATTTAGAGATCTCTTAAAATAGTTGAGGTCTCGAATTATATTCTCCGTTCTTATATTTTACACTAAAAAATATAACACCACCTATGACAANAAAAAAAAAAAAAAAAAAAAAAAAAGAACTATACCTACTATAACTTTATAAGAAGTTAACTCTATTTTTCTAACATAAATCCAACTAAATTTTATATTCAAATTTAGAATTGTAACTAAAAGTATTAAAAAAAAAAATCATTTCTGTTTTTCCTAGTAATAACAAATTTAAGAATCGGTTAGACAACGTTAGAAACAAAAACAAAGTTCACGTAGATGCCTTATCAAAGAATTCCTACGGCTTTGAACCCAAGCAATTGAACAAAGATGTACCAGTTATATTGAACCAAACAACTAACTATTGCCGTATCATTCCTCTTTTTTCAGGTTTAGAATTGGAAATAATTTTCCAAGAAAAATCCGTAAGTGAGAATTCTTTGATTGCTAAAAGAAAAGTAGTTCAAGTACTACCAAGCACCTCCTCAATACTCAGTCATTGTAGTTGCAGAAAACATTAACTTTGATCGAAAACCACAGAATAACACACTATCTCTCTGCCACCTTCCATCACTGAAATGACTCCAAAATAACGTGCGCTTACGATACATAACCATCTCATATATAAGCTAACAAAATTATTGATATCTCATATACTACGTAATTTTCCGTACTTCGCACAAGGACGAACATTATTCTTGAAACAAATAAATTATATCAATTGATTTCTAAAATTTAGAATTGAATTTTGATATCAAGAAAAAAAAAAAACACTTAAAAATTTATTAAATTTTTTATTATAGTTAAGTATGAAAGTCGTAGGGTACTTTGAAAAATCACCCCATGTTCTAATCCCATTTTAATTCCACTTGCAAAAATTGTAACAAAGAAATGCAACAGAATAATAAATGCATTGAAGTCCAAATATTCAAATGAAAAAGTAATAAATTAAGAATACACGACACCACTCCTAGTAGATGAACCACCTCGCCGTGCCACAAGAGATGAATTCTTTTTTTGCCTAATACACGCTTACGCGTTCTATGAGAAAAACTCTAAAATAATACACGTTTTAAATGAAAAACGCATAAACCCATAACCATGTTTTCTTGTCAAAACTGAAAGACCCCTGCCCTCGTTTTGACTCATCTTATGACTCTATGAAACGCATATGTGTTTTCTTGAAGAAAATGCGGAAGCAAATGTGCATTTCGCACTTTTATTTTGCGCATATGCATTTTTTAAAGTCCCAAGGTGAGTCAAATTGGTCTTTCCCAAAGCATTTCTTTCTAGTTCCCACCTCCTCTCTGTCCTTTCATCTTCTCTCACACTCTTTGACCATTCATTCTCCCCTCATCCCCTCTCTGAATTCATTCTCTCATCTCTTATTCTTTTTGTCAACCTCTCATCTCTACTTCATTTTGTATTTAGAAAAATGGTCAGTCATAAGGAAATTATACTCAAACCAATAGATTCTTCTATCTTAATCTTTTATTTTAGATTTGTTAAATTTAAACTGTTAGAAATTTGTCTTGGTTATTTACTATTTTTCTATTCATAACTATTAAATTAATAGAGTTAAATTGTTAATTTAAATATTTGTTTTAGTATTGTTTACAGTTAAAATTTTGTCTTCATTTATTAGTTTAAATGTTTTATTAGTTTAAATTTTTAAAATAAATAATTTAGTTTAAATTTGTTATTAAGAATTATTAAATTAGCAAAGTAGTTATATTGAATTTGTGATTTACAGTTTAAAGTTTATGATTAAACTTTGTTGTTTGTAATTTAGGGTAAAGAGTTGAGATTTAATGTTAGCTGTTTGAGATTTAGAATTGAATATGGGAATTAAATCTTAAACAGCTAATATTAAATCTCAACTCCTTACCCTAAATTACAAACAACAAAGTTTAATCATAAACTTTAAACTGTAAATTACAAATTCAATATAACTACTTTGCTTATTTAATAATTCTTAATAACAAATTTAAACTAAATTATTTATTTTAAAAATTTAAACTAATAAAACATTTAATAAATACTAATAAAACATTTAAACTAATAAATGAAGACAAAATTTTAACCGTAAACAATACTAAGACAAACATTTAAATTAACAATTTAACTCTATTAATTTAATAATTACGAATAAAAAAATAGTAAATAACTAAGACAAATTTCTAACGGTTTAAATTTAACAAATCTAAACTAAAAGATTAAGTTTAAATTTACTAACCTCATTGTCCTATGTTTCATTAGAAATATAGAACAATTGTAAAGTTAAGATAAATGAATCTATTGGTTCGGGTATAATTGCTTTATGACCAGTCATTTTTCTAAGTACAAAATAAAAATTAGACTGAAAAGAAAAATTAAAATGGCAGATTGTGATGATTGGAGAGCAAAATGAAGTAGAGAATGAGAGATGAGAGGTTGACAAAGAAAATGGAAGAGGGCTAATGAATTCGGAGAGGAGGGGAGATGAGAGGAGAATGAATGGTAGGAGAAGGTGAGGGAAGATGAAGGGATCGAGAAGGGGTGAGGGGGTGGGAAAAGGGAAAAAATGTTTAATACCAATTTGACTCACCTTGGTTCTCTAAAAAACACATTAGGCATTTTTTAGAGTCCAAAGGTGAGTCAGAATGAGGGCGAGGGTCTTTCAGCATTTTTTTACAAAAAAACGTGGTTCTAGGTTTATGCATTTTTTTTATTTAAAACATGTATTATTTTAGCGTTTTCATCAGAAAACGCGTAAGCGTGTATTAGGCAAAAAAAGTGACACATTTTGGTAAATACTTTCAAAACTAACCTAATACAATTCCTAAAGATTTGGGAATAGCAACATCAAGATTCAACTTGTCATTGTGATTTCAAGTAATGAGAATTTATATTATTCATCATCCTCATCATCAGAAACTTGAAAAAGAGAGTTTCAATTAGATTTTTCATGTACAATCTAGTTTTATTTGGGTGTGTGCATTATTAGGGCAGAGCCCTATGTTTTTATCTCCAAATTAAAAAAAGACAACAATTATACTATAGCTAATGTAATAGATATTGTCTTCTAATGGATTCTCCATAATATTTAACATCACACCTGCTAACAAATAAGATGTAGATCATTTGAGATAATTGAGGAATGCTTCTACAAATTAATACCATGTAGTACTAAATAGTGCTCAACTCATGGTAACCTCATAGATCACTACCCTAAGTCAAAACAACAGGTCCCCATCCAAAAGCAGTACTCTATTACAGTATCCAAGATAATCAGTAAACACCTAATATCAAAGATTAGCAAAGGACAAGAGGAATGTAAAGAAGGCAAGGGTAAGCCTCGAAAATTAATAGATTCTAACAAAAAGTACCAAATAGATAAGCTCACCAAACAAACAGACTATCAAAAGCAGGAGTGAATTAATTTTTTGCATCCCATTCCACAATTTATAGATAGAAATGAAAAGCTCTACAATAAGAACAAAACTCAGATTATATGCTTTATACTCGAGACTACCTCTGCTTCGGCAATGGCCTCATTGTTGTAACCATGAACAGTCCCTTTTAGGCTCTTTGAATAAGTGACATGAAAGCAAATTCATACAAATCAAAAAGACGAAGAATTATCAGCTACCTTATCAAATGTCTCAGTAATTGGAAAAACCGAATCCAGAGCATCCACATGAGTTTTCTTTTCAACATAAAGGACAACAATCCAGCTAATCCAACTTCTTTCGCTCAAAACACAGTAATGATCCCAATTCACCTAGTAGAAGATAAATTTAAACATAACTCCATCTGCAACAATCCCAATCACCTAAACAGATAGACCAAAATACCAATTTAGTATCTAAAAGAAACTAAACATGAAAGATTAAAAAAAAGATTCATGAAAAATCCAAAAGAACAACTATCAAAGCTGCGTTGAGGATATAAGCAAGCAAGATAGAAAAAAACAAATAGAATGCAGATAAAAAAAAAATACCATTTCATCTAGAATAATCATTTAAAAGTTGTCACCCATTTCAGGTTGCAGATAGTTAGGCTGCTTCCAAAGCCGAATGACCCAAACCTTCAACTTCAATTATTCTTCTGATTGATTCACATCAGCAACCAAATCATAGTGCATGCTGGCCATTGGGTTCTAAAAACAATGACAGGTATAAGAAAAAAAAATTCTAGACAAAGAATCAAAATTAAATTGTGAAACGGATAAGGGGAAACATCCAGTGTAGTAGCTATATATGTAAGTTCAGTTTACAGCTTTTCTAAGAACTCAAAAATAATTAGCAAGCTCACTGGTCAACCTCGGACTATATGCAAGGCCTTACAGAATCTAGAAAACAGAATTTCCACAAAGTGGAGTTGCACACATGGATTAGCAACCATAATGGAATAAGATAAGACCATAAGATAAGAAGGGAAAGCACAAATAAAAAAAAATGCTTCCAAGGACCTAATCAAATCAAAGCACATCTCAGAATTCCATATAAGGGCTTTGATTTATATTTTCAACTTAGTTATACCTAAGGAAATGAAGAGATTAATGAAATAAGAATAAAAAGCAAAGCCCAGATGAGAATTAGCTTTGCTGGTTTTAGGCTTGATATTGGATTCAACAAAGGCTTGTATTCTCGGTTTCCATTTGATTGCCTCCTTTTTCATAGTGACTCTATTAGGAAGGATAAAAGGTGAACCTGTATGGAGAAGTGAGGAGAAATAAATTCCAAATGATTACTGAGATCATAGAGGAAGAGAATAGGAAGAGCGGCTGAAGGAGATTAGTCACAGTTCAGAACACCTTGGTGTTGATATATGCAGAATACATCTTGGTGTTTCATGAGTTCCTTACAAAAGAAAGCATGAAGGGCTATTTAAACAAAAATGATTCTCCCTTCAGTTACTCTAATTAAGAAAACCAAGGGAACTTACCTGAGTGTCACGGTCCGCACCCTGTTCCTCTAGAGCATGGGAATCCCCAGTACAACTCTGTGGGCATCGGACAGGCGTGGACCCACCTCAGTGGGCCCACCCAGGAATTGTCCCTTAGTCTCGGCATTCGGATCCAAGGCGCTGCTGCACCACTTCTCGAACTCGGGACCTAAGGGGTTTAGGGTTTTTACACCCACGCCTGACCGGACAGACGTGGACCCACCTCAGCGGGCCCACCCAGGAATTGTCCCTTAGTCTCGGCATTCAGATCCAAGGCGCTGCAGCACCACTCCTTGAACCCGGGACCTAAGGGGTTTAGGGTTTTCACACCCACGCCTGAGGCCCGCTGAGATGGGTTCACGCCTGTCTGGTGCCTACGGAATTGTACTGGGGATCCCCATGCTCTAGAGGAACAGGGTGCGGACCGTGACACTGAGGGAGAGCATGGTACCAAGACAACCAGTGGAGAGAAATATTGGATAAATAGCTGTAAGCAAAGCGAAAAGATAATTTAAATAAAAAATCACTGTTAAAATCACTCAGTAGATCTGTCAATGATCCGTTGCAAAATCCATTGTACATTCAATTATCGTTGGCTTCAAAGTAAATCAGAAAGTGCAAGCCAGAAAGGGAAAAAAAAAAAAAACCTA
Source organism: Cercis canadensis (assembly GCA_003255065.1). NCBI lineage: Eukaryota > Viridiplantae > Streptophyta > Magnoliopsida > Fabales > Fabaceae > Cercis > Cercis canadensis. Next base: position 52,071 of record QAOA01008430.1, read on the forward strand.
TAAACCATAAATAGAAGGAAACAAAATGGACATTAATGGGGAATTAGTAAATAGGAAAACTTACAGTTTGAATGAACATAAAGTAGAAAATACTCAGGCACACCGAGTTAAGAGCAAGGAGGCAATGCATGCCAGATTGGACTTTCAAGAATGGAACTATGGAGAATTAGAAAATTTGAGAAATTGTAGGATGCATGAAATGACAAAGTTTTAACCAGAGTAGTCATGGTTTCAAAAGGAAGTATAGATAAAAGGTATTGACCCTCCGAAATTGGGTCTGTAGAAGAGGTTGGAGCAGCTTTCCACCTTCACTCATTCACGCCAATGATGCTCGTGAGACTTCATAGAGGATTTGGTTATTCTGCATTCCAACAACTCTCTATTCCACTCTCCATTTTTAGTCCAATCCTGAGGAAAAAAGAGAGAGCAGACGTTGAGAACAGAGTGAAGAATGAGAAGGAAAAAGGATTGCAGAGAGTAAGATAAGATAATGAAATTGAACCACATGAAAGAAAACATTTACCTGGGCTGGGTTGGCCATTGTTGCAAGGAGGAAGCCACCGATTTCAAAGAGGAAGCCAAAATAGACTTAAACCCAGCCAAGAGGAAGAAACCAAAGCAATTAAGTTTTATACTGATAATTTCAGCCAAAACCCATGGGAATCTATTGGGAAGGGTGAGAGACTGAAAAGAGAAAAGAGCATGCGTCCAAAAGCAGAAGAGAGAGAAAATAATGGAAGGAATTGAAGAGATGCATAGCAAAAATAAAAATTGATCATTGAAGGAACAAAGCATAAAAGAGAGTTTGGTTTAAGTGTGATTACTGAGTAGATAGGAAAATGAGTAATCAACTTATTGAGAAGGTATTGGTGTGTTTGAAAGTATTTTGATTTTTTTATTTTTAAAAATAGTTATTTCTTATTCTTATTTTTTTTGTTTTTAAAATAATTTTGTAAGAAGAAATTTTTAAAAATAATTTTCAAAAACAGTTTTATCAAACAAATATTTTTGTTTTATTATTTTTAAAAACAAAAAATTATTTTTAAAAACAGATTTCAAACAGTCCAAGTATTATTTTTAAAGACAAATTCAAAATTGATGTAGAAGTGGAGAATATCGAGGCTTGAGCTTAATGCTAATTGATTGTTTTATTTTTTTCAAGGAAAAAACATAAAAAATGCCAAATGTCAAAGTTAATTTAATTAAGATAAAAAAATTACTAAAAGAAGAAACTTTTGCCAAGTGTTAGAATAAATTAAATTTTAGATAGTCTCTAAATGGGACACATGGCAAGACTTTCTAACTATGGTTTTTGTTTTATAATATAGATAGATGATGGAAAAACAAAAAACAAAACAAAAATTCCGTTGCCGGGAATCGAACCCGGGTCTTTCGGGTGAGAGCCGAATATCCTAACCAACTAGACTACAACGGATGCTTGTTTATGAGAAACGTAATAAAAATATTTAACAACTACATCTTTGTTTCACAATTTCTTTTTTCTTTTTTTGAGTAAATATGAAATATTTAAGATTTAACAAATAATAGACTATTTTGTTATGGATATCAGTTCTTTCAAGAATTATTTTGTAGTTAATATTCTTTTATTAAATTTTAAATTTTTTTAGAGACATATAAGTTTAATACTAAAAGTAAATAAGGTCTTTTTATATAAGCGCTTAAATAAGCTGTTTATCCAAACGGGGCCTTAGAGTCCATATTTGGAGTGATTCTTATAGATAGGGGTGTAATCGGTCCGGTTCGGTCCGGTTTTCACCCCAAACCGAAACCGAACCAGCCAGAGAAACTCGGTTCGGTTCGGTTCGGTTTTTTGAATTTTTGAAAATAAAACCAAACCGAACCGAACCGGTCTAAATCGGTTCGGTTCGATCGGTTTGGTCGGTTTAACCATGAAATGCCTGCTGAAGTCAAATTTTCAAATTTTAACAGAAAGAAAGGCAGAAAACCTCCACATACAAGCAAA
>QAOA01008430.1:54341-68029 GCA_003255065.1 Cercis canadensis
TTTTTTTTTTTGAAACAATGCTTAAGGGTGTCGAATTTAGGTTGATGAAGGGAGCCAAATTTTGGCATGGAAAAAATTCAGCTCCCTTCATCAACCTAAATTCGACACCCTTAAAAAAAAAAAAAATTCTATGCCAAAATGCGGCACTTAATAGAAGATGTACACAAAAATTCGGCTCTCTATTGAGTTCAAAATGCAACACTGAAGAGAAAAAGAAAAAAAAAAAAAAAAAAACTACTGTAATAGTGGAAATAGTTTGAAATATGCCTTATTTGTGTATTTAATTTGTAAAAATGCAATATCTACAAGAATCACTCCCATATTTGGTCGTAATGTTGACATTTCCGTAATACTGCTTCCCAGTGACGACTCACTATTGATTTGGTGTATCTATACTTGATTGCTTTAGTATGGTGACAAATTATGCAGGCCATGTCATATATAATAAGATTTTCATCAAACATCACCTTATAAAACGCTAACGAATCTTACTAAAAAACACACACACATTGACTAGACCAAATAAAGATATATATAAAAAAAAAAAACATAGAGCCAACTAGATGACACCTGTAAAGAAAATAAACTAATTAGAGGATCAAACAAGATGAAGATAGAGATTGGCTGGTTATTCATTTATGATCTAGCAAACATTATTTTTCATAAACAAAAACGACCATTTGTAGAACTCTCTATTCCTGTGTGTATGCAATATTTGTTAGTTTCAACCCAAATGTGATAGAAAGATAAGCAGTAGTGGTATAATATGGGGTGCCACCAAATATATTGAGTCAAACAGGTGATGTTTAAAAAGGTGAAGATTTTCATAAAACTAGCACTACTACATACATGCACGGTAGGCTTGGTAGCTACCAAACTAGGCACTAAACTGGCTTAGCCTCCATAAACTCAAGGAGGACTTCAATTATTCCTTAGACATATATACCCACTGATTAAGACTTAGTATCTCCCCCTTGACTCAGTCCTTTGTGGGCTAAACAGAGTAAGTTCCCCTCTCTTCTTCAAATCCTTAGCTTCCTCTTTGGTAATCCTATATGAGTGCATCAACACAGCCTCTGGCATTGCCCTGAGGAGTGAGAGCTTTCCAGCAAATGGGTTTATCATGGGGTTATCACTTGTCTTGATTGCTATCCAGTCAAACCCATCACTGCCTGCCTTCTTCACCACCACAAAGTGTTGTGGCACTATCAGAATCTGCCCCTCTCTTACCTCGCCGTCGAACACCGTCCTGCCATTGTCCGCCACCACCTGAATCCAGCAGCTACCCTTTGTGCCATAGATCACAGCGTGACAATTCAAGTTTGAGTGAGGCACCATCACGGCATTCTGCATTTCATCAAAAATATGGCATGCACTTTGGGTCACTATGCTTACATACCCCAAGTTAACCATAGAATGCTATGTTCATACATTTCTTTTTTGGGGAGCAAAGCCCAAATATATTCATACAAATTATCATCAAATAAATGGCATGCACTTTCCGTTACTAAACTCATACTCCAAATTAATCATAGGGTTATCATGAAACACATGGCATGCCAAATTTTAGAAAATGACTTTGCTATACGTTACCCCATTCAAAAATGAGGGTAGTGCTAACCCAATTCCCAATGAGGGGCTTAGGGTGGAACTAATCCATGATTTTGATATTAATACAAAATTTTTAAAAAATTGAATCATGAAGTATATGTTAGATTAATTAATTTATAGAACGATATAAGAAAAGAGCTAGAAAATTATTTAAAAAATGACCCAAAATAATAAAAATTTGACTTAGTTAAACTCAATCTCTTTTAACTTGTTTAAGTATTTAACTCAAATTAAATGTTTTGATTTTTCGATATCCTTATAATTGTATTGAAAACCGAGATTGATTTGCACAAAACCTCCTAGTGAGAGGTGGAGTTAGCCTTAACCCCACTTTTGGTGGGAGAGATTAGCAAACCCCAATACAAAAACAAACACTTGGATGATCATCCTCTTCTTGTTGTTACCTTATAGAGAACACCTAGATCAACACCAAGCTGAACATATTCAAGAACAGGTAAATTAGGGGTGTTGAGGCCAGTCAAGTGTCCACCACGTGGGTTATACTTATCTGCATCTGTGGACTCAGCCAGTTGATGAACAAGTCTAAGAGTGCACAGAGTTTCCTCCAATCCATTGCCTCCTCCACCACGCCGTCCACGTTTCTCTTCCCTTCTTTTCTCTCGTTCTCGTCGCATTTGCTCTTCTTCTTCTACTGGGCTCAACACATCAATCCCCTCCTCGGCGATGATGATTGAACCTCTCGGGTCATCGACACCCTTCACTTTTCTCGCTAGTTCCTCATCAATGCCGAAAGATTCCACTACTGTTTCCAGTGCCAACCCACTGAACACATTGCTGCCATCGTCCTCCTGCTCCTCTTTGCGAGGTAGCTTCCTGCCACTTCCCCTGCTCCAACTCTCTCGCCCGCTATTACTCTCTTCCTCTCGTGGGTTCCCAGCAAGGAAAAATCTCTGCAATACAAAACAAAAACCCAATTTCAAACCATCAATCTCCACCAAACTCAGAAAAATTCTGGGTTTTGCTCCAATTTTCAATTTGAGTGCGTGTGTCTATATACATGTTTATATATATATAAAGAGAGTTAATCCTAAAAGTTTGGTTCAGTAATAAAGATACAATAAATTTATTTAAACTAACCAAAGCTTTTATCTAAGCTAATCAAAGTTTGAGTGCAACAGAAATTTTCCTTTATACTCACCGGAATGATATGGGTGCACCATTAAAATAGGCTGACGATATACAAAAGCTAGCCAGAGAAAACCCTGACCCTTGAAACAAAAATATATAAAGAGAGACAGAGAGAATTTATAAAACCGTACCCTGACTTTGAGATCGAGCTGGTTGTCCTCATTGGCCGTGTCAACGAGGGAAAATAGAACCATATCAGTTTCTCCATTGTTATAAACCCATTGTGCAGAACCAGCTGGTACTACGATAACATCACCCTGTCTGGTAGAATGTATCTTCTGGTGCTCGTCTCCTTCAGATTGAAACGTTGAGGGACAACCCGGAATCACAGTTTCCAAAATCCCCTTTCCTGCATATATTGACCATTGAAACACATAATGAGCATGCAGAACAGCAAATTTAAAATCATTAGCAATGGCATAAATTTGGAAACGTGCCTTGGAGGACATAATAGAGTCTAGGGGCGTTGGTATAGAGAGGCAACAATAAGCCTTTGGGCTTGATAGTGTAGCGAAAGGCAGCCACACCAGTACATAGAAACTGGTCATCGTTGGGGTCCCAGTACTCAGTGAAACCTCCTTGAGATTCAACTTTTCTCGTGGGCTCGAGTGTGGTCAGTTTCTCAAGGCGGCACTGAGTGGAGAAGCGTTGGAATTGGGCAAAACAACCATGGAAAAGAACAAGAAAGGCAAAGCTTAGAGAAAGCAACCAAGGGTATCCCATAGTGGACAGTGCAAGAAGAAGAAGAAGAAGACAAGGTCAGTAATAGCAGGTGGAGCTGAATTGGAGGGGACCAGCTCCTATTTATAACAAGGGAAAAGCGGGTTTGTGTCTTGGGATGTGATTTGAATATTGATGAGGTTGATGGGATTTGTGTTGCTCATCATTGATTCGGTGCATGACTGCAAACGCTTAATCTGCTAACACATAGTGTTGCTGTGGTTTGGGTATGTGGCGTTTTCTCCACTAGAAAGGAATATATCTTAATTGATGTTATGGAATGTTTGTGTTTGCAAGATTTATTGTGTTCTGTTGTGCAGGAGATTCCCAATCAATAATTGATCCTTCTGTTCCATTTTGGTGGGTTCCTAAGCGCTAAAGCTCTCAATCCAGCACTCACTCTGATGCCGCTCTTCTGTTGAATCTCATCTAATGTCGCTATTTGAGCGAAACAGCCTTGGATAAGTGAAAGCAATGAAAGGAAAGCCAAGATATGAATATAGAGTAATGTTAATTACATATTAGTTAGTTTATATTGTCTAATACAATTAACGTTCACAAAAAAAAAAAAAAATTAGATATTTTTACGCAAAGATTTAAGGATAGATAACTTGTCTCAACTCCAAAGCAGAGCATATTACAATTAATAGATGTTTATAAACAAATGATTACTAGTATAATTCAAACTAGATACCTTTTAAAAAAAATTGGAAAGTTTATTAAAAAATCATTAGCACAATCTAAACTTAACCTTGCTCGTCTCCACGTTTTTAATATAGCTCAAATTTTATTAACTTAGTCAATTAAAGTGTGGAATAAACATATCTCTGTCCTTTTACCATCTTAGTCATGTACATCCAAACCTATCTCATCATCGTTCCCATTAATTATTGGATCACGATTCTCATACAAAGCAAAAGTGAGAAGCTTCCAAGCACAAAAATACCAACCTGCCTTAGTGCCTACACTATTCTTACCATGACAGGCAGATAAAGGCCACATACACATCCGAATATCACTATGTGTTAGCAAATTAGGAGTTTGGCAGCCATGCAACAAATAATCACATAACGCAAGTCACAATCCAATTCCCATGTCCCAAAACTTAAACCTACTACCATTACTTCTCATTCATATATTATATATAGAAACAGAGCCCAGCTGGTCCCCTTCTCTTCTGCTACACTAGCTTATTTTCACTGAATTTATTGTCTTCTTCCTCTATCATATCATGGCTTTGTCTTCGTTGCTTTCGCTTATGCTTGCCTTGCTTGTTCTTAACCAAGGTTGTTCTGCTCAAACAACGACGTTAGATGAGAATCAACGAGGGTTTCAGAGTAAGTGCCGGCTTGAGAGCTTTAGCGCTTTGGAACCCACCAAAAGCTTTGAGTCCGAAGGTGGAGTCACTGAGTATTGGGACCCTAACGATGAGCAGCTCCAATGTGTTGGTGTGGCCTTGATTCGTTACACTATCAAACCTAGGGGCTTACTTTTGCCTTTTTACACTAATTCCCCAAGGATCCACTATGTGCTTAAAGGTACACTGCCATGCTTTGCTGCTTAGGAATGATAAATTGTGCACCACTTAAATTGTGCGCTGAGAACCAATAAAATGTCAATCATGAGACCCAAACCCTTTACTGGATCTAAAAAATCTCCATGACTATAGACCTATAATTCACATGCATTTTTGATATGCAGGTAAGGGTATTCAGGAAACTATAGTAGCAGGCTGTCCTGCATTGTACCGCTCTCAATCATCTTCAGCTCAATGGTTTCGAGGAAAGCGACGGAGTTTCTCAGACGAACACCAGAAGATTAACGCTATCCGACAAGACGACGTCGTTGCGGTGCCATCTAGTTCTGCTCAGTGGGTTTACAACACTGGCGACTCAGACCTTGTTTTCTTCTCACTCATCTACACTGTCAATGGAAACAACCAGCTCGACCCCACCTTAAGGGTATAATAATACTATACTTTTCACTATAAATTTATAATTTTTTAACTCTTTTTTTCTTTCTTTTTTATTTTCGATCGTAAATAGAACTGTATTCCTTTATCACAAATTTTAATAGGAAATGCAAAATCAGTAGGCAAAAAAAAAAAAAAAAAACCCGAAAATAGGANAAAAAAAAAAAAAAAAAAAAAGCCCGAAAATAGGAGTTTTAGGGTTGATTCTAACATTTTCCTTTATGATCTGTGGGTCAAGAGAAAATCTGTATAATAATTATCAATCAGAAAAAAGTAATAAGTCAAGAAAATAAATGGTCGATGATTTTTCCTAAGTTAACAAATAAGAACTTCATGGCTCAATAATTGTGCCATTTTTTTTTTCATAACACAAATAATGAAAAAAAATATACAAAGTTAAGATAAATACTCAAATAAAAAATATTATTCTCATAAACACGGATTTCACACATAAAACCTAACAAGTAGAGCCCATTTTTATGTATTTTATGAAAGTAATACTCTCAATAAATATAAGAAGCTGTTATTTTCACACCTTATTTTATTAATATTGTATTTTATTTAATGTCTAAATATAATATAAATTAAATCACCTTCAATTAATATAGAAAGTTTTTAATTTTAACTAAAAAGTTTCTATATTAAATTAAGATAAATTAGTCTATATTATATTTAAACATTAAATAAAGTATAATATTAATAAAATCAGATGTCAAAATAGTGGCTCTTACTGAAATTTTTTTGCTTTGGGGTTGAAATTTAATATTTATATAATTTGTGATTCATTACAGGAATTCTTCCTTGCTGGGAATCCACAAGAAGACCAAGAATTCAGCAACCGGAGCAAGAGTTGGAGCTGGGACTGGAGCCGCGGCCACGGTAGAGGGCGGTGGGGCAACTTGGGAGGCAATGTTTTCAGTGGGCTGGCACCGGAGACGGTGGCAGGGTCTTTGAATGTAGATTCTGAAGTAGCAAAGAAGGTGCAGGGCGTGGAGGATTTGAGAGGTTCAATAATTTTGTTGGAGGATGGGCTTGAGTTTCTGAGTCCAGAACAAGAAGAAGAAGAACAAGAAGGAGGAGGTTATGGGAGAGGTTATGGGAGAGGCAATGGCATAGAGGAAACTATATGTTCTCTTTCATATGTGCACCCATTAGGTGAACCAAGAATGCATGCTGATAAATATAACCCTCATGGGGGTCACCTCACTGGCCTTAATACCCCAAATATGCCCATTCTTGAGTACCTCCAGCTTGGGGTAGACCGAGGCGTGCTTTATAAGGTAACAAGAATAAAATATTCATGGTATCGGATAAAATCCCACTTTCACAATCAAGGAATTTAGGAAAGAAATTAAGAGATTTGTCTTTAATTGTTGAATTTTAGTTTTTCAAAATTTGGACTATACAATAGCATAATTTATATTACTTCATATGCTAATTTGAGGTCTCTAAAATAAGTATGTATTGGATAGCTTTTGATTTTGGTGCCTTGGGAAGTCGCTTTACGATCTCTTCTCAAAAGTTAATCCAAACATGCTCTTAATACCTTTGTAAATACTAATTTGAGAAAGCAGTAGCCCTGAACAATTATATATTTTTTAAGTAATGTTTCATCAAAAATCTTATCTCACATAACATATATAGTAGTTTATGTAAGCATAACCATATGTGGCTAATTAAATTTAAAATTAATTAAAAATTAAAAATCATAACAAACACTTTTTGTAATGATAAATATTTTATTTTTTTTAATTTTTACTGTAATGTTTTATTAATTTCATTTATAACATTATAATTCTTATATATGGATTGACAATTTGTCACATTATGTTGCTACTCAGTGTAAATGTATATGTACATGCAGGATGCTATTTTGGTACCTCACTACAATTTGAATTGCCATGCTGTGATCTACTGCACTAGGGGCAGTGGATGGATTCAGGTGGTCGGAGAAAATGGCCGGCGTGTGTTCGACGGGGAGGTGAAGGAGGGTCAAGTTCTGATAGTACCACAACACTATGTGGTGGTGAAAAAGGGTGGGAGTGATGCATTTGACTGGGTGGCAATCAAAACCAGTGATAACCCAATGATTAACGCACTCGCCGGAGAGCTATCCCTTATCCGGTCAATGCCGGTGGCAGTGTTGATGAGTTCCTATCAGATGCAGAGAGAGGAAGCCATAGATTTGAAGACGAGAGGAGAACTCACTTTTATTAGCCCTGGATGGAGCTCACTAATTAAAAGTTGATTGACACAAAGTTGATGCATGTAGCTGGGTGATTATGTGTGTAATCTAATTATATGGTGTATGTGTATGTAAAATAAGGAATAAATTATCGTACTGTTGGTGCTGTGGGTATAGGCTATAAGCCAGTTTGCTGCCTAGCCACCACCTAGTAACAAGATTATTAGCTGCTTAATATGTGACGTTGGAAGTGAGACTATTCTCCCAATGAGGTGGTTTTTCTTCTTTCCTTTTTCCCCTCATTTTTGGCTATTTCTACCATTGCGGATAAAATGCTACTAAAATTTGTAAGGTGGTTTTAATAATATCATGGGTTTATTATGACATTAAATAAAATATCGAGAAATTTATAATTAATGAAGTGATGTAAAAGTTACATGACATATGAATATGTCTTGGCCTTGTTGTATTGCATGCTTTGAAAGTTCATGGAAATATTGCATGCCTTGACAGTCATAAGCTCAATATGATTTATATATTTTTATATGCTTTCTTGGTCTAAAACTAATTACAATACATTTCTATTTTAAAAAATAACTTTATTATTATAAAAACAAGCAAATAATTTTATTAATGATNAGCAAGTAATTTTATTAATGATAAGATATGAGAGGAAATCAATGCTTGACTTTTCACAATTCAATTCATTAGTGAAATACATCACATTTAAAGTGGCGGATTACCGAATTCAGCATGTAATCTATTGTTGTTTATGTAAAAGCAACGAAACATTTGATTACATTCTCATGAAACTAACATTTTTAAAAATATTTTTTGGCCAAGTTTTCAACCAAAATATATATTCCCATTAGGAGAGGTGAAAATTCAAAATTCTCATAACTGCGAGAAAGTCTTTTTATATAAAATGACAAAATTACCCACCCTTATTCCTTATCAAATCCAAACACCATGCCACAACTCTCTCTCTTGTCCCTCTGCCATGACCACCTTGGTCTACGATGAGCTTCGCCGGCTTCACTACCACCATTTCGGTGTCACCGCCACTACCACCATCTCCGACGAGCTGAAGAACCCAACACAAACAATAGCATANTTTCAACCAAAATATATATTCCCATTAAGAGAGTTGAAAATTCAAAATTCTCATAACTGCGAGAAAGTCTTTTTATATAAAATGACAAAATTACCCACCCTTATTCCTTATCAAATCCAAACCCCATGCCACAACTCTCTCTCTTGTCCCTCTGCCATGACCACCTTGGTCTACGATGAGCTTCGCCGGCTTCACTACCACCATTTCGGTGTCACCGCCACTACCACCATCTCCGACGAGCTGAAGAACCCAACACAAACAATAGCATATTTTTAAACAGTTTATTCTTAAATAGATAGAGAGCTTCCGTAAGATGGTGATGGTTGTGGTGGTGGTAAGAACATATCTTCATCTGGGCTTTGTAATGGACTAAACGAGGCATACAAGTCACCGAACCTTTCTCGTTTTAGCCATAGTGAATGAGATCAAACCTTCGAATTTTGTTTGAATTTTCATTTATATTATTTATGGGTTTCTTCTTGAATTTATAGGAAATTGGCTATTCTATATTTCAGTTGATTCATTTTCTTCTTCGTTTTACTCTATGGTCAAAGAATGTGAAATTTGATTTTTGCACATAGCATAAATCTTCTAGTCCATCAAAGCTGAACCAGCAGAGTCCCTTGTGGTTGGAATCCTTGCAGAACTTAAGACCCAAGTTCCAAGAGCAAAATCCCAGTTACAAGAACCCAACTTTTCTGCTCCACTTTGAAAATGCTTAGCCAAGAGAGAAGGATTGAGAGTTTCACCTGGAGGGGCGAGTAATGGAAACGACGACATCACAGCAATTTGACGAGACAGAGAGAAAAAAAAAATTATTTAGAATAAACTGTTTGAAAATGTAAATAATTGTTTAAATATTATATTTATATTTATGTAATTTTTATTTAGTTGTTATTTTTCCCACTTAATTTTTTGAATTTTACCTTCCAATTATAATTTTTTTGACTAAATATAAGTAAGGGTATTTTAGAAAAAAATAATCAAGATTCTCAAAAAAGTAGTATTTAAACTAAATATGCAAATAAAAGACATTCTCATAAATGTTTAAAGCTAACCAAACACATTTATAATATTCTCGAGAATTATTATTTCTTAGAACAAAAAAAAAAATTATCCACCAAACACCACTTAAAGAAAAATAGAATGGAAATAGTGTGATATGTGAGTTTAGATTGAATAAAAAAACCATGAACCACAATGACCCAAGAGTTATAGGAAAGAGGCAAAAGCACTCAAAAAATAATAATAAATAAAGAATGTAGAGGGTAGAACATTCTAAAACTAGACTGCTTTTTCTTTTTCTTAAATTATATTTAAAAAAAATTCAAAAATAAATCTTTTTATCTTTAAATTTTTTAATAATATTCAAATTTATATCTTTTTAGTCTTTTGACACGCAAACACACATACATATATATTATTAGATGTACTAAAACTGCTCCCATATTAATATTTTGAGTAAAACCCTTTTTTAGTCCTTAAAAAATGCAGCTATTGACAAATTTGTTCTCCAAAAATTTTCAGTGACAAATTAGTTCTTGAATTATTATTCTGTCTGACAAATTAATCCTCTGATACTTTAATGAGAAAAGTTCTGGACCCCTGCAGACCCTCTTTTTAAAATTCTTTCACTGATCTTGCCTAGTTATGTTTAAGCCCTCTTTTTTTCATTCAAGTCATCCTTTTCTTTTTACTGATTTTGCCTACTGGAGGACTAAGCGAAATAATAATTCAATGATCAATTTGTCACTGAAAATTTTTGGAGGACAAATTTGTCAATGACTGCATTTTTCAAAGACTGAAAAAGGGTTTTACTCTAATATTTTATAAATTGACACTTTGACACACTCATACTTCAATATGCAGTTACACTCGTATGTGAATTATGTGATTTAGTGACATATGCAGATTTTTATTAGTAATATGCATGTACTAGACTTCATTTGCTTACCCCTAAATAAATCCTTACCAGAGCAATTATTTTCTGGGAGTTCTTTTAAACTTTTCCAAATTCTGACTTACAAACTTGAAAGGGAATTCGACCTTTGCTCCTCTAGCCATATTCGTAGCAACGATTCAATTGATCAATATATGATAAGTATCCATTAAACATGAGAAAAAAAAATTATGTGAAACATTTCGAGTAATTGTGATTAATTGATAGCATAAACGTTTGAGCATTTTAATTAAGAAAATACTATTCAAAATGAAATATAGTAACGAACCTGCTTTCGCAAATGACTGATGTAAAAAAGAAACAGCCTGAATTCTCCCTTCCATGGTGTATTCCACGTTGTTCATGGTAAACAGATTTGTGATAATCATCAATACTTCAATAAACCCATATAATTCACATAAAAATAATAATAATATTAACCAATTTCTCTCAACTAAACGAGGATGAACTCCAAAAGTAGATAAATATATAAAGAGAGTAACAAATAGCAAGGTCTTTATGAAACATAGACATAAGCACATGACAAGACACGATAGAGATACAACAAAACCTAAAATTAATATACAGACACGACACAATAGCTAGCTAGGGCTAAACCTTGAACCAGCCATGAAAAGTAGAAGATAAAGCTTCTCTGCGACTGTGGAAATAAACAAGCATCTTGTCTCTTGGAGGTAAGCTGTCCTTGATCACTGGGTGATTAAGAAAATTGCTCATCCATGCTGTAGTGGCTGCACATTTTGATGGGTCCAAAATTTGCATGTCTCCAACTTCTTCCCAAATAGGCAGGCAATAAGAGATCCATCCCAATGCAATGTCTAAAAATCCAATGCTTTCCCCTCCAAAGAACTTCTTCCCTTTGATTTCTTCTTCTATCTTCTCAATTGCTTCCCTTGCTATATTCACAGCCTTTTCCTTATCTTCCCCGTTTGAGCACATGGCGATCCATGCAGTATCAAAAATCTATAATATAAGGATTAAATAGAAGAAAAAATTATTGAATCAACAATGTGGTTTCCAAAGATATTACAGTTCTCAGTTTTAGTTATTAAAAAAAAATTGAAATTAATTAACACTCTAGCTAATTTTTATAATTAAGGTCCAATTAAATTTCTAATTAGATAGCTAATTTTTATAATTAAAGTCCAATTAAATTTCTAATTAGACTTAATTGATTCCAAACTATAAAATTTGGGAACTCAACTGACTCCAAAATTCTTTTATTGGACTAAATAACTATGATATCTTTCTAACACTAAATTACTATTTTTAGTAGGGGTGTAAGGGAAGTCAGCCAAACCGGTAGAACCGACCGAACCGGAGGAAACCGAGTCAAACAAGAGAATTGGTTCGGTTTTCAGTTTCTGTAGCTGAAAAACCGAATAGACCGGTTCGGTTCTCGGTTCACCGAGTCAAACCAAGAGAATTGGTTCGGTTTTCGGTTTCTGTAGCTGAAAAACCGAATAGACCGGTTCGATTCTCGGTTCTCATGAAGAAAAATCAAAGTTAAACCGAACCGAACCGAAATGTACAATACGACGCCGTTTTACTTAGCTTCTTCTTCTCCTCTTCTCTTCGTCTTCAACTCTCTCCCAAACTCAGAAATCCCTAACTCTCCCTCTCCATCGCTGGCCCCTCTCGCTGATCTCCATCGCTGGTCTTCTGCTTCTTCCATTAAACCAAACCATCGCTGGTCTTTTGATTCTTGTTTCTGTAGATGGAGGTTGAGGTAAAGAATCAAGAACTGAAGCACCTAGGGTTTGTGAGGATTGCTGCAATTCAAGCTTTAGTGTGTGTGTCCAATCTGTACGAGTACGCAAAGCAGAACTCCAGGCCTTTGAGATCCATTGTTGGGATGGTGGAGGGCATTGTAACCAGTGTTCTCAGTCCTATCTTCCAGAAATTTAAAGGTGTCCCAGACGATCTCCTTGTTTTTGTCGACAACAAGGTGAAGGTATCCATGATTCTATATTTCTCTTCTATCTCTCCTTTTTCTTTTGGAGCCGTAGCTTTTTTTTTTTTTTATGTGTTTTTAGTTTTGGGATCAAATCTGTTTCGTAGGTCAGAATTTTGTAATATTGATCATTGTCTCCTTCCTTTGTTAGATGTAATTTATGCTTTGTTTGTATAGTTTGGTATATTTTTCTCGTTGTCCCCTACGATTTGATTGAAGGTACATGGCAAAATCTGGAAAAATTATAAACAACATTAAATCCAGCTCTGTTTCTTAAATTGCTAAGGAAGAATTTGTTACTACTTATAGATAAAACCATGTTTGAATTTCAAGGTAAGTATTTCTGGATATAACTATTTCAAGGTTAGTATTTTCAAATAAAATTAGTTCAAGGTTAGTATTTCCAGATAAAACTATTTCGGTATTGTTTGGAATAGCACAATCAGAAATCAAGTTCTTCTGCTTGGCCAAACTTACGAATGTAATGATGTTATGTATGTTAGCTATTTTCAAGACCAAATTTCCTTATATTTGTGAACTCTACATTGAAAATCTTGCAAACACTCTGTTTTTATATCGAGACTGAAAATGGTTTAGGGAATCAGGCTGCGAGAAGTGCCCATTCTTTTAGATGGAAGAAGATGATGAGCTGTTTGCTGAATGTACTACTCCAAAAACCGACAAACCGACCGAACCGAACCGAATCATACCGATTCGGTTTAATTCGGTTTTACTTTCAAAATTTTAAAAAACCGAACCGAACCGAAATTCTCTAGCCGGTCCGGCTCGGTTTAGGGTGAAAACCGGACCGATTACACCCTAGTTTAAGGTGGCATTTAGTTTGTAGAATATAAAAATATTCTCACGAGTGTTAAGATAGGATTATTACCTTCTCATATTTTGATAAACATTTTTTTTTTCTCTTTTACTCTCATCCAATATTTTCACTTTGTGAGAAAATTTTGATAATGTGAAAAGACAAACCATTATCACAGCAAGCACTTTTTTTTAAAAAAAATTTTA
>QAOA01008434.1:4446-66917 GCA_003255065.1 Cercis canadensis
CCCCCCCCCCCCCCCCCCCCCGGGCGTGCGCTACTAGGTGATATTTCTGGAGCCTCTTCGGCTCATAGGACTTGTTCGTAGTTCTTTTTGCTTGGGCTTTTGCTCCGTTGCTTCACCAAAAAAAAAAATTAAAATTGTAGTCAAAGTATTAAAAAAGGTTTTCCATTGCATATTTTGTGAGGAGACTCAATCCATTTACACAATACACTTGCAAGTGCAACATATGAATATTTTTACAGATTATCTAATATGGTGGACAAATTTCCCATGAATACACACTAGCAAATGTCACACTATCTTTATCTAAGCTATCAAATCTAAATTTAGGTGGAGTCTTGTAAGTTTGATAAATGCAGTTAAATTTAAATGTTACAATATCTACACTATGTGACTGTGAGCGTCAGGTATAAACGATGAATAAGTAGAATTCATTATCTTTTGGTTATGTTTGCCAATGTTTTTACATGACAACACATTCAGTGCGAAAGGGAAAAGATGCTTCATATATATTTGACGCTTTTACTGATAACAAAAAAAGCAGAGCGTAGTCAATTAAAATATTTTTCTTTAAACGTGATTCTTACAGAAGTTCTTCTCATTGAAATGATTTTCACAACATAGGAAATTTCTATGAAATTTTACGTAAAGGAAAGTAGGTTTTAATTTGGTGGTGAATATACAAATGTGAAAATTGAGTCTCACAATGGTAGGAAAAAGGGAACAAGTTAGCAGTTGAAGATGTCGACATAGTAGTCAGCAAACTTTAAGCATAAAACTAAGCATCTTACTGGTGGTTTCATTGACAACCACCATACATTCTCAGAGCATACTTCTGGCAGATAGTATCCTATTACATGAAGTGAAAATTCTGGCCCCAAATACAAAAACCTATAATCTCAGTCACACAGAAGTAAGCGATTTGCAAGTCCGCCACTCAAATGTTCACTTCAAAATTGAGATTTAACTCTGAACATGACTAAACTAGTATTTTCTAGATTTGGCCTGAATGTGATACCTTCCTCTCACGAAAAACGCTACAAATTGGTAATGTGTTCCCACTGAAGGAGCAAGGTCCCACTGCCTTCTCAAGCACCAATATTTTCAATTTCAGCACCTTTGTCCACTCTCTTAACAATGCCAGCAATAACCTAATACATGTTCGAAAGAAAAACAAGTCAAAAGAAATATAAGACTCAACATAGAATGCTAACTGGTTGCCCATCCACAGATTATAGTATCTGCTGTCTAAATTTCCTACCTTTCCTGGTCCCAATTCATAACTTTTCTTCAAGCCCTTGCCCAGAAGAGTCTTCACTGTGGTTTCCCATTGAACAGGAGAAGTAACCTGTAAATTGGATTACAGATGCAATTATTTCCAGTTCATGGTGGACAGAAAACATGCAATAAGAAGCATACCTGACGTGCCAATATCTTCTTTATCATGTCAGGATCTGCATGTGGCTGTGCATCAACATTGGAGATGACAGGTATTCTTGGGGTTCTGATCTCTGTTGCTGCCAATGCTGCTTCCAATCTTGACACAGCTGGTTCCATGAAACTAGTGTGGAAAGCACCAGCAACAGCTAGGCGCACCTGCCAAAACAAGGAAAGTGTCATTATTTTTGAAGGTAGATGACAACAGACAAATAAGATTAGGGGGAAAATTCATACTGTCATTCGAGCCTTGAAAGACTTTGCCTTGGCTTCCACCACTTCTACTCCTTTTATGCCTCCAGAGATGGCATAGTTTCCCTTCCAAAATAGAACAACTAATATTTAGAATTAGAATTGTCACTAAGCTTGTTAAATTAAAATGGTATATCCACAAGAACCTTACAGGACATAGGTAATTTGCAATCTGAACTTTCTCAGCATCAGGAACTTCCTGATTGGCTGCATCACACAATTGTTGGACTTTCTCAGAGTCCAGTCCTATCACACTAACCATGGCACTTTTAGCAGCATCAGCAGCTTCCTGAATGAAGGAAAAATATTAATCATGGGAATTACAAACTACAAACAAGTTCATTTATGTCAGACAAGAAAATAGGACAACTAGCAGAGGTTGCTTTACCTGCATGGCTTCGCCCCTCAGTTTGACCAACTTGAGTCCATCTTCAAAGCTTACAATTAAATCGAACACAAGTCAATAGCACATTAATTAAGAAAATGATGACCATTATAAAAGATTTCAAACAAAATAACCAAAAGGACATCTATGTCACAGAAATCTATATCTGTAAATTCACACAAGTAAGATAATTCTTCATCCTCCAAATGCTGAAAAGCAGCAAGACTGTCAGCTAATGATTCTAGTAGGTAGTATCTTTCCATGGGCCACCAAGAAGAATTTCAATTACAAGGTTGTTATAAGAATTGAAGCAAATCTTAACATTCATTATTCACATTCTGAAGCACCACATAGTAGGGTTCACATGCATCCTCTTTAATTTCTCAAATGCCAGTCCAAGCATTAAAATAGAGGTGGGATCTCAACAAATATGGTACAGAAGAAGAATGGGCAGAGGGGTCATACTTAGTCCTTTGAAATTTGTACAGCTTTGATATAAGGGGGAAAACTAGAAAGGAAAGGCAATAAAAGCCATCTTAGTATTATTTTATGCATCTCACCTAAAAGCCCCAGCAAATGCCAGAGCAGTATATTCTCCCAGGCTTAAACCACATGTAACATCAACAGAGTCAACAATCTGCTGACCTCCATCACGCGCACAAAGTAGCTCCACTGCAGCTAGACTTGTGACATAAATAGCTGGCTGAAGAAGTGCAGAGTCAGATTGTAACATAATATTTATGACTATAATTATCAACAACAGGAATTACATGAAAGACAGTCAAATTGACACATTCAACATAGTTATGACGGAAGTTGTTTACTTGTTATTTTTCTCCCCACTTTTTAAAGCAAACAATGCTTTCATTCTGCCATTTGCTGACCTTTATAAGGGTGTTTTATAATTGGCGAAACATGGAAGTTGTGTCAAATGCACACATTAAAAGAAAACTTTCAACCTGCTTTTGATGTGATCCAACAAGAAGTAAGTTCTCTTTAATACAATTATGCAAGTTTCAATCATTTAACAACTGAAAAATGCCTTCACCAAATG
The DNA here is from genome assembly GCA_003255065.1 of Cercis canadensis. Taxonomy (NCBI): domain Eukaryota; kingdom Viridiplantae; phylum Streptophyta; class Magnoliopsida; order Fabales; family Fabaceae; genus Cercis; species Cercis canadensis. Next base: position 7,572 of record QAOA01008434.1, read on the forward strand.
ATTTTTCTAATCAGTTAAACTTCAAAGCACTTTTCTACATGGAAAAATGCTCTTTAGTTTTGTATTGTCTATATAGGAACAAGAAGCCTGAAATATTGACTTACAGGTGACACACATATGTCCAACACACTAGTTTATATACTTGTCTTTTGAAATTCAAGCAATAGCACTCCTGAGATTCTTACTTAACTGAAGAAAGAGCATCTTAAATAATAATAAAGTATTAATATACAAAAAGAAAATACAGATTGTTGAGTTGAATGTCCACCTATGATTAGAAAGTTTAATTTATAAAGTACAGAAAATTGCTACATTGTTAGACTACTTCCTACACCCTTTGTAAAGTAATGGAAAGAATAAAGATGGTTAACTGATGTGAATGAATAATCATATCACTTTAATGGGATTAAAACAATCTTCCCTAGGGAGTTTTATAAGTTGCATTGCCCATCTATAACATAGACTAAAACTGATAGTATTCCAAGAACTTTATTGGGAATTTTCTGAATAGGAGGATGAGAATCAATTTTAGTCGCATTAAAACAAGAAAGCATATCCTTCTTTACATGAAAAATAAGATAAAGGATAGCCAAGATTGCTAAATATACACTGAACAAATCCTCAACGAAAGCATTAAAAGTGCATACCTGGCTAATAACTGTTGAATCTAACTTATCCTTTGGTCCATTGATGCAGATATCTAGAAGATCAAACCTGAATGCAGAATATATTTAATATTAGTCACAATGGAGAAAATAACAATATAAACAAAACTATTTATCGACCCAGATTCAACGAAATAAAATTTAAAAAANAAAAAAAAAAAAAAAGCTGCAAAGAATATTTATAAATTAGTGTAGTAACTACCCTAATATGTCATTTGCTTTCTTGTACAAGACTGCAGCAGTTGGCACATTTTGAGCTTCGTTTCCCATTCCAACTGCTTGTGCACCCTGCACGCACATTAAAAGTGGAATTACACAAATAGAACAAAGCATAATTTAGAACTTCAGCCAACAGAACTTCTGACATATAAAACAGTTTTAAAAAGTAATGATGAATATAACATACTGTCTTCTCTTTTAGTTTCTTAAGCTATGCCCAAAATTCTCAGCCCCATAAACCAGTATGGCAAGGCATTAAAACTAAAATTGGTTGGTACTTTTTGCCCTTCATTTTCTTAGTCACTTTGAATGTGAATTTTGCAAGCAGATATAGACAAAGGACACCAGAACAGAACAGGACAATCTAAAATTTCCCATTTTTTATTAACAATTTCAAACCTTAGCTTCTGAGGCACAATTTCCAACATTTTCAAGAATGCCACTTCTGATTGATCAATAGAATATGCAATTGTACAAACTCTACCTGACCAGGGAACAGAAAAGCACTGGTGGGCTTGTAATCCAAGAACAAAGCATCATCCACAGCTGTCTGAGATCCGACAGATAAGCTCATGAAAACCCTAGATCGATCAAGCTGCTTAAGAGAAAAGCTTCGAACTCCATTTCTGGAAGCGGAGAAAGAGAAGGAATTGGAGGCACGGAAGGATTCGGGGCGAGTGGAAGGGAGAATCTTGAGAGAAATTGAAGGAAGTGTGAGGGAGGAGGACATGGCGGAGAGTGGGTGTGAGGAAGAAGGGCAGCGAAGGATCAGAGGATGGTGAAGCAAGGAGTGCATTGGGCGAGCGAGTGACAGTTAAATAGAATGGCAGTGAAGCCAAATGGGGGTTTAGTTCCAGCGGAGCTTACGAAGGTAGACGTTAAAGAGGGCATGAAAACCAAAGAAACCGGCCAACTACCAAGTACCAACCATTTGGGTTTAATCATAAATATTAGGCCATAAATGTTTATTTTTAAGGACTCTATTTTATTAATTTTATAATTTATTTAACATTTAAATATGATATAAATTAAATTATATGAAAATTTTAAGGCTTAATTACAATTTTGGTCCCCCTATTTTANTCCCCCTATTTTAACCACTTTAACGTTTTGGTCCCCCTTCTTTAAAAATGAACTATTGAGTCCCTCTATATTCATAAAATGTACAATTTTAGTCTTTATCTTTAAGTCAAAATTCCTAGGTTTATTTCAATGTGTAAAATTCTTTGATTCATAATCTCACCGTTCAGATTGAAGGGCTATATCTTATGAACCTCCTCACTAAATTTTAGCTCGATCTAACGGTGGGACTCAGCCCAAAATACTAAAATCATAATTTTTCATCTAACCACAAAATTTAGACTTTTTCACCGTTAGATCGAGCTGAAATTTAATTTGGAGATTCACAAGACGTAATTCTTCAATCTGAACGGTGAGATTATAAATCAAGATAAATGGACTAAACTAAGAATTTTGACTTAAAGATAAATGGACTAAACTTGTACATTTTATGAATATAGAGAGACTCAATAGTTCATTTTTAAAGAAGGGGGACCAAAACGTTCAAGTGGTTAAAATAGGGAGACCAAAATTATAATTAAGCTAATTTTTAAAATTAATTAATTATGATCGGAGATTTTATGATACCACATAAGTATATCATATCATACTGACGTTACAAGTATACGTAATTTTTAAATTTTATTGTATTTAAAATATAATTTATTTTATTTTCTCAAATAAAATTAAAAATAGTTGACTTGTATATATGTTATTCACATATTGACTATTTTTATGAGGCATAACATACTATATTAATACTAAAAATATTTAAGAAACCTCCAATTATGATATTCTCTTTCTAATTACTATATTAACCTAAAAGAATGTCATTTTTCTAGGAGTATGGCTATCTATAGTTATTGTACTTGCTCACTCCTTTTGTTACTTTTTTTATTTATCTTCTCTTTCCTAACGGGTCTTCTCTCTCTTTTGTTTTAACTGTCAGTGCATTACACGGGTATGTAACTAGTTCTTATTAATTATGACTCTATTTTTTATAAAAAAAATTATTTTCAATCTTATTTTTAAATGATAAATGTATCTTTCTTAATTATTATCAAAATATCCAACTATGTGTAACTTTTTTTTTTCGTCATGGTATGTGTAACTTATAATTTTTATGTTACGAGGATGTGAGTTTCAGGATAACAAATTAAACACCAAAAGGACAATACAAAAGAAAAAAGCTTTGTAAGAGGGTATTTAAGGTTTGGATACCCAGCCCCAGCTTTGTGCCTCTCAAAGAGATCTTGAAGTGCTTCAACAAATTGACCATGTATTTTGGCAACCTGAAAACAGGTATAAATAAGAAGACATCAGATTTTAGCCAGCTGCAGATCATTCTCATTTGTAGATAGTAATAAAATATGGAGAATTTAAAGCTCTCTATAGATAATAATAAAATGTTTCAATCCTTAAATCTGATCGAATAACTATCATTGACAATTCTGTAGTGTTAATCACATCATGCAATTACGGAGTACCAAGTAATTGGATCATCTTTACATGGTCAGCAATGAAACTCACTTTAAATTTTATGAAAAATTACCTCATCAATAAGTTGCAGTCTGCAAAAAGTTGTTGGATCAGAGCTAGAAAGAGAATAATTAAGAAAGATACATTTTATCAGGACGAAAATTAGAGATAATTGTAAGAAAAAATAAAGTCACGATTAATAAGAGTTACAAAGAGGATATCATGATTAATCAATTTTAAAAACTTTGCTTATTAAATAAGGATAATTTAGTTTGTATCATATTTAGACATCAAATAAAATATGACATTAGCAAAATAAGATATGAAAATAACGGCTCCCTATATTTAACAGAATTATTGTTTAGTTTTTTTTTTTTTAGGGAGAATTATTGTTTAGTTTTAAAAGCGGAAAAGATTATTTGGTTTCAAATATGAATGAATTTCAATTTAGTTCCTTCCATATTGTATGAAATGTTTAAAATACTTCTTGGTATTACGTGATTATTCTATTATATATGTGAAGAAAAGACACTTAAAGAAATTGAAGTTTTATGTAGGTGTTTGCCATATGGGGTAAAATGACTAAAATAGCCTCGATATTATGTGATTATTCTATTTTTATATGTAGTTATTGTATATAAAACATGTGATTATTTTCTTTAGTATGTAGTTATTGTATTTAGATATAAACATAATAACTACATAATACTGAGAGGTATTTTCAACATTTGACTCATGTGACAAGCATTTATTTGGAACTCCAATTCCTTTAGCACGTAAGTGTCTTTTTTTTTTTTTTGGTTAATTTTGGAACTAGAGATTAATTTTTCCTTTAAAATATAACTTTTTTTTTTACTATACTTTTAGCTATGACTCTGAATTTAAACATCGAACCCACAAGCCCTGAGAATAACCTTAATACCACTCTACTACAAGCTGTTTAGTAAAATATAACATTTGTTGATTAGATAAGATGTTAAAAAAATAGTTAAAATGTTTTTAAATATTGAAATTATTATTTGTAATATGTCTTTACACATAAATAAATTCTTACTCTATTTGATGATGCCTAAGTGGAGGTGCATAGAATGGAACTTAGGTCGAGGATCTGCAAGGTAACACGTGAGCTAAAGGGCCGGGTTGGTGATACCCGTACTCTAATCCTTTAGCTCACATGTGTTATCTTGGATTTGGATCTGGTCATATCACTTGAGTTATATTGCTCAAATTTGAACCGTCCATTTCATCAAAGTTCATCTGAACTATTAAAACACATTAACATTTAATGATTGAGATGAACTTTAATGGAATGGACGGCTCAGATATGAGCAACATGACTCAAGTGACACGACTGAATCCAGGTCCAGTTACCTTGCATATCCTCGACTCGAGCTCCATTTCACCAACCTCCACTCATGCATGTTACTATTCAGTTAAACCAAAAATACTAGTTTTTCTATTATCTCCTTCTTGTAATATTGTTGAGACATTGTCCTCGGAGTCTTCGCACACAACTTAGCATTCTCCTACTTTAATGGGTTATCTATTTACATGTGTAATAATATATTTAAATTATTTTTATCAAATAAATAACAACACACAATACATATTAAATTCTAGATTTTGGATAACTACTAAAATATATTCGGGCTCCATCCTCATCAAGCTATAATCTCACCGTTCCCTTGTCAAACTTTGTACTCATCAATCCTTAATCGTGAGCTTTGTTGGCTCCATCCTGAAATTGTGAGTACATTCATTTGTGATCATTCTGATTCTTAGGTGCGAGGCTGTGAGAAAATTTGGGAGAGGCTTCTAACATTATAGAAGAGATTAGTGGCTTGAGGCATTTTCTCAATGTAATAGGGAGGATGGCAGGAGCTTTTGGTAAGAAGACAAAGGATTTGCCCATTGGGCCCATTCTATATTCAAGATAATGTGCATCTCCTTTCTACATGTAAGTCGTTTAAATCTGCTATTTGGGTATAAAGCAGTAGATGCCAGCTCTAATTGCAATGTTGGCCAACTTAAACTCACCGAAGCATAAACTTAATATAGGGAACAATTTAAGAGTTCCAAAACCACTCAATAGGTGGTGAATGCTTGCACCATGAACACATAGGAAAATGAATGCTGGTGTAACGATTGCTTCAAACCATGTGAAGAAGCATAAATCTAATGCAGGATCAAACGGATCAAACTTTGGACTATTTGGTAAAAAAAACTTTAATATCATGTCAAAAATTAATTTTTTTTCAGAAGCTTAAATTGATAGGCAAAAACCCAAAAATAATTTTATATTTCATAATTTTTTGCATGCAGACTTAGGAGGAGAGAGAGCATCACAAGGAGCAAGCTATCCCTATTCCATAAGTTTTATGAATGTCATCTTATCAAATTATCAATTCTATTTTCATTTTTATCTAAGGGTCAGTTTGGAGCACCAGATAGGATAAAATAGTGTAAGAATAAAATTTTATCAATATTTTTTTTTTGGCCTTTTTTTATTGATATTATTTAATCAGCAATAATTGAATAAAATTTCTGTCAAGAGTTTTTTTTTTATACATAGCTATGTCCTCAAATTNTATCCCTATTCCATAAGTTTTATGAATGTCACCTTATCAAATTATCAATTCTATTTTCATTTTTTTCTAAGGGTCAGTTTGGAGCACCAGATAGGATAAAATAATGTAAGAGAATAAAATTTTATCAATATTTTTTTTTGGCCTTTTTTTATTGATATTATTTAATCAGCAATAATTGAATAAAATTTCTGTCAAGAGTTTTTTTTTTATACATAGCTATGTCCTCAAATTGAAATTTTAATCACTATAATGATATGATACAAACTCCATTGTGCCAAAATTGGTGCACGCCGTTCCTGTCTTCACAAGTTCCTTGTGAATGACCAGTCACTGGATAAATTTTCCCACGATGGAATTCAGCAGCTGGATGTCTGTACTTCCTGCAAGCAACCACTGAATCAAGAAGAGTTACAGCATAGCAATGCAGATTTTGCTTTTAGTTTCTAGTTCTACTACAAGCCTAATCTGCTAAACACTTGATTTGAGATGCATCGAATCGAAACACCACTAAAATTCTCCAAGAAATGGTAGTTGTAACTTGTATGGATACAAACATTAGGATTAGCGGGGCCAACCAAGGACCAGTACATGTTTCAAAACAAGCTGTCAATTATAATCCATTTCCACTCTGGAAAGAGAAAATGATACTCTCACAACTTTGAAAACAATGTAGGAGGTGTGGAGTTAATTTAAGTAGTCAAATTAAAGTTTAAGTGAGTATAGTTAAACTCAAATAGTGCCAACGTGCAGGTATAAAGTAGGTGTAGCAAAAATGGTGAGAGTATCATTCCTCATCCAAAAATGCCATGATCGCCAAACAAACATCCTATGAGCAAAATGAGGACAGCCCTTATTTTGCAGCCAATTACTTTCTCAGTCAGAATAGACATGGTGTTTCAAAGAATAAAGATTGTTCAAATAATTTTTTAAACATATTTTATGTAGTAAAACTCTGAAAGGTATCATAGGTGAGCCTGAGGCGAAGACCTCACCACTAAGAAAAACTGAGCACACCCATGATACTCAGTTTGGGCGTTTGACTGTTTATAACAAGTACCAAGCAGAAAACCATTGAGTTAAATTACAGTTTAAAACAGCATCAAGATTCTCTTTGTCTTCCATTTTTCCTTCTGGGTTTTTGATTATTGTCATTGCAGAAAAATTGCTTTGAATAGAAATTGTAATGGAGCAAGCAATAAAGATGTAAATTGTAATTCAAAATACCTGGTCAATCGTTTCCTTTTATCTAAGTATATTCAACGGCGTGAAGTTCACTGTATCTGTCCCTTCTGCTTCTTATAACTCTGGCTTCATTGCCTCTTATTTCTAGAACCTAGAAAGCATAACGCCAATTGTAAATACCATGTACTTCAATTCTAACTCAACCAAGAGAAACAGGCCCTAAAGAGCTCGTAACAACTTCACAGGCTCTCTATTTATTGGTATAATGGAATGGAGCTATCAACATAACAGCTCAGGAATAATCAACAAGTATACAGTTCACATACATGGGAATGGAGCTATTTTCTCCCGAAAGATTCAAGGTTTTCTTTTTGGGAAGTGGGCACAGAACTAGAGGTAGATTCAGAAGCACATAGTTATCTCATATAATATTTTAGTTAAAAAAAAAAAAATCAGTGCTTAACATCCATGGAGTCACCCATAAACAATTTTAAGAGCGTGTTGTAGAAAAAGAAAAAAAAGGACACCATTCTATGTACAGGCCCATGGATTATATTTACCTCTGGTCTTGAATTAAGAACACCACTGGACATTCCAACATCAATGCGCCATATGCTACAATTGTATTTACTGCAGGAAGCAAAGAACTGAATTCAATGAGATAGAAGTAATCCACAATGCAAGCATACATACCGACCTCGAGAGCATGTATGTCATACAGTTATAAATTCAAGAAGGAACCAAAACATAACTCATTCGTCTACCAAAACATCTCTACAATTTAAGGCTATTTTGAACCAAGTTGCAATAGTTATCAGCCCTTACCAATTTACACCTGTAGTTTGAGGAGTATGCCCAACCACCATTGCCTTAGCACCAACTGCTTGCAGTGTCTCTTCAAGAATGGAATTTACCTTAAAAGCAGATTTAGAATCCAAAGTCAGCTTGACAGAAAATTCCATTATTCTAATCAGGTTACAAATGTCATTAAGTAATGAGAGTTGAATTAAGAAAAGTTGTTGGATTGACAAAATATTTCTCATTCAAAGCTAGTGCTGTTCTATTATTTCTAAAGAACGTCAATTAGAGACATTTTTGAAAGATAGACTCAAGACAAGCTAGCTTTCCAAGGAACAAACTACATGCATTTCTACAAATATGGTTTGTGCATTATTGCAGGCATAAAATTTGTTGGCGACTTCTTGGTTTTATTCTTTGCTGTCTTCAAGTAATTGCTTCATTCATTGGTTTTTCTAAGTATACATGGCCATGCTCAGCATTTAATTATTGATACTTTTATTTGTAACTTTTATTGCATTTATCTTTGCTTTGCACCCAATCACTTTTTTGTTTTTGGGTTTTTCCATGTCATAGTGGTCTTGATGCTTTTACTGTCTTGAGGAATAATTTTTTTAGTCAATGACCTGAGAGTGTAATGACTTCTCTTTGGCCCCTTGAGAGCATAGATGGAGGGAGACACAATGGGTATAGGCCAATCAATTGTGTGCATATATGGAACTCAAAAGTTATGCAAATAAATATGGAAATCATTCAAAATGGAAAATGAAATCAAAGGCTAAAGAAAAGAGAAGCTTTGACAGACAATCTTAAAGTTTTTTGACAACACATGTTCTCACGTTTTTATTAATCCCACTTCTATGAGATCTTCATGGTTAAATACCAAATATTTGTACAATCTCATAAGTGTACTTGCCTGTTTAGTCTGATAGTCCTCCAAATCTGACGTATCTCTCGAGTACAAACGGTTCCAAACAACGCTGTCATAGCCCCTCGTAGCTATGAAAGGAATTTTGGGAGCACTATCATTCTCACTCAGACCTCTCATCCAGTGAGAAACTTCTTTATTCATCCTCTCTATGCCATAGGCAACTACATGAAATGGAAGAAGAAAGAGAATGACAAAGAAAAAACTTATCAGCATTTCAAACAAGAGAAAGGCTGAACATATTAGAAACAGACAACCATAGCATGATAGAAGATGTGAACTCAAGCTGAGGTTAAACACTACCAAAATACCAATACAATTTTTACCATGGTGAGGAAGAAGGCCACCATGACAGAAGACCCATTCGTTGACCTTAAGTACAACAGCATTTCTTGCAAGCTCACATGCCAATGGGCCACCAGGCCTAAAGAGGATTGATCTGGCAATAACCCCCTTTTGCCTCTGTCCTAATAGTTGGAAGGCTTCATCAGAAACAACAACTAAATATCACATACGCAATAAAATAGAGCTACTATGTTTCAAATAAATACAACTATGCCCCACTCATAAAGTAATGGATTATGCCAACATGATGTCAGAGGACAAATCTTTATCTTCTGCTAACTTTTGCCTCTATTTGCCTTTGATCAGGAGATGATGTTCCCCAATTTGTAATTTATTTAAATTAGTTAATATGGTACAGGTGTATCTTCTGGAAAACTCATTCAGCATGTGAATTAGTTTATGTATAATTTAAATTCTCTTCCTTCAGGAAGCATGGTGTATGTGAGAAATGGTGGAAGTGTGTGAGACTAGCTTGTCACAGGTATTATTTATCTTAACTGTACAATAAATACAGGCCTAATCATGGGCCTAATCACATCCTAGTTACAAGCCTAGATGTAAGCTATAATAACTACAATATTCACAGTCAATCAATATTCTAATATTCTAAGAATATTCTAACAGTGTAAAAGGGTAGAACTTCCAATTAAAGGATATGAACCTTAGAAACAATGTTCTCTCAGGCTACCAAAGAGTTATCAAGGACGTGCAGGCGTGTCAACAGACGCGCACACCTTGAGCCACAAGAGAAATGTACAAAAAAAGCAGAAGGAGAAGAACAGAGGCTACTTGGTGATGGATTTGGGTGTTCTACATCAAAGTTTATGTCAGATTCAATTTGTCATAGTGAATTTGACCCAAAAGCAGATTGGAACTAAATCTGATCATATGGAAGACTTATCAAGCAGAACAGATTCCTTAGTTAAATAGGTGCCAAATATTTTAGCAGTATGTTTCCTTCCCAGATAAATATATTGTGAATCAGAAGGAGGAAAAGTAAATGCAAGTGAAAAGTAAGGCAGAAAATTATAGTACCTTCACTAGACTCCAGGGACCCCAGTAACCACTTGACATTGTCCGTGCTTCTTTCCACGTTTCAGAGACCTCAACCCAACCAGAAAAAGTTTCTTCCCAGTCATCATCAGAATCATTCATATATTCCAGAAAATCAGTACACTCATCAAATCCCTCAGAATCAACGTATCTGAAATCCCCTTCCACATTCATAGTTTCATGGTTGCCATTTACCTAGATTAACCAGATTAACTTATGAAAACTCACTACAACAAAGAAAGAAAGATTAAGGAAAAGCAAAAATGATAGGGTTAAGGAAAAAAGAAAAAATCAAATTTCTAATTGGACTTGAATGAAGACAGATATTCAATATTAATGAAGAGGGAAGCCATTCTGTATGGTATAGTGAATTGTCATCTCCTTCGTAGATATAAGACATGGTGACTTAGAGTTTTACAAGTCTATGGACTCTGTTCAACAGTGAACAAAGCTGTTTCCACTTTTGGTGCACAAACCTGAAACACAGCTCCACCTTTCACTTTTGCTTGTATATCTAATGAACGTAGCAAGGACAATATAGCAATTTCATCTTCACCTCGATCAAGTATATCGCCAAGTTGAATCAACACCTAGTATACAGAGAAAAAGATAAATCGTGATCTTTTAATATCTCTCAACTATGCTGCTAATCCATTTCTGACTCCAGTTTAGATAATAGATGACAATAAAGTTTCTCTTGCTTTATTTCAACAACTTTGCTACACTAAGTAGAAGAAATATAACGGTGGTACATGACAGCACAGAGAATCAAACCTAAGACCTCCTGTAAACAGTAAAACTACCCATTTTGAATGTAAGGAAGCATACCGTTTCTCCACCCGTCCACAAGTCTTGATCATCAGAGCTCAATACACCAGCAATCTGAAGTGCAGATCTAGCTTGCCTAAGATCTCCATGCAGATCTCCAACTATTCAAGAAAGTCAATCTCAATAAGACATATAAACGACAGACTATGCAACAACAATCGAATCTGAGCCAGACATGCTTGAAATCCATCATGGACAGTGAATTGAATCACTAGACACCATCCTCTCATGGAAAATAATAATAATAATAATAATTAATATATATATATATATATATATATATATATTCAAGAAAGTTCTTTGTCATTTCGAGTTTGAGAACCCACATTAAAATTTCATATTCCAAAGCTATCAAATAAAATATGTAAAATGGATGTAAAACGGTACCCATATGGCCTACAAAAATCAACAAACCATTTAGTAAAGAGGCACATTTGTGATCATGTAAGGGCAACACCAGGGGATACAAAAGAGTAAGAAAAATGTGCTTGCAACCACATAAAGAAGATTCTGTAAATAAAACTAAACACTGATATATACATAAATGTGAAAGCAGGCAGCATACTTCGGTTCAACTTGAACCAGGGAAATAATTAAGAAGTATTACAAGAAATAAGGAAAAGGTCAATCAGCAGTATCCCATCATCTACTAACTACTGTGTATAGCTGAGCTTGACGATTCAAGTGGAAGAAATCATTACTTTTATGTTATTGAACAATTTAAGTGGGGAACAATGTGGTCCACATTGTGATCATGCAAATAAACATCATTCCAAGCATCCAACCATATGATCGAATTAACTGCTTTAATTCCAATAATTCATTCAAGCTTATATTAGAACGACTCCTGACAATGGGGAAACCAGAACATAAAACATAATACTCCTTTGAGGCTTTGACAAATTTGTCATTTAAAGATATTAAATGTGAGTACCAAATTTACAAAATGCCCAGAACACACCAAAATTGAATAATTAGAGACTCGAACATGACCTCATTCCCAAAAAAATTATACAAGCATCAATGGATACGAGTAGTTACCCAATTTTAATTGGAATAGAAAAGGAGAAGTGATGATGATTAATTTAAAACCCACTTAAAAGGACAAGAAAGAGTACATAATCTAACGAAGAAAATAAAAAAATAAAAAAAAAGAACTTGCGCATTGCTAAGCATATCCAATATGACAACAACGAAGTAGATACAACAAAATCTGGATAAGAAAGACAAACCAGCTATAATTTTGCGACCAGGAGCAGAGACAAAAGTGGGGGGATTCCCACTGACAACTATGGGTTTCAAGGCCCCTGATGTGCTATGATTGTTACCATCAAGAATTAAAGAAGATGAAGAAGGAGAAGAATAAGTTTCAGTGAGTTTGCGAGGTTGAGAAGGTGGTGGGACTGGTAAGGAGTTTAGACAGAGGGAAGCCATGGCTTAGGAAGAACATCTATCTCAAGCCACTGCTGGATTAGTATTCCCATTATTCTGAAGGAAAAAGGAGCCAAAGGAAGGAGTGAGATTTATCATTTATGCCAGAGAAAGAAAGTCCAGAATACCAAAAACTCCTCAACCAAGCATTTGGTATCTTTCTCTGCATATACCCACGGACACAACAACTACAAAAGAATCCCATGAAAGGAAAACTTTTGTGGTAATTTTTTTATTTTATTTTAGCAATACTAATGCTATCGTGACTTGGTTTACATTTGGCCATGTAGATTGTAAATTTAATCTCTATTATGACTTAAATTTTATATTTTTATTGTAAACTTAATTTCTTGTGTCACTTACTTTTTGAATTTGGATATGATTTATGAGTTATGATTTGTTTTTAGTTCATTTTTTTATTTTTATAATTAGTTAGTAATATTATTATTTTATGAGAATGAGTTTTTTTATTTATATATTTTAAATAAACTAATGGTTACAAGAAACCTCATATAATTTATATATTTCAATAACTTCTAATTTTTCTTTTTGGAAATTTTTGTGTAAACTTATGGGTACAAGAACATCCTCTCATATAATTTTTCTTTTTTCTTATTGAATGTGGAAGTTACATCAAAAGGATATGTGTGAGTGTGTGTCTTGCCTTTGTTTTCTATAGTTTCCTTTAGAAACTTCATATGTTTTATTGCATGCAATCTCTGTTTAATAAGTTGGCATATGGTGCGCAATTGCTTGCTGCTTAATGCCCAATGTTGATGCCAGAAATGTCCAGACCGGATGTACCTGCAATAAGCCAAGCTCAGCAATGGGCCGAGGAAGGCTCTCTGATGCTTAAGTTAGAATAGGTATGTGATAAGAGAGATAATCCAGTCTAGGTACAATTCTGATCAGTTACCTCTTAGACTGCACTCTAGGCGTATTTATAGTAGTTGCAGAGCTGAACTGGTGGTGCATTGTCGTGCTGAAGTTGCGGCGCGTTGTCGACTGGCTAGTGGGCTTGGAGTTCGACTAGCTTTGGGCCGGTCTTCATCACCCAGGATGGCATCGTTGTTGGTTTCCAAATTTCTTTTCTACAAATTTGTTAATATACGTTGAGTGGGTTTAATTTACTTCAAAAATTGTGGGGGCAAAAGACAAATGGAAAAGACAAAGGCATGCTGTATAGGAATAATTTTTGCTCATGCTTATTACTCTCAAATAATTTCTTTTTTATTTTTTTTATCTGAGAACATAATAGTATTTGTCCCATTTAATGTATGTCTTCATCATGGAGATTATTTTAAGAAGAGTCCTCATGTAGCTTATGTTGGGGGGAGTGTAAACCAATGTGACCACTGTGATCCAAACAGATTTTCCTTACCTGTATTGTGGGACTTCATTAAAAAATTAAGGTTTATGAATTACAGTGACTTGTAGTATCAAATTCATGGGCTCAACCTTGATAATGGTCTAAGGGTTTTAAGGAAAGATGTAGATACAATAAATATGATAGCAAATATCAAAGGCCATGAAGTGATTAATGTGTATGTTGAGCATAATATTGCTAAGGCGGAATTAGTGCCTATAATTGAGGACAATAAACACACAAAGGAAGAAAATATACACACAGAGGAAGAAAATAGGCTATACGATTCTGATGAACAGTCAATGCATTATGAACCAAATGCAAGTGGTGGTGAGGACTCAGATTCTGACGAAGACATTGATGATCAGACATATGTTGTTGATGAAAGTAGCTCAGATGACTGTGATGATGATTTATTTGAATGGTACACAGGGTGGAAGCCAGTCAATGAAGAGAACAAATTGGGGATTGATGCTTTGAATGATGTATCAAATGATAGGCTACAAGCTAATCCATTTGAAGGTGAAGATAAGTATGAGAATGAAGAACTAGTGAGCTGCGCAGAATTTGATGAAGAAAATGGTAAGAGAAATAAGATAAAATGGCCTAAGTTCAATGAAAATGTGTCATATGGGAGTGTCATATTTGAAGTTAGGATGATGTTCAAGAACATGACAAGCTTTAACCAAGCAATGATAGATTACACCGTGCATGAAAGAAGGCATATCAAGTTTATGAAGAATGATGCAGTTAGGTGTAGAGTCAAATGCATAAATGCTTGTTCATGGGAGATCTTATGCTCATGGGCCAAAGATTTTCAGTCGTTTCAAGTGAAGACTTTCAATCCAAATCACAGTTGCTCCCAGTCATTGAAGATTCCACAAGTTAATTTTAAGTGACTAGCTGACAAATTGATTGATTTTCTAAGAACAATTTCACGTCCAACAAGATGTGATGTCATCAATCACATTAGAAACAAGTATACCATGAATGTCGTTGTACCAAAGGCATATAGAGCACTGATGAAGGCAAGGCATATCATGCAAGTAAGTGAAAGGGAGCAATATGGTTGGTTGTGGGATTACTGTCAAGAGTTGAAGAATTTTAACAAGAAGAACACCATTTTGTTATCTGTTAACAGGCCACATATGCATTTGATGCCTATTTTTGATAGGATTTACCTTTGTTTTGATGCTTGTAAGCAAGAATTATTAGCTAGTTGTAGGCCCATGATTGGAGTGGATGGGGCATTTTTGAAAGGATATTATGGGGGTGTTCTACTGGCTGTTGTTGCACAAGATGATAACAATGAGTTCTTTCCAATTGCAGTAGCAATAGTTGGCAAGGAGACAAAGGAAACATGGACTTGATTTCTTACATTGTTACTTTTGGATATTGGGACATATCATAGATGAACATTCATAAGTGATAAGCAAAAGGTAATAAATATGTTTCAATTATGCTCATCGGTTTTAATTTTAATTTTATTTTTGGATTAATGTTG
Source organism: Cercis canadensis (assembly GCA_003255065.1). Lineage (NCBI taxonomy): Eukaryota > Viridiplantae > Streptophyta > Magnoliopsida > Fabales > Fabaceae > Cercis > Cercis canadensis. The sequence continues at coordinate 23,017 of QAOA01008434.1, forward strand.
TATGGGTTATCTATTGATTTATGCATATGTGCAGGGCTTGGTTCCTACATTTGAGACTATATTGCCTGAAATGAAACACAGGTATTGTGTGAGGCATATTTACACCAACTTTGCCAAAAAAAAAATACAAAGATATGTTGTGGGCATGTGTAAGATCTACAACCATAAAGATGTTTAATGATAATATGCAAAAGTTGAAGGATTTCAATTTCTATGCTTGAGATTATCTAAACAAGATTAATCTGAAGTTGTGGACTAGAGCTACATTTAGTACTTACTCAAAAAACTAAGTTTTGAACAACAATATGTTCGAGCAATTCAACAGCAAGATTCTTGTGGAAAGGGGTAACCCTATAGTGTCTATGTTGAAAGAAATTAGGCTTTACATTATGACCAAGATGACTGATAATAGAAAAAAGGTTGACAGATTTAAAGATCAAATTTGTCCTAAGGCTGAACACTTGATTTCAACACTCACGTGGGACAGTAAGCAATGGTTATCTCATTGGATAGGGGACCCTGCTGAAGCTCAATTTGATATCTCAGTTAATTCACACACTAGATATGTGGTGAATATTAAAGAAGGGACATATAGTTGTAAAGTGTGGGATCTATGTGGTATTCCCTGTGTACATGCAATTTGTGTTATTTCTTGGCACCATGAACATGCTGACAAATTTGTGCATCCATACCTGAGGACTTATGCATTTAGGGTTGCATATTCATTATTCATAGATGTTGTAAATGAAAGAAATTTATGGCCAGTTATAGGACTTGATCCAATTCAACCACTACCATTGAAAAGACCATATGGCAGGCCCAAAACACAAAGAAATAAGAACTATATAGAGAAGGAAGAAAAACAACAAGCACAAGAAGAACAACCTCAAAATCCGTACAAAATGAAGAGAAGATTAGTGCATACATGCTCTAAATGTGGCAGAGATGAACATAATAAAAGGAATTTCAAGGGGCCTCATGCTGAAAAAGCTAATAAAGCAAAGGTAAATCAGTTTCAATTTCATATCTTAATAAATATGATTCTGGTTCTCTAGATTTGACATATCTTCCATCATGCATAACTAGACTTCAAGGAGATCTAAAACACAAGTCCAAGTAGATCGAGCTGGTGAGAACCTGAATGTTGCACCAAAGAAGTAGCTTGGTGAAGGTTCTTCTGCTGGTATAGTTGATAGTAGCCAACAAGTGAGATCTTCTAGGGCTTACTTGTCAAGCTCTTTGTTTCTTTTCATGCCACTAACCATAATAATTTTTTTTTTGCTTTGATGCTTGTGAATGTGCAGACCCATGTGCAACCCATTACAAGGCAAACACTTGAGGCAACAAATGAAAGAGTGAAAAGAGCATTTGGACCATATGTCCATGGATCCTAAGAGTCTGTATAAAGCAACATCACACTGGACATGGGCCTACTTATACAAGAAATAGGACTGGTGCAAATGGGACTCAACCAATAGCAAGGAAGGACTCGGGAACTCCCAAATAGGACCTACAAAGATTGATTCTTATGCAAATATTGACATTTACTGAATTTTCTTACATTTGGGAGTTTTTAGTTTCTAATAATTTTTGGGAGCTTTTGCATTATTGAATAAATCTGAAATTGTATTATTGAATGAAGCTTTTGATTTTTGGAGAACAACTGCATTATTATGTAATACAACTTTTGTAGTAGTCAATTAAAGGAATGTTCTAATTAAGCTTATTTTGTTTACTAATTCAATATCTTTTTTTCTTATGTGCTAACAACTATTTTAGTGTTTATAATTGTGTATATCATGTTGGTAGAAACTTCCAGTGACAAGTGTATATAGTGTTTTTTTGCTCAGCGTGTGTTTATAAATGTGTTTATAAGTGTGTATAAAGTGTTTATTAGTTAGCTTAAGCAACGTTAATTCCTTCAAGTTTCTACCTTTTTGTCAGAAAATTAAAAGAATCCTGCAACCTACCACATTTCCTCAAATACTATACAATTATCTGCCTAAAAAGATTTGATTCAAGTGTTGTGATGGAGTTATCATTTAACTGATATGAACCACTACTTTCTTACGCCATAAGTTGATTAATTTAATATATCACAAGCTAAAGGCCAAAGAAATGGACATTGAACTCGGGTTTTCTGAGAATCACAAAACGATATAGAGCAGGCAATCAACATCAAAAGCTTCCTCTTCCTATTATCCTTCTTATATTATTCAGGTCAATGTAGCAACTAGCATAATGAGATTAGCAAGTAATGGAAACAATTATCAAAGAATTGAACAAACTAAAAATTAGAACTTGCGATAGGCTTAGAATAGCTTAGGCAACTAATTGTTAAGGTTTTTCTTCTCTGAATTGTTACAAATTTTCTGCTTGTTTCTTTCAAATGGTGCTCGACGGAAGGAATGGGATGAGGGCTTTGTTTCTTTAAAATGAAAACGACGTCGTTTTGGCCTAGTCAGCAATTAAGAGTCCACATAGGCTTGGGACGTGACATTTAACAGTGCCACATCAGTCTTTAACAGCCACATCAACATTTTCGTCAGTCAAGTTAACGACAATTACCGGATGGATTTGATTGAAGCGAAACACATAAGTGAGGGACTAATTAAATTGAGAAGAAATTGCAGTGAGAGACCATTTTGAGAACGCCCAAATAAGTGAGGGACCAAAATGAGATTTTTGTCCTATAGGAATCTATTGAACTCAACTCTTACAACAAGGAACCTAAACCTAAGTCATCCATAAAATAGGAAACTAAAGTGTAAGTGCTACAAATTAAAAGTACATTAACAAGCTATCTTTAAGGATTAATGATCCTGATTAAAATTTTCTAAAATTTCCTAGGAGTACATGAAGTTATTTGATTAAAAAGATGAGTTGTTGATTATTTCTTTATTTTAGACACAAATTTCTTTTTGGTGATATTTAATTATAATTTTCAATCATTTGCTATGCAGTCATATTATGAGAAGTCTTTTCTTTTTTTGGCCTCAGATAATTTTATTGAAAAATAATGTCTATCAGTAGCAAAAACTATAAATCAACACAGTAAATCTCAAGGTTACAAAGATTTTATATTTTTTTTGGCCTTCAAGGGTATAAAGATGATATTGGCATACCAATTAAGAGCACTACTTACTGCAAGTAGACAAACTGAGACTATTGTAATAATGAATTAAGTACTTATGACACTAATTATTCATTTTAAAAAAAAAAAAGTATCAATGGTAATCAAATAATTGGGCTATGACATTTATTATAGATAGGAAATGAACCATTACATGTCCATTTTAAAGATAAATAAATGGGACAATTTAATTTTGGGTAGTTGATTTTTGGGATAGGTTGAGAATGGGAAAAAAATTATTTTACTAACAATTGTGAGTCAATACTTTATCAATAAAAATATTAGTATGTTTATGTTGGTAATCAATATAGGAAACTCCTTCTTATCGATGAGAAAATTTGGAATTCCTTTTCCTATGTTTGATATAAAAAATAGTATAATATAAGATACTCTTGTGATATATGTTGACAAAGAAAAATATATAAGGTGAGGGTATAAATAAATACAATTGTTCGTAACATGACATAAATTTGAAAGAAGTTTAGTTTGGTAGTTTAGTCATTTACTTATCATAAGAGTGTTAGGACAGTGGAAGTCCAAAACACGTAGCCCACAACAAAGATACAATGCAGTGTGCACATAGGTTATAAATATATGTTATCAAATAATACGATAATAATTGGTGCTTATCCTAAACAACATATAGTGTCTACTTGCTACTTTTCTCATACTCAAAGTGACTTTGTATATTTCAAGTCATTAGATATAATAATGTTGCAATTTCAAGATCAGTCGAAAATCGTATGGACTTATTTAAAGACCCTGACATTTTGCAGTTCAAATTATACACCATAGATTTTTTGAGTATAAAGTATTATCATATTTTGCATTTGTTTAATACTCTTTCAAATGTATTATGGATTCATGATTGATACTTTTAATGTATTACATCTATAGTTCAAAATATGAAATTTATAATTGATATATTAGATCACATATATTTATATAATTTATGCTTCTATGATCACTTAAATTTAATCCCACGTCCCGTTGCTTGAGGCCCATGCCTTGCCACCCGACGGCCTGCGCATCAGCACGAGAATAATACTAGTTTGCTTAAAAAGAGTTGGGAGGTGAAAGTAATTCATGTGTTCAGACTGGAATACCAAGGAGTTGATTCACGTATGTTAACTGCAATTTACAAGCATATAGTTTTGTTCATGTTTAAAAACATTTTGCATTGCTTAAATTGTGAAATTATAGGAACATTGTATAAAAAAAAATTGAGTACTTAATATTTTGATTACTCTGAAAGCAAAATTTGTTTGAAATTACAGAGAAATTGTAAAAGCACAATCTTTGTACTAATATACTATAGGAATCTATTGAACTCAACTCTTACAACAAGGAACCTAAACCTAAGTCATATATAAAATAAGAAACTAAATATAAGTACTACAAATTAAAAGTGCATTAATAAGCTATCTTTAAGATTAAGGATCTTCATTAAAATTTTCTAAAATTTCCTATGAGTGCATGAAGTTATTTGATTAAAAAGATGAGTTGTTGATTATTTCTTCATTTTAGACACAAGTTTCTTTTTCAGTGATATTTGATTATAATTTTCAATCATTTACTATGAAGTCATATTATGAGAAGTCTTTTCTTTTTTTGGCCTTAGATAATTTTATTGAAAAAGAATGCCTATTAGTAGCAAGAGCTATAAGTCAACTCAGTAAGTCTTAAGGTTACAAAGATTTTATATTTTTTTGGTCCTTCAAGGGTACAAAAATGATATTGGCATACCAATCAAGAGCACTACTTACTATAAGTAGACAAATTGAGGCTACTCAAACAATGAATTAAGTACTTATGATACTAATTATTCATTTAAAAAAACATTATCAATGGTAATCAAATAATTGGGATATGACATTTATTATAAATAAGAAATGAACCATTACATGTCATTTTTAAAGATAAACAAATGGGACAATTTAATTTTGAGTAGTTGATTTTTGAGATAGGTTGGGAATGAGAACCAAATTATTTTACTAACAAATGTGGGTCAATACTTTATCAATAAAAATATTAGTATGTTTATGTAGGTAATCAATATAGGAAACTCCTTCCTATCGATGACGAAATTTGGAATTCCCTTTCCTATGTTTGATATAAAAAATAGTATAATATAAGACACTCTTGTGATATATACTGAGAAAGAAAAATGGATAAGGTAAGGGTATAAATAAATACAATTGTTTGTAATATGACCTAAATTTGAAAGAAGTTTGGTTTGGTGCTTTAGTCATTTACTTATCGATCATAAGAGCGTTAGAAATGTGGAGGTCCAAAACACTTAGCCCACAACAAGATACAGTGCAGTGTGCACATAAGCTATAAAGATATGTTATTAAAGAATATGATAATGATTGGTGCTTATCCTAAACAACATATAGTGTATACTTGCTACTTTCCTCATACTCAAAGTGACTTTGTATATCTCAAGTCATTAGGTATAACAATGTTGCAATTTCAGTATCAGTCGAAAATCGTATGGACTTAGAGAAAAACGTTGACATTCCTAATTCAAATTATACACCATAAATTTTTTGAGTATATAGTATTATCTTATTCTGTATTTGTTTAATACTCTTTTAAATGTATTATGAATTCATGATTGATACTTTTAATGTATTGCATCTATGATTCAAAATATGAAATTCATAATTGGTATATTAGATCATATAAATTTATATAATTTATGCTTCTATATATGATCACTTAAATTTCATCTCACATCTCGTTACCTAGGGCCCGTGCCTCGCCGCCCGGCGGCCTGCGCATCATCAGTGTGGGAATAATACTAGTAACAAAGAAAATAAAGGTTGATGTGGAATCCCCATCTCCCATATATTTAGCTAGAAACCAAACAATCAATGGTATTGATATTATCTTTAAAATTTGTTAGTTTTATGTTTCAACTTAAAACCTTAGTTAAAAGTATTAAAAAAATTCTCAGCTAAAAAATTAAAAAAATAAAGAAAAAGTATTGTTTAGTTCTAAAAATTTAAGAAAAAAACTACTTGGTTTCAAATAAAGTAATTTTCTAATTTGGTTCCTTCCATAAATGGTGAAATGTCCCAAATATCCTTTTATGTCATATAATTATTTTGTTGACATATGTAATTATTTTTTGATGTTATATAATTATCTATTCATATATGTAATTATTATATTTAAAAAAATTATAGAATAAAAAAAAATATTTTAGACATTTCACATGATAAAAAAATCAAATTAAAAGATCGTTTTATTTAAAACTAAATAATTTTTTCTCCTAACCTTTAAAACCAAACAATAATTTTCTAAAAAATAAAATACCAGGAACAGAAGAAGCCGATTTGCTGTATTAGAGAATTCTCCCGAGTTTAGAGAATTTCAAAAATGAGGGAGGGAAGAAGCCGTATATAAGGAAGTAGCTCCTCGACATGCTAGATAGGCGCCTTTAAACTCCAGTCTTGTTCTTCCACTTTCCTCTGCAACTCCACCTTGCTTTTCATTCCCTGTCTTCGCAATTGCTGGTAAGTTCTCTTTCTCTTTACGCTTCACTTTATATCTTCATTCTTCGGATTCGTAAAGATGTTGTGGGTCTTCTTCTCTCTTTTTAATAAATTCTCTTTTTTCAATTCACTGTCGCTGCCGATCTGCTTCAGTTTGAGATTTGGAGGTTGAATTCAGTTCACTATGATCCCAAGCAGCGCGGGATTTGAAACAGCAATAGCCTGTTACGATGCTGCGGTTCAAGTATGTTTCTTTTTCTCTCTCTTTTTGCTATTAATTGGTTTCTTCTTGATGTTCATTTTAATTCATTAAGAAATTTGGAGTAGGTACTAGTTTCTGGTTCAAAATATGTTATAATTTTCGATGGCTTATTCACATTTCTTATCTCTTTATCCGTGGTTTAATTTGTGGCTCCGCAGAAATCTAAAAGCTGTAGACTATGTGTCTGAAAATGTAATGGATGGCTTGTGTTCTGCTTGATTGAACATTTTGTCATTGTTAAGTAGGGCCAATTCACTCTAGTCAATTTATGCTCGAAACTCTTGGCTTTAATAGGAAATTGGATGACTTTCGTGGTTGTATTGTATATATTTCATTTGTGGTGCAAAGAGATAGATGTGCTGAAATTCTGCATGACTTGGTGTTGGTTTTGTGTTGAATTCTACATACCCGTTGATAAGAGGCTATATTTTTGGATATTTGTTGATAATATCTACATTCTTTATCATTTTATGGTCTCAGGATTTCAAAGTTTCAGTTATTTTGTTCTCCTGACATGCAGGAGCTTATTGTTATTGATGATATCCTCTCGGCCATGGTTGGAATTCAAGGACGTTACATCATTATCAAAACAACTCGTGGAAAGCAGGATGATATTGGCTTCCAGGTTGACCCATCAATGGATTTGGCACTTCAGGTGAGCATTGTTGTAACTTTTGGCATATTATGAACTGCAATTGACTCTAATAAGACTTCAGTCTAGCATGAGATGTGGTAAACCTCCGTGTATTACTTCATGGTGAAAAGGATGTTTAGGTGACAGAAATTCTAAACAGTAACTGGGAAAGCTCCTTTCTGTGAAATATATAGGGTACTCAATATGTTTAGTAGCCTAGCCAAATGCATCACATAAAAGATAAAGGTGGATTACACCAGTCTAGTATTTTTCTTTATTTTTGTTGAAACCCTTATGTTAACCTCAACTGTTCTAAAGGACTGTGTTGTATTTAGCTCATACAACTCAAAGTGGAAACATGTTTCCATGAGTCCTTTTCACCTTAGCAATGGGATTATTGACGATTATATTGATTTGTCATCCTTCTTGTTCATATAAGACTAAAGGGCCACAACATGAGAGTATTTTAACTAAGATTCAACTAATATAATTTTCCAAGCTGCTTTACTAGTATTGAAATTTTAACTAAAAAGGTTCATCCTTCTTGTTATCCTTCTTGTTCATCATGAATTTTTTCATGAAATCGTTCAAGAAAGAACACTTGTCCTTTTGCAGTAGCTTTGAGGCTGTAACTGCACTTTTTGAATTCAAATTGACTGGCTGGTGCACTTTTTTCCTTCCAATGGCCGGCTGCCATGTGGATTTGTTGCAGCTTTTTCTTCATAAGTCCTTGTAAATTTCTGATATGGCCGGTGTATAATATTCTCTAGCATCTCTTTATTTTAATTCCATGACTTATCTTCAAATGTAAGTTTGATGTGCAAATCTAATTTAGAAACAGCAGTCCACCCATCTTTTTCTACATCGCCCAGCAGCTACTTCCATTTGGAACATCTCTTTTTGATTAGTTTTAGAGATTTTGACAATAAGAAGGAAGAAAAGCTTTATGGTGAGAAATATCTGTCACTAGATTTACTGTTGGACAGGATTGTGTTCTTGGCCTCCCTCTGGTGCCATGCACAGGGTTTTTTTTTTTTAAGGGGATTTCCTTGACTAGTATGCAGAGAGATTGGAAAGCCATTTTATTTTAATGTTTCTCTTCCATTTTTGCTGATTTGTCTTGCTTAAGGAGGATGCCTTGTCCTCCTCTTCTTTTGTACCCTTTCTCTCTCTCTAATGAAATTTCTTCTTTTATCAAAAAAAGAAAAAAAAAATCACTCCATCATCTAAGGCTTTTTCTTCCTTGTTAAGCCTCCACATCCACACACGGTAGCTGATCAAACAAATGCAGATGCTTGATTTCTGTATCCTAAACCATCATCTGGATGAGATGAAAATATTTTCTGGTATCATTGTTCAGTTGACCTATTGATGAGAGACTCTTTGTGGCTTGCAAATATTTTATTTCCAAAGATAAATGAGACTGATTCATGAATATCTCAAAATCTATAATAATTTATATCCTGCTAGAATGTTGACTTGGTTTTAATCCTCTTTCTAGCGGAAGTGCAATAAAGTAATTTAAACTTTTGCTTTTCTACTTTTGGTACAATGATGGAAAGCATGACATACTTTCTGGGTTTTGGAGCATTAAACTCCATATATTCTTCCAATAGTTGTGTGACGAGGCTATTTTGGCAGGAGTTGGCAAAACGGATATTCCCTCTGTGTAAGAGCTTTCTGATGATTAATCAGTTTGTGGAATCGAGGTCAGAGTTCAAGAATGGCCTGGTGAATCATGCCTTTTCTGCTGCACTCAGGGCACTCCTTCTTGTATGTCTTTCTCCATAGTGAGTCATTTGGTCAATTTCATTTCATCTGAGATTTATGCTTGATTCTTTCAATTAATTCATTATTGGGGTATTTACTCTTGTATTTATTTCTGAAAGTCATTATTGGATGCCACCACTTGTAATGTGTTGTCTCTTTCAGTTAAATTAACAAGAAGCTAGGCCTAAGTATTTGCATCAGCTGATGAGATGGAGGTGTTGATACAGGCTACATCTATGTTGAAATGTGATCAAGATAAATGTAGTGCAAAAAAAAAAACCAAAGTGACTTATTAGAATAAACCTTGGCAAAAGTATGGACAATGATTGCCCTTTCCTCAATACAAAAGCACAAAAAGGGAAGAGAAAAGTTATTAAAGAGCAGGGAGGAAATTGGAAAATGTGAGAGAGGGTAGGAGTAGGCCTGCAGCCTGATGGCCAATTGTTGCCTATCATAAAGTTTCATGTTTGTGACCAGTTAATCTGTGATCATGTACATCTCTTGTTGAGTTGTCATCTTTGGTAGACTAACTAGTCTTCTGGCTAGAGATATTTGCAGTGATTGACTTTACTCAATTTTGTTTACTAGCTTTGAATAGGTATATGAATGACAATTACTGTCCTCTACCTTTATTTTCTGTTGGGTGTTGGGGAGATGGCAGCATCATAGTTTCCATGGAGGAGGTTTATTGATAGGGGTCAGTTGGTAAATGAAGAAATAGTTAGACCTAAGATATGGAGAGTGTACTCTAGGAGAAATAAGAAAGGGGTAGGGAGTGAGAATGAGAGTAAATGATGAGGTGGCAGGTTGTTATGCCACATGGGTTAGTTTGTTACATGGGTTAGTTTGTTACGTAAAATAAGGGAAGGCAATGATGCATGGGTGTGAGATATAGAAAGGCTGGTGTGAGAGGAGAGAGGGGGGGGAGAAGAATTCTGAGAGAAAAGGGCTGAATGCCTGGGCAGAGAACCTTCTCTGAGGAGCTACAGCTCTGGGTAGAGGATTAGTAGTTCATCTACTGTTCCCTATTGTTTTCTATTGCTTTTTCTTGCTATTGTTCAGTACTATAATTCTAGTTAGTTCTCTGGAATCCATCAGTTTAGTAGTTCCTTTTTCTTATAATAATTATCTTTTCTCCAGAATGATGTCAACCTCGAATTAGGACTCATAGGAGACATGTATCTAGTCTTTCTTTCTGCCCATGCCCTGGATTATATATTCCTGTCTATTATATGTTTTTGGCCACTTATTACAGAACTTTTATTCTTACTGTCGGCAAATTAATTTCATGTCTGGACATATATGCTAACCTCTAACCTTGATCCCTGGAACTTGAAGTCAATTTCCTCTGTACTGTATTTGCTCTAGAAAAACAAAAAATTCTTTTATGGCTAAGCTTTATTACTTGTGTCTGATTCTGTAACTGTGTTCTTTAAATTTTTCACCAAATGTTTTGAGGATGTTAGTTTGCTTAATGTGAACATTGCTCTCTCTCTCCCTCTCTATCTGGGGAAATAACTATGCCTTTCGAACTTTCGAAAATGATGCCATGAAGATTTTGCTTTTCATGGGTTAACTTCTTCTAGAAGGTGAATTTCATCAATCCCACCGTTGAATCGTACTATATTGGGTGCTGATCACACAAGTCAAATTTTACATAAGTTGCAAATTCTTAAGTGCCTAATCTAAATTCATGGCATTTACCTATATTTTAAAATCTTGTTATCAGTTAAAACAAGATAATCCAATGAAGTACCAATCAGTTCTCAAATTTATGAAATTTTACGGGCATGACCTACACTATGAGAACTTTTAATTCAACGGTTGGATCTATGAAATTCACCTTCTAGAAAAAGTTATTGAAGGGTGTAAGTGTGACAATTCTTACACTCAGTGTAAATGGATCCTCACTCTCTCTCTCTCTGTATATATATATATATATATATTATATTGTATTTGCATTCAATAAAGCTAAATTTAAATAAAGCCCCACTTATGCTGCCATGGAATTATCTTCACCAGGATTATCAGGCCATGGTAGCACAACTTGAACACCAATTTAGGCTTGGGAGACTTTCTCTTCAAGGATTGTGGTTCTACTGTCAGGTATGGGTTTGTCTGAAGTAAATTTAAATACTTGTCATGTGCTTGCTAATGGTATTTTCAATAATTTGTTGCAGCCCATGATGGCGTCGATGCAGGCCTTGTCCTCTGTAACTCAGAAGGCTTCAATTAAAAAAATTTCTGGTTCTGCTGTTCTTAACCTGTTGCAGAGCCAGGTAAAGACTGTGTACACTGCCATACTTTTATAATTAGTATAGCAAAAGTTCCTTTAATGTGTCTAGCCTTATCTGTATATGTTAAAAATTTCCTCCTTTAGTTTTATCAATCAGTTACTTGAATATTGAATTCTGTCCTCTATGGCTTTTGTTGTATCCAGGCGAAGGCTATGGCAGGAGATAATGCAGTTAGGTTGTTGCTGGAGAAAATGACACAGTGTGCAAGCAATGCTTACCTGAGCATATTAGAAAGGTAGCTCTTCCTTTTCTCCCTCCTGTATCAAGTTCATCTTTGACTGGCAAAGTCAAGGTTATTCTATGTTACACATTTCTTTTTTGAGTTATGTTACTCATACACCACAATTACATACCATTCCATACCACACTTGCCAACCACCTTACAATTTTAACTGGACCCACTCAACTTTTTCTGAATAGCCCAGATTCAATTAGGGGCCACTGTGATATGAAATAGTAAATAATTGTGGTGTATGAGTAACATGCTCTTTTTTTATTTCAGATTATTTATTTATAGTTCTGCTTAAATTAATTGTCAGACAAAATTTTCTCCTTTCTGGATCACATTAGTCTCAGTATCTTGATCTGCTAATTTTTGGTTCTGTTGACAAGAATGTCTCTAACATCCCACTGAACATTGAGAAGCTTTGTCCTTGTCTGTTGGGTTCACATCATGCTTAGTGTCCAGGAACATATTCAAGGTTTTCCACTCTTTAAAGGATAACTTCTTATGGTTATTTATTTATTTATTTTTAAATGATCTGTTTCTGCATATAAGAAAAAAATATATATATAATAAAGCTAAAAAGCTAAAAAAGTTACAAAAGTTGAAAGAATCCTTTATGATCTTCATGGATTTTTAACAAATCATAGACCTTATTCTGTTCTGAGGTGTCCAAAAAACTTGAAAAAATACTGTCTTCTCAATCTTATTTTTCTCCAAATTACATTACCTCTGTTGTTTATGATGGTATTTCTCAATGAAGTTATATAAGTGGATTAAGTGAATATCTTGCTGTGCTGAATTTGTATGAAAAGATCTGGGTGAAAAGTGACTTTTCTTTTTGTTGAGTTTATTGATGAAAGGATAGACATCAGTTGCCTTTCCTATGTGCTCTGATCTAGAAGTTTCTAGTTGACTCTGATTAGTGTTTAATTTTCTTGTTTAAATGGGAATTGAACAAAAATCAAGATGGGTCTATGAAGGAGTGATAGATGATCCTTATGGTGAATTTTTCATTGCAGAGAACAAATCTCTTCAAAAGGTAAGTCAATATCTTTCAATCATTTACAGCAGTTCAAAATTAATTTCAATCTTATGCTTCAGATGGTCACAGTTTTCAAATTCTCTATAGGAGAGTCTCACTCAAGATTATGATGCAAAGTATTGGCGAGAACGTTACAGTCTCAAGGATGGAATTCCTAGTTTCCTTGCAAATATTGCAGGGACAATCTTGACCACAGGAAAATATCTGAATGTCATGAGAGAATGTGGACACAATGTTCAGGTTTTCTTACTGTAACAGCTATTTTTTGTATGTAGAATTGTTTTATCTTCTTCTCCTCAGCCCTTCACAGAAAAAAGTGCAGCGCAAAAGAAGATTTTCTAATTTCCATAAGTGTTTACAACACTAAATCCAGTTAATTGCTTGATATTTTAGGTCCCTGCATCAGAAAATTCAAAATTAATGAGCTTTGGCTCAAATCATCATTATCTTGAATGTATTAAGGCTGCTTATAACTTTGCAAGTGGTGAGCTCTTGAATCTCATCAGAGAAAAGGTGAGGTTCAGTTCAAATCAAGTGATTAAATTCTCAGCTTGCTTTCTAAGGCTTCTGCAATGGTCATTTTTGACAATCCAAGTTCTGATTGAGTTATTTTGGTAATTTTAGTATGATCTAGTGGGAAAGCTGCGGTCTATAAAGCACTACCTTCTTCTTGATCAGGTATGGTCATCTTACGTGAATTCAATCTTGAAGGTGACAACTAGCTATGCTTGCAAAGCTAATGCTGGATATAGGATATTTTTCACCATGATTTTGAGTATTCCCTCTCTCCCACCTGATCTGATAGAAGAGATCTAATTAATTCCAAATGGTAGTCTAAAGACCAAGGTGGTTCTGAATGGACCAAAAGTAACAAACCAATAAACTCAGTTCTGAATGCAGATGTATATTTGTTGCTTATACTTGAGTTTTCCAACCAAATTGGACAATTTTAAAATTTTATTTGATGTGGCTCAGGTAAGTGTTTTTTTCCTCCTTTGCTATGTGATCCTCACGTTACCTATGAAATTCTGTAACCTAATGTTGGATGTTTTAACTTCTGAGGGGGGTTGCCTTCAATGATTAAAGCTATTTTTATGGACGAGAAAATGTATAAGTCAAATTTATTTGGGGCAGCAGTTATGCACACTTTCTGGCTTTTGGTTTAGAATTTCAGAGTGCACAGAAGCACAGGAATAAATCAAGCTGAAGAAAATCAAAGATCAGCGGTGCTGCTCAGTACCCCTGAGCAATAACCAAGAATATCAACTTTAGTGTTTTTGGGGTTTTAGGGGAAAAATGAAGGTGATCTTATTATGCTTATGTAAATGATGACTGCTATTGGTAAAAAGGATCTTGAAAAAGGTTTCCTGTGACTCAAAATTGAAAAGGAAGGAAGAATCAGAGAAGCATACTAAGACCCTTGGAAATTTTCAGTCTGATATAGGTAACACAAACTTACTAAAACTTCCATTGATCATATTATCATAATCATCTATTTCTGTTTGTTGCTGCTCGTATAAGAATCTTAACTCATACAATAAGAAAAATATTGCCCCTAAAAGTTCATGATACAAAATACACTCATAATTTTGCAATGAAAACCTGTAACCAGAAAATCCCATTTCCAAAATTACCAAAATACCGCCAAAAATGAACATAGTGTTCTTCTCATGGGCTTTGAAGGAACTAAGCCTCTGAGAAACCTTAATTTGGTTTCAATTTGCGAAGCCACAATGAAACAAATCAAGAAAAAATGAATACATTGCTGAAGGATATAACAGATTGAAGAACTTTGTCCCTATGTTTTTAATATGTATATTTTCCCTTTTCCGTTTTTCTTTAACAATTTCAATGTTTCAGAGAAATTTTTTTTATTCTTCTACTTCTATCTTTTCTTTCCTTATAAGAAGTTGATCTTTTATCACCAAAAACTAACAAAAAACTAGAAAACAAAAGAAAATCTAACTGATAAATGGTCAGGATTGCAACTCCACCTATCAGATAAAAGAAAAGAAAACCTGATAAATGGCTACATTGATGAGTCAGCTACCCACTGTCTTGGTGATTGTTATATTGCACAGAGAATAGATGAAATCAAAGTCTGAAGGCATTTGCAAAGATTGGGCTGAGATATTTACATTTTCTAATATCCTGAATTTCTGATGCTCCAGAGTATTCAGAAAGATAATACACACGCCTTCAATTGTTAGATAAGTTCTTTTCATTTTCTCCATTTTAATGAATTAATCATGAGAGAATTGGAATGAGTTGGCATTTGAGTTATTTATTAAAGGGAAATATATAAAAAATTTAAACTCTCCAAATTACTAGTCAAAGATGATACACCATCCGGTGTGATATCAATAACCTTATACCAACAGGCCTTATCATATGACTAACAACTGCAAGTTTTTGGTTCATGCATAGGCTCTTGGGCTCAAAGGGGAGCTTTGTAAGTGATAGAGTTGTTTTTTTATCCTCTCCGTGGGTGCATGGTAAAGTCCTTTTCAGAGGGGTTTCCTTAATGGATTTGCAGATGGATCGGAAAGCTCTTATGAGCTGATTTATTTTTCTGTTGTTTCCATTGTTATGTTGTTTTGTCTGTTTCTGGAGGACCTCTGGCCCCCTTCTGAATAAATTCTTCTTTTATCCAAAAGAAAAAGGGGTTGCTTTGTATCTGATATGAGTTTTCTGTCAGGATTGGCTCTTCAGAATAGCAGGGTGTTTGTGAAATTATTTGAACATTTATGCAAATTGCCATAAATCAAAATTGGACTTACGACTATCAAGATTTTCATATGGTGTATTTGTAGATCTGAATTTTGTGCAAGTGGCTATATGGTGAAAATACCTTTCTGACCAGAAAAATCTTTCTTCTTGAACTCTCTGAGTTTAAGTATATGATCACTGCAAGGTTTGGAGGTGACTATGTACAAGGGACCCTTGAAGTAAAATGTTCAACTAGTTTGACACGTGTTAGTCATGTAGGCATTGATGTATATTAAAGAATTCATCCACTTCCTCTTGGAAGTCAATTCACAATAGTGAAGTACAATTATAGAGACTGTCAATTTCTTCACTAATGTTCCTATAATGATCATGATCATGTTATGATCACACAGGGTGATTTCTTGGTACATTTTATGGATATAGCTCGAGATGAGTTGGCAAAAAAACCTGATGAAGTATCTGTTGAAAAGCTGCAGGTATATAATGTTAAGCACTTTACCTTACAAATTTTCTTCTCTTAGTAAATTAGAAGCAGCATCTACATAATTGCTATAGGACCTAAATTCTGAATATGGATTTTTCTTTCTTTTTCTTCTTTTTTCCTTCTGCATGACTTAGTCTCTTCTAGACCTTGCTTTGCGTAGTACAGCAGCAGCTGCAGATCCTCTTCATGAAGACCTAACTTGTGTTGTGGCAAGTATCTAACTCAGATTGTAAACAAATGCATTTTCAGTTGTATATTTGAGTTTTCACTTTATCAAAATTTTACTTTCAGGAAAGATCTTCTTTGCTTAAACGGTTGGGTGCATTCAAAGATCTTGAAGTTAACCAGAGTCCTAATAGCAATGTTCTAGAGGAGCCTGTTAGCATTACTAGCCTTGAAACATTTTCACTGAGTTATAAGGTCTTTTTCCCCCCCTTATGTTCCTTAAACAGTTTGCCTTGTTTTAGTTGGTCTGTCAATCAGATGGTTCTATTTTGGTTTTGGTTTCAGGTTCAGTGGCCGCTATCTATAGTTTTATCACGAAAAGCCCTTGGAAAATACCAGTTACTTTTCCGATTTCTTTTTCACTTTAAGCATGTTGACCGCCAACTTTGTGGTGCATGGCAAGTACATCAAGTAGGCTCTGGTTGCCCCTCACTGTACCTGGTCTGATGTACCCATTTCTTTTCGCCTCCTCATATTGTCCCATATTGCAGGGGGTTCGTGCTCTCAATACACGTGGAACTGCTATCTCCAGATCATCTCTTCTTTGCCGTAGTATGCTTAAATTTATCAATAGCCTTTTACACTATCTGACATTTGAGGCAGGTTTTGCTTTTCTTTTAATTTTATTTTCTACCTTGCTATTCCACTGGCACCACCTCTTTTTCTTTATGCTGCTATATTTTGTCTCATTTATTTTATTTTATTATTTATCACTTGTCTTGCTTTCTGTCTCTGCCCTGTACTTAAATCAGATTTATTAAATCCAGGTTTCAATATGTTTTCAAGTCTATTTATATTTGTTGGTTGCTTTGATTATAAACTGCTATTTTCAAGCATGGGTTTTGGGGCTTTACAGGATAGGAAAATATTGGTGTTTCTGCTTTTGCTTATTACTTTTCTAGTCATTTTTGGTTCCTTACTGAGCAGTTAGGCGGGTCCTTGGTTTGTGACTAGAGTGTTTTTTTTAGGTTATTGAACCCAATTGGCATGTCATGTATAACAGACTCCAGTCAGCAAAGAGCATAGATGAGGTAAGTTCTCTTGTCCTACAGTTGTCCTCTGTACATTTTGAACTCCGATGTATGCTGTATGATATGATATTTGCATGTCCTTGTGTGTGTGTGTGTGATAGAGGGAGGGAGAGGGACAGGAAGTGGGAGATGAATATGAAAGTCTGACATTCTCTGTTTGAAACAGGTTATCCAACATCATGATTTTTTCCTTGATAAATGTTTGAGAGAATGCTTGCTTCTTTTACCTGAGCTGCTGAAGGTTAGCTTTTCTATATTGTTAATTGGTAAATGATGCACTTAATTCGAGCCACATGTTAATACTTTTGGAATATTAAATCTATTCTCTCTCTTTCTCTACGTAGGTGTGTTTTCTTATATTATGTTAGGATTTGCATGTGTTAACATGTTATTAGTGTAATTAGACTTGTGCATATTGTGTAGCTATAGTTCAGCCTGTGTTAGCTATGTAATTATGTAGACATATTATAAATAGAAGCTATGAGATGCTAGTCTCTCATACTTTCCACAAATCCTTTCTCTATATGGTATTAGAGCCTTTGACCAAGTGGTCAAGAGATTGATCCTTGTTGCCTCCCCTTTCTCAATTAAATTAAAATTTCAACACAAGGTATGAGCGGGCTTGCACTTTATCCATGCTTCAAGCCCAAATGACATTTTGCTTGCAGGGGTGTGTGAGATATAAAATTATTTATAGGCCTTCACCTAATAGTTTAAGCTTTTGGGTTGAGCTGGTTCTTAGAAGCTTAGAGGTTAGTCTAACATACTTTCCACAAATCCTTTCTCTACAAATTATTATCTCTAGGTTACTCGCTATATAATAATCCTCTTGTTTGCCTAGTTTATTTGTTCTGAAGAAATAATTAACACTACTATTATATTCTCTGTCTAGATTAGTTTTGGTACCACACCTTCGTATGAATAGGGTATTCCCTGATAAAATTTGGATTAAATTAGACCTCCCTGAGGTTTAACGAAATTAGACAAATCTCCGGAGGAGGCGGTGGTTTGTGAAGCTGAAAATAAGGGAGGTCTGGGTAATTATGAAACAAGAAGTGATGTCTATATAATTTCATCAAACCTCAGGGGAAGTGAGCATAATTTATTCTAAAATTTGTTCTTATATGATTGGAACTGTCAAACTGAGGATTGGAAAGAAACATCAGAGAATGGTGTCTATATAGTCATTCATAATTGAAAACCCACTTTGAGGCGATGATTGGTGACACTTGAGCTCTTGAACAATCTATTACTTCTGGTTGAGTTAGGACACAAGTGTGAGGTTGGATTGATCTTTGACGAATTCAATGGATTTTCCAAGTTAAATGGGGTAAAATTATTATTTTACAATCAACGGAAGTGAAATGGTTGTTAAATGTCATGTGCCAGTTGGCTTAGGTTTGTAGTTTTTCCTTGTAATTGATTCTTATCCGTGAGTTTCTCAATTGCAGAAGGTGGAGAGGCTAAAGTCTATGTGCCTACAGTATGCGGCAGCAACTCAGTGGCTTATATCATCTTCTATCAAAATTCACAATCCAGAGGAACCTATTGATGGTTCAATTGGTATAAAGAAAACCAAGCAAAGGAAATCGGGAAACTTATCTCAGGTGCTGAAATCAACCACCAGGAATGCAGCAGTTACTGATTCTGTTCTGTAAGTTCAAAGAAATTTGAAAAAAATTAAAAAGGAATGCTTTTATATGTCCAATCTGACATTTCTAAATTATTGCAGAAAATTTGAGAGAGAATTCAACGCTGAGCTTCAGAGCCTTGGATCAATATTGAGCAGGAGTTCGCAAGCAGAGCCATATCTCACCCATCTTGCTCAGTGGATTCTTGGTGTCAGAAACGAACAGAATGAAATGTGATTCCTTTTCCCTTTATTCTTGAAATGCATAAGAAATCATGGATATGTTGATTGTAATTCTGGGTATAGGTGTTGATGTTGTTGGTAATGCTTGTGTCCTATGTTACATTGTATTGACACTGGAGAGTAAATAGCATTAATTTATTTTCTTGGCGTTTAGAGTTATGGCTTAAAAGTTTGTTTTGGTAGTTGATACGTTGGCTTAAGCAACAATTAGTTGAAGCAGAACATCTTGTAGCTATCGGTTCAAATGATGAGATCTATGCTCAGTACTTCCACAAAGGCAATGCTCGAACTTGTGCATTGTTGTGTAAAGTAATCCAGGAAATTTGGCCATGTGGAGCTTTTACCCATGAATTAAGACACAGAGAAGGTAAACAACTAGAACATTATGTTTACCAATTATTTGCAATTAAATGTTTGATATGCTATTAATTTTCCTGACAACATACGGTAGTTGAGTATTAAATATTGCATCACACAAGTCTCAATTTTGTAGGATGGATGAGATGAAATCTATGTGAAGATATGAGCTGTCCCTTTTTTTTATTTGTACTTCGACTTTTACTATAGACAAATTCTGATATATACAAATATCCATCTTGGTGAGTATCTGCCGCCATGAAGATTTCTTGCAGTTCCACTTGACTCAAGACCAGTCAAGATCATCCCCATGACTCCCTTGTTTGCCAATACCACAAACAGAAAAACGATTGGCCGTTAATCATGTACCAGCTGCACATAACTCAAATCAATTGTGACCTCAGCTTCACCTTATTTGAATAAATTAAGCCAATGAACATGTGTAACTGCCAAATGAAAAAGCAACATTCAACTTCATCAGGGTATACACAGTTCTAAGAAGTTCACCTCCTCCAAGAGCCCACTATCAAGAGTCCACGCCCCCTTTTCGCTCCAATACAGCACTTCAGCCTAGTGTTACCATTTCTACTTGGAGCTATCTTGAGCAACCTTGTCACTCTTTATAGGAGTTACACTAACTCTTCTTATCATGTGAATACAAAGTACAGTATCCATACTTAGCTCAATTGAGAGTCATCCCTCATCTTCACTAGAGATTGAAACCAATTGACACTAGTGTGTATCAAGCAACTGTCAATCTTCACAAGTCCAACTCGATCAACGCTTTGATACTAATTGGTGGGAGGAATAATGAGGTGTGTGCACTATAAAGATAAATAACAAGATGAAGCTAGAGACAAGTCAAAGGCAAAAGGAATTTTGTATGACGATGCATGTGTTGAGGTTGGGAAGAATAGGTCGGGTGGACGGATTTAGGTCGAGTTCGAGCTTAAGGTCTAATATGCACAATGAGCACAAGTGAAATAAGGACCAGGTTGAGGCTACCCAGACTTCGAAGGCCAAGTTAAGTCTGTCTTGAGTAGATAGAGTAATAAGTGAAAAGAGTTCAAGTGAAAAAAAAAAAGAAAAGAAAAAGTAATCATACTTGTTAGAGAATAATATATATAAAGGCATATGGGTATTTTGGTAATTACAGTAATTAGGTCTAAACGGGCTAAAAGAATTTGGGCCTTTATACAACGATATCTACAATGTAGTTTGGCAAATCACATGCCAACATCCACATAGGAAACTATTCTTTGCTATGAGAAAACAATCCATAAACAAATAACCATTGAGTTTAATCCCAAAACCCCTTGTATATCCTTTCTCATAAAAAACCGAAGAACCCACAATTACTCTTACCCGCTTGTGCGTTGGGTTATTAGCCTTGGGCATTCATCAGTCCACCCTTTGCCAGAGTCTCTCTATTTAAGGAGGCAATGGCTTGATTTCCAATTATTTAACTCCTAGTCGAATTCTTAATCTATCTACCTTGATCCCTAAATATTTAACTCTCACTCAAATACTTGTCCATTAAAATAATTAGGTACAAAAAATAAGACCAACTAAAATCACGAAGTAATTAAATCTCCTTTTTTAAGCCCTCAATCAAAAGTTCAACTGTAGCTAAGATGACTGTAGCTATCTCATTTCTATCCTTGTGCAAAACCCAGAGCTCATTTGTGACTTACTGTCACAATATTCAAGAAAAAAGGATTAAAGAAAGATACAAAATATAATTTTATCAACATATTTTTATTCATAGTTCAAAGAATTATGTTAGGAAATTAATTTTTTTAATCATATTTACTCGTAACTATAAAAAAGGATTTTTTAAGCATGAGTTGATGTACCAAAAAAAAATATTTCAACATTGTTGATGTAGTAAAGGCTGATTTGGTGATATATAACCACTACCAAATTANTATAACTACTACCAAATTAGGTTAGACTCTTAGAGTGCCACAAATAAAGTTGTCAAGACGGGTCAGCCTGCCACAACCCGCCAATAAGCAGGGCAGGGTTGGTTGACCCACCATTTTGGTGGGTTGAGGTAACCTCTCTTACTGGTGGGTTGCAGGTTAGGTGGGCCAACCCGCAAAAAATAATGAAAAAATCTATAAAATGGGAGGAAGAAAAAAAAACATCAACATACTAAACAATTGAATAATCAATCATCCAAGATTAAGAGCATAAGAGATTAAGAGTGTAAATAGTCTAATAAAGTCTAAAAGGACTAATTAAACAACAAAATTTTTCAAAATTCATCCTTCATCACATTATAAGAACATTTGATCCCTCTTTTAACAAAATTGTTGTAATACTTGCACAATCTTTATTATCTATATATACAATACACAAAGATAAAATGTAGTTAAAAATTAATTGATCCCTCTTTTTTTAAAAAAAAATTATGATTAAGTCACGGGTGAGCCCACCCGACCCAATTCAAGGTGCAACCCAAAACGAGGGCAAATTTGTATGCCCGCTTNCACTACCAAATTAGGTTAGACTCTTAGAGTGCCACAAATAAAGTTGTCAAGACGGGTCAGCCTGCCACAACCCGCCAATAAGCGGGCCAGGGTTGGTTGACCCACCATTTTGGTGGGTTGAGGTAACCTCTCTTACTAGTGGGTTGCAGGTTAGGTGGGCCAACCCGCAAAAAATAATGAAAAAATCTATAAAATGGGAGGAAGAAAAAAAAACATCAACATACTAAACAATTGAATAATCAATCATCCAAGATTAAGAGCATAAGAGATTAAGAGTGTAAATAGTCTAATAAAGTCTAAAAGGACTAATTAAACAACAAAATTCTTCAAAATTCATCCTTCATCACATTATAAGAACATTTGATCCCTCTTTTAACAAAATTGTTGTAATACTTGCACAATCTTTATTATCTATATATACAATACACAAAGATAAAATGTAGTTAAAAATTAATTGATCCCTCTTTTTTTAAAAAAAAAATTAAGATTAAGTCACGGGTGAGCCAACCCGACCCAATTCAAGATGCAACCCAAAACGAGGGCAAGTTTGTATGCCCGCTTCTAAACGGGTCACCTATTATATCAACCCAACATGCCCCATGTACATGGCAGAGGCGGGCCAAACCCAAATTGACAGCTCTAGCCACAAGAGAGGTCCTTGTGCAGCAAGAAGTCGTGGGCAATGTATGTGGGAAGGTTATTGTGAGAGAAATTGTTTGAGTAAGGTATAATTGGTGATTGATTTTGTGAGATGAAAAAAGTAGAGTAAGATTGTATTTTCTGGATGATGAAATTAGTTTGTTGCTTCTTTAATAGAATTTGGGTGAATGCTGTCTTAGCCCCTCTAAGGAAGGGGATTTAATGCTACTCCTTCACCTAGTTGGATGAGTTTGGTTGGGTCCACTTAACGATTTTGGTGTTATGAAAAACTAAGTTAATCATTATGTTTCAAAACAATTAATTCCCTATAAAATTCATAAACGGGGTGATACAAGAAAACGTGTCCAAAAAACATATACAAATTCTATTGATTTATAGTAGTTTTTTCTGTTTCACGTAGTTTATGCATTTTATAAGAAATTAACTATTCTGACATATATAGAATAATTCAAATATTTAAGATGTTTACAATGATACAAAAATTACATCACAAGTCCCATTTGTATCCATTCAAATCTTCTCCAAATAGGAGGGGCAGTAGCGCTACCCTCTTAAGAGGCTAGGGTAGCTTAGCGCACCCCTAATTGCTGAATTATGTAAATTTTTGTGTACTCTTGTGTGTGATTCTTTTTCTTGCTGGGCTAATTTTTCCAACATACTATCCTAATCATACTTTCCTCCCACTTCAGGGAATCTCATACAACTAACAAAACCACTATATATATCACATCAAATACGAGTCAACCAACCTATGATTTTATTTTATTTCAGTATCTGTTTCCCATTAAATCTCCCATTGAAGTTAAACCCCATTAACAAGTCAGTCACATCCATGGCTCTTAGAATACAAAGGTCAAGGTAATAATGTACAGAATATTGTGGAAGATAGGGTAGCCCATGAGATTGATAAGTTTAGGACGACAAATGGTCCACCCCCTCTTTGTCCTAAATCAATTATGCAGCACAACTACCCGTAGGGTCTTCAATAGTCAATAATGCAATGCATGACATGCAAGCATACCACTTCAATTTAGTCTCACACATATTCAACAAACACATTTCATTTGTAGAAAGACATAGCCAAAAAGGTCATGGTCATTGAAAGAAAGATTCGTATAGATAATTCAAGATTCAGATACCAAAAAAAAATCCTTTGCTTCACACGAAGAGATAAAGTTGATGAGCAATGAAGGAAGCGCTTAAAAAGAAGACTAGTGTTGTATTTGCAGAGTAATACAGCTTATTATGCTACCCCTTTTACGCTCCTAACAAGTAACAAGGGAGTTCGGGAGAAAAATTAATTCTTAATTTTAATATTATTGTAAAAAAAAAATTAAGATTGATTTATTTGATAAAATTTGAGTTTAGTAAAGTAAAAAAAAAAAAAAAATTTGTGTTAATTTTTTAATCTGCTTTCTAAGACTTTTTATATATCATTTTGTTATTTATATATTTTACAATAAACTAACTTTCGTAATACACAAAAGGTGACTTCACAATAGTTCCAAAATTAGGGGTAGTTTTGCTCCAAACTCTAGTGGGGAGAGAAAGGTATCATTATCCCTCACTTTTGGTGAGGTGGAAGCTTAGTATCCATAAAGAAATATATGAGCTGTATACAAAATGTATAATTGCCAAAGTTCAACATTTTTTGTTTTCTTTCCTGTCACATGGCTAGTTTATGCGTTTTGTTTGTGATCATAACCCTACTCTGAAAGAAGAAGGAAAACATGAAGCGCAAATGGGGGCTTGAAAACGGGTGCCATAGTTTTCTTGTTTTCCAAACATGATTTGGCGTAGAGAACTGAAGGAAAATATGTGACTTCGAAGGCCCCTCCTTCGGACCTTGTAATCGTCATCCGTACGCTCCCACCTCCATTATCATGCCGAAATTTCCTGTGTGAAATGACTTCTCACAACAGGTTTAGGGACAGTACAATATGGACTAGGATTCACTTGTTCTTGTTACAATTGACAAGTGGCAAAAACTTGCTTTCACAATCTTGAATCTTTCTATTTGGGAAAAGGAAAGTTTGAACAGATAGCCAACCAACCTTTTTTTGTCCAAAACACAACTTGAAACCCCCCACTAATTGTTAAGAGATCAGTTTATATGATTATAATTTGAATCCTTCATGGAATCTGTCCCTCCATTGTACCAGAGGAGATAATTTGAATCCTCTAGTATTCTTGATTATTATGTGTATGACAAGATTTGGATAAACTCTCTTTGTAGCATATAACTAGTAGCAGTAAATCATTAGGTGTGGTTTAGTAATAAAAGATTTGAATAATTTGTAAGATGTGAGAGATTTAAACTTTTATGCCTAACCAAAAAAACATAGCTAGTAGTAGTAACATTCATTCTACAGCTTTCATTTTCATTGAGTCTCCTTGGATCTTGATCAGTATATGATGCAACGCAACTCATTATTACTCTATTCAGTGGAATCTAAATTTCAAATCTCAATTTTGTAATTGTATTCTTGAACTAAAACCAAGTGCCTCTGAGAATTTCAATTTTCGTGTAATATATGGAACTTTGGTTGAGTTAATCGGCCAGAAAACTTCCCTATATCTCAATGGTGTAAACAGAAAAATAGAAAATTATATATATATAATGTGCATCTTGTTAATTTAGATACAGATATTTGTACATGTGTATACAAGTATGCACCTTAATAGTATGGAAATAGATACACTCAAATCATATACATTTATGATAAGAGAATATTAAATATTATGAGACTTAAATCATGTTACAAATTGGCCTTAGAGTTACACTTTTTTTTTTTGTTTGGGTAATCCTTCTCAGAATTACACATGATAAACTAATTAAAGTTCACCAGAAAAGAGAGAATTGTTATGCTACCATCTCTAAAAATGGAGAGATATTGCTATTAACCTCTTAAAACTCATATTATTGACTAAAGTAACCATGTTCTTAGACTCATTATTGAGAAACTTTCATTAATAGTGACCCCGTTTGAATAAAAACATTTAGATACTAAGATAAGTGACATAATGAAATTTGCTGGTATTAAGCAGAAATGCATGTGATGGAAGCCACGGCAAACACACACAATAATGCATGATGTATTACTAACAAATTAAAAGAAAGAGAAAATTACGGTGACTTTCTCTATGGTGTAGATAAATGGCAATTTCCTTATAAAAAAAGATAAATGTCATTTTTTTCTTTTGTTATTTTTTTTTCAAAATTAGCAGTTGGTTCCTTTAGTTTTTGTTTATATGTTAAATGTTCACCCATTAGTTTAAACTATTATGTGTAAAACTAAATAAAACTTTTAAATTGATATAATTTACACATTAATTATTCTTATATTGACATACACTACATAAATGACGATACGTGAATTAATTAGGTTTATCTAAATTTTATAATGCACCTATTCAAATAGTTTGTAATTGAATAATATTGAAGTTATTTTTAAAATTTATGAGTTATGTATTTAAACTTAAAATTATAGTCAATATTAAAAAAAAAAAATAGTCAACCAGGACAATATCTTCTAACTCCTTTTCAAATAAGGGAGTCAAGTATATATTTGCAATGTGAAATTAATTTGCACTTAGTTTTTGGCATGCCCTAACTATTATTACTTTCAACTAGATTTAAATTTTTGATATTATCTTAAGATTCGTAATGTTCAGTTTACCAAATATATATTTCTAAAATATAGGAGAACTGTCATTTGCTTAACTTCCAGGGAGATAAATAAACAGGGACTGTCGGTACAAAATAAATAAACAAATAGATAACATTGTGCTAATTATGGCCAGACTCTAGCATGATGATTTCCCTGGTTTTCACGTGGCAAAGTTATGACCAAGTTCTTCTTCATATGATACCTAAATGATGAATCCCTAATGTGATGTGCCTCCACTAGGTATTGCGTTACTGGGATTTGCCGGCTTACCTCTTCTACTTAGAACATTCGTCTATTATTATAGCATTAATTTTCTTTTTCCAAGTGTTATTAACTATAAGAATTTGATTTAAAATTTGTTAAAATTATAGGGACATGCATTATATTTAATCTAGGAATAAAGATTTTTTATGATAAAGATTTTTGTCCCAATGAAAATAAGTGAAACCTAGCATGCTCTAAATATATTTCTTAATGAATTGAACATTTTTAATTCTAAAAATCTTTTCTTAAAGATGTAGTGGCCAACCTTTATTACAATAGTTGTATAAAGGCTTAATTGTAATTTTGGTCCTTCTATTTTAACCACTTGAATGTTTTGGTCTCCCTTCTTTAAAAATGAACTATTGAGTCCCTCTATATTCATAAAATGTACAATTTTAGTCCATTTATCTTTAAGTCGAAATTCCTAGGTTTATTTTAAGGTGTAAAATTCTTTGATTCATAATCTCACCGTTCAGATTGAAGGGCTACATCTTATAAACCTCCTCACTAAATTTTAGCTCAATCTAACGGTGGGACTCAGCCCAAAATACCAAAATCATAATTTTTCATCTAATCGCAAAATTTAGACTTTTTCACCGTTAGATCGAGCTGAAATTTAATTGGTAGATTCACAAGACGTAGCTCTTCAATCTGAACGGTGAGATTATAAATCAGAGAACTTTACACCTTAAAATAAATCTAAGAATTTTGACTTAAAGATAAATGGACTAAACTTGTACATTTTATGAATTTAGAGGGACTCAATAGTTCATTTTTAAAGAAGGGGGACCAAAACGTTCAAGTGGTTAAAATATGGGGACCAAAATTGTAATTAAGCCTTGTATAAATAATACTACTTACACAATTTTTATATTTTAATTAAAATAATTATATAAGTAATTTCTTCTTAGTTTTACAAAAAAAAAAAATCAAATAAAATCATGCGAATCGGCCAGGGTCAAGCTAAAATTGGCTCGATTTTTATAGGCCAACATTTTCACAACCCAACTCAACCCTAATACCAGGTTATATGGGCCGAGCCTATTTTGTCACCTCTAATCAATAAAGGGGGTTGTTATTTTCTCAAATACTTTCTCTCAATTTATTTTTACAACTAAACATATTTAAAACAAAATAAATTTTACTCTTTTTACTCTCCTACTGACGGGTGTCAAACCGTACAAAATTATAAAGATCAATTGCAACATGTTTGTAGTATAGAATGCAACTAGTGTCGTCTCTCATTGATTCACCAAAACAAGTAATCTATTAGGACTTTAAACGTGACAGAATAGGGAGTTTATGTTGAGTGCAATAGGCAAGGAAATCAAAGTGTAGTAAAACAGAAATTTATCAAGATAAGAGATTGTAATCAACTCAAGCAGAATACCAAACCTAATTAATTCATCCTTGTTCACTAAAAATAATCTGAGTCTGATTTAATTCCTTAATTAATTGCTACTTGGAATCCCTAACAGTAACACTTAGAATTCTTACTAAATACTATTCAGGATTCAATTAATTTAAGGATTAGGACTCTAGGCAACCGCTCTATATCACTAAGTCTAAATTAATTTAAAAACTGAATTTCCCAAATTAACCATATAATAAAGACCTTTAAAATATGATTAGCAATTTAATTACTATGATGAATCCAATCAACCGACTAAGTTCATATAAAACATGCAATTAAAATATCATTCAATCACATGAAGATAAGAAGAAGATAATCAAATTGCATTAAATCAAACCCGAATTGTGAAGTACGAGAACTCTGGATTAATATGTTTGACTCCTCTTGAATCGATTACAGAAGAACTTAGCTCTCCATAGAAGACTTAAAGCAAAGGTAAAAGTCTAAACTCGAATCACAGCAACAGGAGGCAAAAGAACCTAATTTTCCCAACAACTGAAGAATAAATACTAATTGTCTCCTCTAGGTTTCCTAATGGTTTCCTAATTACAAAATAAACCTAATTTCCTAAACCATTAATGGTAAAAACATGATTAAGTCCTAATGACATGTGTGCTAGCCCAATAAGTAAGTGTTGATCCAATAAGCAGGTGCTGGTCCAATAAGCAAACCCAATAAATGAAATAAGTAAATGTTGGGCGGATTCTGGGAGGATGCTGGAATTCTAGACCGCTTCCATACAAAATTCAGTTATTCATACGCGAGAATCAATTTCTGAGCTCTTCATATGAAATGTAGAATTTTTTGTCAGCTTTCCTACAAAACTAGAGTCACATAAATCAGATAACTGTAACTGAAGATATAGCGAAAAACATAAATAGTGTCAGAAACCACCAATATGCAAATAAAATCTCATAAACACCAACAAGTCCAAATCTACAAAATATGCCTATAAGCTATGAAAATCAACAGAAATACACACTAAAGACTAAACATAAGGGAAATAAATAATATAAAAAAATTGTCTTATCACCTACTAAACATACCATTACAATAAATAAGTTTCACCACATTAAATTCACCTTGGCCATAATAAAATTTAGGTTTAAATGTACTTCAGGTCTCTATATTTTTTTTTTCTTTCTTTTGGCGTCCTTATAATTTGAATTTTTTTAATTGGGTCATTGTCATCACCCCCAGTTATAACTCCATCAATTTAGTACTCACATAGCAAACAAATTGTCTATATGACAATAAAATAAGTTGACTAGCGCCAAAGTAGCATAAAAATTGATATATCATCATCTTTTCTCTTGAAATTTGAAGTTGGTAAAGATTATAAGGTGACAATTTTTGTGCCACTTTGGCATCATATCAGCTTCTTTTATTGTCATATAGACAAACTTTTAGCTCTCATTGAGACATGTGGCATGCCCTAATCCTTGAATGGAATAGTCTATCCCCAACCTAAACTTTTTTAAACCTAAATATTTTGTTTATCTTTTTTTTTTTTTTAAATGCATTAGATTCATTATCAAAAGAAATATTTACTAAAAAAAAATATTATCAAAAGCAATAATAACTTAACTTTGTAAATAGCAGCCTTATATAGATTAATGGCTCACGTGTCTACAATTTTTGCAATTTATAGTTTTTTTTCTTCTAATGTTTGCATGTTATAGTCTTGTATATAAACGTTTATTTATGCTATAAATAGGCTTGGTGGGTTATGTGCCTGGCCAAAATGGGAAACATGCAATGACGCGTATATTCTACTCATGCTAGATAATACAAATTTTTTTTTTCTCCTCTGAATACCGGAGCTTGCACATAAAATGACATTCCTACACTAATTTAGTCATACAATTTTCTTTAATTCTCAATAGTTTGTAAGTTGTTAGAAATTCAAAGTTGAAACTTCAAACTTCTCTTGGAAAAATAAATAGTTCTCATCATTTTATTTTATCCAATCATTAATTTTAAATTCTAACAAATTTCTCTCACCAAATAGCAACAATCTTGTATGAAAAGGAATACAACCTCGTTTTAGAACTAGCAATGAGAAACTTCAGCTAAAGCTTGGTAATTGTATAAGCTTGTGATGCATATAGTATTTTGTTTTTTTCGCTGTGCAAATTTTACAACATAATAGATATGATAATAGTATTCTTATTTAATATGAAAAGATTTTAAATTAACTAACTGATGTAGTGTAATAATGAGGTCTAATCAAAATTGAAGTCATTCAAAAAAGTGAAAGACGTTACATTTATTGTAGTGCTTCAAGGAGTGTAGATTCATTAAATTGGGCAGTGTTTAGTGTTTTTGTAATAACTTTGTCTAGAACAATCCGATTTATGCATAGTTGGTGGCATTGAAAAACAGACTTATTTATTTTTCCAACAAGTTTTAACTCGTTATCAAATTCTAAGCAAGTAGAGAGTTCTGAAACTTTAAAGTGACGTCTTAGAAGTTGTAGCTTAGGAGTTGTAGTTTTTTGTTATCAGCTATATGTATTTATTTTCTCATTTATGTTTTTTTTGTGAAATATGTTATTTTGAGCTATAAATAACTTGTATCAAGTGAAGGAAGATAGACTTAAATATTTGAACATTTTGATAATACATTTAAGAATAGAGATTATCTATTTATTTTTTGTCACAACTTTGTGAAGTGGAATTTAGCATCCCTTTTATGTTCTTTATTTTCCCTATTTCTTCCCTTATCATTTGGTGTTAGAGCTTGAGTTACGCTCTTGGCATTTGTTTCCTTTTTTCTCATGGCAGCAAGACAAGGAAGAGGTGGACATGGAAGAGGTAACCTAATGATGGAGAATATAGGTGATGGACGTGATGCTGAAGTTTAGGTTCTTTGGAGACAATTTGAGGAGCTGACCATGCATCTTGAGTGTCGAGAAGCTAGGAATGAATGAGGTTCCAACCATGGTTATTCCAGCAATGACTTGGAGCCTATAAATCCTTTTGTCAATAGGCAAGCCTAGAACTTCTTAAAAATGTTCATATGATCATTGGAAATTATTAAGGTTTATTTGCCGGAGTTTCATGGTCATTTGCAATCGGAGGAGTTTCTAAATTGGCTTAGTGTTGTGAAAAAATTGTTTGAGTACAAGAACATTCTTGAAAACCAAAAAGTGTAGCTTGTTGTGACAAGGCTTCGTAGTTATGCATTTACATGGTGGCACAAAATCCAAGAGTTGAGATTGCGAAAAAAGAAGCCTAAGTTTGTTTGTGGAAAAAGATGAAGGCAAGGATACATGACAATTTCCTTCCTTTAAATTTTGTTCAAAGTCTTTTTATACAATCTAATATTTTACAGCAAAGAAAAAAAAACTCTTACTTGTATGATGAGGAATAAAGCTAATTCCATATGTAATGCTGCTACTAGTGGTGGAAAATGTTTCTAATCAACAAGGCAATGTCCAGCATGTTTAACTAGCAAACCTATTTTTAGGAATGTTTGAGAGTTTAGTAGAAACAACAAGGAGAAAGAACCATCAAGCTATAATTTTGAAAGCAAAAATATTAATTCTTCTACTCCTCGTTTTTTATGTTAGGAGCTTGGGCATTCATCATATTCTTGTTCCTCTTGGCAATCTAACTCGGAAGAGTTTGATGACAAAAACACGAAGATGAAGATCTTATTTTTATGAGTATGAAGAAGAGAAAGCAATTGCCTCATTTCAAGAGGAAAATAAGAATTTAGTGACAAGTTGTGTTATGACAACACCAAAAGCATTGAAAGTTGAAAAATCCACAACAAATGAAAAAGGTAAGAAAGTTTTTATTACAATTCCTTCTTTTATCATGTTCAAAGATGAAGATGAGTTAAAATGGCCACTAGATGTTCCTAATGAAGAAACATGTCCTCAATTGATCAACCATGAAAAAGTCGTAAAATTACAAAATGATGTGAAACATCAAGATTTAGAGATTGCTAATATTTCTAAAGTTTTTTGGATAAGGATATTTTAAGTTGTTCAATACTCTCTAAAATTTCAAATTTTCTAGAGTGTTCAAAAATGGAGTACGTTGATTTTATTGGGATTGATTTAATGCATTCCAATTCTACTCAACACTTGATTCAACTTGGGAATCAAATGAAGAAGCAATTGAAGTCTATGTTGATTGCACAACTTATATAGAATACACATAGGAGGAATTTCAAAAACTTCATATATTCTAAGTATCTTTTCATTTTNTATTTTAAGTTGTTCAATACTCTCTAAAATTTCAAATTTTCTAGAGTGTTCAAAAATGGAGTACATTGATTTTATTGGGATTGATTTAATGCATCCCAATTCTACTCAACACTTGATTCAACTTGGGAATCAAATGAAGAAGCAATTGAAGTCTATGTTGATTGCACAACTTATATAGAATACACATAGTAGGAATTTCAAAAACTTCATATATTCTAAGTATCTTTTCATTTTGGGTGGAAGATGTCAAGTTTAATATGACAAAATGAGAACCAATTTCTA
Organism: Cercis canadensis; assembly: GCA_003255065.1. Lineage (NCBI taxonomy): Eukaryota > Viridiplantae > Streptophyta > Magnoliopsida > Fabales > Fabaceae > Cercis > Cercis canadensis. Next base: position 55,589 of record QAOA01008434.1, read on the forward strand.
GTTTATGTTGCTTGGGAAGCCATAAACAAAAGTTCTTGATTTGAAAGGGAGCTTAACTCAAGAACGAGTTATTTTTTCACCTAGGGAGTATGATGTAGTGTAATAATGGGGTCTAATCAAAATTGAAGTCATTCAAGAAAGTGAAAGACATTGCATTCATTGTAATGCATTAAGAAGTATAGATTCGTTGAACCAGACAATATTCAGTGTTTCTATCATAACTTTATCTAGAACAATCTGGTTCGTTCACGATTAGTGGCATTGGAATATAAACTTATTTATCTTTCTAACAAGTCATAACTTGTGATGAGATTCCAAGCAAGTGGAGAGTTATGAAACTTTAAAGTGACGTCTTAGAAGTTATAGTTTCTTGTTATTAACTATATGTTTTTATTTTTTTCATTTATGTTTCTTTGTGAAATGTGTTATTTGGAGCTTATAAATAGCTTGTATCAAATGAAGGAAAGTAAACTTGAATATTTGAATATTTTGATAATTCATTTGAGAATAGAGGTTATATATTTCTCTGTTGATTCCAATTTTATTGTGTTTTTTCTTTCCCCTATTTCTTCTCTCATCATTGACTTTGATACTTTTACCAATAACTATTCTTTTACTATTTTTTATTCTACAGTCTCAGTTTAATCTACACTTAATGTTTTAAATAAGCTTACTTAACATTTTTTTTAAATGACTCAAATTCCATAAAATTTTACAATGTAGAGAATGATAAATAAACTATATGCGGTGAGAATAACATTATTTATATGATAACATGATGTAATATTGCCACATTATCACTTGTTACTACTCTATAATTCTTGCTTTGTCAATACAATATATCATATTGGGTAAACGTCCTAACAAAAAGAGATTAATTTACAAATTAAAAAACTGTTTTTTTCTTGCTAATAATAAAGACAGTTGTTAATTAAAGAAACTAGATAAACTAAATTAAAATTCTAAAAAATTAGAAGGAGTAAAAGTAGATTTGAACACATTTATTTTTGGACACTAAATAAGAAAAAACATATACATTAGTTAACTTTTATATTGTCTTACATTACAGAGCCATTAACTTTTACGCTATATAAAAAACAATTGACATGTTTTGTTAAGTTTAGATTATGCTAACTATATGAGGGCCCATACAAATACATATAGTATATCTAGTTTAGAAATCTCTCCAAAAGGTTGAGGTTCTATGTTCAAATCTCCATTTTCTTATATCTCTAACTAAAAAATTTAGCTTTGCCTATATATGACAATACATTACTCAACACAATTGTTAGCCAAAATCATTGGACTGATTAATCACAATGCTCTTTATGCAAGGAAAAAGTCTTGTGTTTGAAGCCTCTCCTTAATAAAAAGAAGGTTCTCAAAGTGCTTATCATAATGTTAAAGCTATAGGCATTTTGATAGTAGAACCCCTAGAGTTGAGATATTACGTCTTAAGTTTGATAAATCTGACTTAATTCAAAGAGATAGTATCTCGGCTCAAGTTCTTGGGCTAAAAAAATGAGCTATGTTACTCATACACTGTAATTCTATATCATATTAGCTAACTATCTTATAATTTTAGTTGCATTCACTTAAGAAAAAATATGAATAGTTGAGATTTGGTTAGGATCAATTGTGATATAAAATAATATTAAAAGTGATTACTAAATTATTTAAAGAAATTAGCACTATTTCACTCAGTTTTGATAAAACTCACATTTTAAAATTTATATTATTATAAAAATATAAAAAAAAAAATTAAGTCATTTATATTAAATAACTTATTTTTTTTAACAATATTAATTTTAAAATATAAATCTTACTAAAACTCCTATAGTTTCGTAACGCTATCCTTTTTTACACAAAAGTTAAAATAGCACACACCAATATAAAAACATAGAATTATAATATTTGAGTAATATTTCTAAAAAAGTTGTCAAGTACAAGGGCAGCGCCCTAATTGAGGGGAGAATGGAGGGTAAAGAGTTGTAGGGGAAGGAGAAACGTGTCTTGGGTCCCGGTCATTCCATGCCTCATGCCTGTGATTGTGAGTCAGAGGGATGCCTCGGCACTTGTACCACCATCACACTTTCATCGGTCATAACATAACTCATAGGGGTAGTGCAGACTTTCCGTATGACATAAAATAAAATAATTAAAAACGTAAAAAGCCTTAACGCTTTCAATGCTCATTGAGGTGATAGCCTCTCTTTCTCTTTCTCTTTCTCTCAGAAACGATGCTCAGACTCTGCAATGACCCCTGCCTCTGCATTCTCTCTGGGGGTTACAGCAGCTTTCGTAAGATCACAGAGTCTCAGGCTCAGGTCCCAGACTCTATTATTGTCATCCTACCTTTTTATGTCATATCTCACATTATTTTTATTTTATTTTGGTGAATCCTTCGTTACTTCCACTAATTGAGGTTAGGAATTTAAGATTTTAAAATTATTGTCATCATAAAAATTTTAAGTAATTTAATTTGTGCTAGAATAATTATTTTTTAAAATATATAAATGATAAAACAAAAAAAAAAAATCTGTCAAAAAATAAAATTTAATATAAAATAGTAATTTTTATACAAATAAACTTTAAAATCTAATTTTGTACTATATGGGTCCCGTCACAACCGTTCAATTGACGGTGAACAATATTATTATTATTATATATTAATTTATATTGTATTTAAATTATTAATATAATTTAAAAGGGAAAAGTCCTAAAAACTCACTTGAACTATGCTCTTATTGCACTTTACCCCCATGTTTAAAAAACAGAGGAAAAACCTCCTTAAACTTTCAAAATGTGCACTTTACCCTCATGACCCTAACGTCCGTCCATTGGACGGAAGAAGGGATTTGAAAATTATAATTTGACCTTAAAACTCTTTGAATATTATTTTTTGACCCCACTTTTTATAAATTTATTTTCATTTATACCCTTATAAAATTACACTATGGCCCAAATTAATCACATTATGTGCACATTAATGGACGGACGTCAGGGTCGGGGGGTAAAGTGCACATTTTGAAAGTTCAAGGAAGTTTTTTCTACGTTTTTAAAGCATGGGAGATAAAGTGCAATAAGAGCATAGTTGAAAGAGATTTTTAAGATTTTTCCCTAATTTAAATTTTATTAGATTCATANTCAATTTTCTTCAACTCAATTCTATCCATAATCAATTATGCTCATAATCTAACCTAAACATGTACATTAAATCCCTCATCAACCAATTTTAAGCCTGACTAATTTAAATAAATTTATTATATTTTTATCATTAAACTAAATTGGTAACTTAAAATAGAGCAATATGAAAAAGTAAGGAAAAACAATTGACTTTATAAGTGAGGGTAGCTTTGACCAAGTTTAACTCAAAATATATCAATTATTTAATTGTTTGCTATCCTACCCACACCAAAAATGGGGCAGCACTACTCTTGCATGCCACTGATGGTTAGTGCCACTCTTGCATTCCATTGGACATTTTGTGGGTTAATGGAAAGATATTGAAATTTAAATCGATTAATGTGCATTAAAATAATTTTTTTAAAAAATAATCAATAGAATGATATAAAAAAATTGTCAGATTGTTATTTAAAAGTTAATTTAAAATGAGAGTAATTTTAACTTAGTTAAACTTAAATTTTGTGAAATATTTAAATATTTTGACTCATACTAAGTTATTTAATTTTTTAATAACTTTGAATAGCACCAAAATTAAGAGTTAGTTTAGAATCCCATTGATATGGCACTCTAAATATAAATGTATAAAGGTTTATTTTTTCGTATGAAAAGAGAAATATAAATAAATTTAGTTAAAGTTTACGTGAAATTAATTGAACTTAAATATTGTTGTATAGGTCGGCAAAGTATGAAAGATTATGAGAATAATTACTAATAATTTAATATATGCTCCAAGGAGTAGTAAGTACCATTAATCAAAAAGAGGCTTAATTATGAAAGAAAATATTTTAAGAAAAAAAAAGAAAAAAACAAGAGGCTTGCGAACTGCTCCCAGTGCGGCCCAGTCGATAAATTTGACACGACTACCATCATACGATCATAGCATGCTTGCTAGTTGCTACCTCTTAATTTCTTTATTTCCTTTTTAATTTTTTTAATTTATTTTTCATTTTCTATCCTATCAACCTCCTCCAACTCCATAAACCCTTGAATATTATAGTTTTATTTTTTTTTAAAAAAATATTTATATTACGATGTATATATATATATTTTTAAAAATATTGAAAAAAAATATGTATTTAAATTGCTAATAATATTATTACGGAGATTCTATGATACTACGTAAGTATGTCATACTACATTAACGTGGCAAGCATACATATTTTTCATATTTTATTATATATAAAATATAATTTATTTAATTTTTAAAAAAAATTTAAAAACAGTTAATTTGTACACATGTCATTCATTTATTGGTTATTCTTATGTAGTATGACATACTACATAAATACTAAAAGTATCTAAAAAACCTCCATATTATTATAATATTACAATAATTAAAAATAAGTATACCAAAATTTAATCATGAGTTCTAAGAATCTCTTTAATCTTAAAAACTAAATACATAAACACTTTAGTTATTTCTCAAGCCTATTATGAGACATCTAATTTCTCATAGTTGTTTGATATTTCTTTTGATTTGAATATGAAAACGTCTTATTGGCCCCTTCTTCGGTTTTTTCTAGGGTCCAGGCCGTATTAATCCCCACCACATATTGGCATAAGCAGCCTTGTGTTGAGTCTTGCAAATCCATAACAAGAAGAAAATCAGGCCTATCGGTAGTTTTTTGATATATTTTTTTGCTCAATTATAATTTTGATCATTTTATTTTAATAATTTAAACTTTTTTGTCTTTATATTTTAAAAATAAATAATTTAGTCTCTTTATATTCATAAAATGTACAATTTTAGTCATTTTGTCATTTCTTAAGTTTAATTTAAAGTGTAAAGTTCTTCAATTCACAATGTCACAATTTAGATTGAAGAGTTACGTCTTGCAAATCTACCCACAAAATTTTAGCTCAATTCAACGGTGTGACTCATCTCAAAATATCAAAACTAGAAGTTTTTATTTAACCAAAAATCTAGATTCATTCACCGCTAGATCGAGCTGAAATTTTGTGGGGGAGTGGTTCACAAGATGTAACTCTTCAATTTGAATGGTAGAATTATGAATTAGATAACTTTACACATTGAAATAGACCTAAAATTTTTAACTTAAAGATAAAATGATCAAAATTGCACATTTTATTAATATAGAGAGAATAAATTATTCATTTTTACAAATGATGGACCAAAAAGTTTAAATTATTAAAATAAGAAGACTAAAATTACAATTAAACTTATTTTTTTTAGGTATAAAAATATGTGCGGTAGAGATTGACTCTTGGCATTAGATACTCATGATTTATTGAGGCTAACAGAAAATATTTTATAGTATTACAAGTTTTACACAACTATTTCAATAATATTTTATAATTTGAATATGCTAGTCTATAATATAAAATCATAATATACCCTCCCATTAAAATCGTCCACATTACTGTTATTTTTATGCCATGCTTATAAATTATCACTAAAGTAGTACTGTAAATCGTCACGGTGATAAATCAAATAGTTTAAAGGGTTTCAACAAGATTGGTTTAATTAGTAAGGATTGAATTATTTTATTTGTAAGGTTTATGTTCAAATTTTATTGCGAGCCGAGTAGTCTCTTTTTAATAAGTAATTTGTAAATATTATTATAAGCTCTTAATGAAATTTGTGAATCTCCTTGATTCTAAACTATTTTTCACTTAAAAAGAAAAAGTAGTTTAAAGGGTTAAAATTAGTTCATTGTTAGTTACTTTAAGAGTCATATCAACAAGGTTAAAAAGCGCAAACCATAGTACCATATGTATCCCATAAAATATTCTTTATTACTGTAATAATCAATATTGGTGGAGAACAACATCTTAGTTATCATCAATTAATTGTTTGATTTGATTACAGCATAAGATAATAATATGGGTTTAAGTTCTTGAAAAGAGAAAAAAAGTTAGGAAAGATGGTTGGTCTCCATGGGTTTTCAAAACACAATGATGGTGAGTGAAGAATTTCTGTCTATCAAGCAGGAATTTGTGTACTAGATATAGTCATGATGCAAATGGTAACAAAGCCACTGCCCCCATAATAACCTTCTTTACATTCGGTCACCATAGAAGGAAAACAAAGGGGCATAGTACCCCCATGTGTCACTTATTCAAGCACTAAGCTTTGAGGTGATTGAAGCACAATCTTACAAATAGGACATATTCTGAATGGCATTCATTATGCAAGTAATGACTAGAAAGCAGGGCAAGAGAAGAGAGGATGAAAAAGAAATTTTGATGTTGCGGACTCTTAATTGAGATAATTAACTCATGATGATTATTTTTGAACGATTTCAGGTCCCAAAAGTAAAACCCACAGGTGGTGCTGGCATAGTGATTAGTGAGGCATTTCCTTGACCATTGATGTAATGAAAATCGACCCATCTCCTTTCTCTTTCTCTCTTAGGGCATATACAGTTAGGGCATATATGTGTTTCTTAGAAAAACTATAGATGCACATTTTTATGTGCACACTTTCTTAAACCCACTTAATTTGAGTTTTTACATAAAAAATTTAGTAGAATTTTAAAAATTCTCAATAAATTTAATTTAACTCAAATATCATGTGTGTAGCTTGTGGGGAAGTGTGCTTTTATAATTTTTTTAGCTAGGTAGGGTCTTTCTTTTGTACTAGTTGTGTCTTATGTTATATTAACTAGATTCACTTTTTCTTTTTCTTGGTTAGATGATGGTACAAAAATTTAAATATATGACTTTTTGTAAATCATCTAAATTTTTTATCATTAAACTATATTTGGTGGCTCACTAAATTTACTTTTTCATAATGATTGTTAGATTTGAACTAACATATATTCCTTTTTCACCCATAAGAAAAAAATACATTTTTATAGACTAGTTATTCAATATAATAAATGGTATTCATATTACAAGTAAAATAATAATTTCTACCGTTTATTTTACTTAACAGATATGTAGGACTTATGTGAGGCCTACAAAATACACCGTCTAAATCATCTTAACAATTAATTATGTTTATAATATCAATACCACTTGTTTTGAATAACCTTTTATAATATAATTTTTTTTTATCATTTATATATTTAGTTTTCATGACGTCTTTTAATCCACCAACCAATAAAAGAGTTCTTTTTGGTCATCATATATAAACCCATAAAAGAGTTAAAATGGTACATTCTAAGGTATCTTAATTTATCAATATTCACTCACTAATTTGAGAACTTTGGTACAAAATTAGCCCATTTTGGTATTAGTGCGAACTCTCAAAATTAAACTAAATAATATAGTGTGTATCAAACACTCAAAAGTTGCTATAATTTTAATTTAACTGAGGCCNTAATTTAAATTTAACTGAGGCCAAGTGATTTGCTCAAAATAGTTGACATGAAATGGTAAAATAATTTTTAGATACCCAACATTATGTCTTATTTCAAGATACCTTTTGATGTGGAAATCCCATATTTTCAACTTTTTTTTTTGTTTAATTGCATATTTTCTCATGCTGTGTAATTCCAATTATACAAAACATTATATCATTTTTTTTGAAAAAATGTACAAATTCCATTATGGGGGACTGGGGTAGGGGGATGGGGACTGAGAGAGAAACTTGTCTATGAACAGATTCAAACCTGGGCATACTCTATTTAGGAACTATCCAGGTGCCATAGAAACTAAAGCTCACTAGCTCTATCACATGACTCCGTAGCCTTATGTTATTTGCAATGTTACTTGCCAGCAAAATAGTATAAAATAATTTAAAATTAGATACAATAAGACAAAATAAATTAGCAAAAACTTAAAAATTTATTAAAAGGAGGACTAAGGACTTAGGCAAGTGTCCTTGTAATATCTAATTCTTTGTGTATAGTAATATATACAATATACTCGCTTACCTAGCTACTATCTCACCATAACCACGTAATTTTTGGGCAAAATATTGTTAATGACTATTATAGTTTTACACAAAGTATCCACTCTCTCGCCAATCACTCACTTAATCGTCCGAATTCGAATCGAAAGACATCCTGAAGCCCTAGCTCTCGCCACTCACAATGTTTTACTTTTCTTGTTTTAGGTTTGAAAAAATTGTGTGCAATACAATTGATTTTTATTTTTTTGGTTTTAACGGTAAGAGTTTGTTTGAGCGTTAAAATTAGGGAGAAATGAGAGGAAATAAAAGAAGTAAATGTGTCAATCATTTTGTTTGAGAGTTCAAGATTAAAAAAATGAAAGAAACCAAGAAATAACATCAAACCCCCACATTTCTTTTTTGCCTTCACTTTTGTGTTCTTTCAATTTGAGGGGTTTGGAAAGGAAAGAAGAATATTTTACTATTATACATCTATTTATTTCTTCAAATTCTTTTTTAAATACTATTTAGATAACATTATTAAATCTTATATTAAATATATTTACTTTATAAATAAATGATAAATTTGTAAATTTATAAATTTTTATTTCTTTTCTTTCCTTTATTCTCCCTTTGCTCATTTTAATAATCCAAACAAGAAAGAGAAAAGTCCCTCCCATTCCCTTTCTTTCCTTTCCCTCCCTTTTCTCTTGTATCATTCCCCTTCCTTTTCCCTTCAACTCCCAAACAAACTCTAAGAGTATTTTTAGGCTAATTTTTGTGCTCCCTTTACATCAGCCTAATACATTTAAGGGGAATTTTTTTTTGAGTGCTAGTCCCAAAATTTAAACCCTTAGCAAGCTTGAATGATTTTATTATCAATGAAATTATCTTACTCAAAAACTTAAGCTATTAGGTGAAGACGCGAGAATGATTTTATATTTAATATGCTCCCACACGCGAAAGTTCTTTGGACTTGAGGCGTGACCAAATCATATGCTCACTTAAATCTTATGCGAAAATTTTAATTTAATTGAAAAAGTGATAGCAGAAAGATTCGATCTCTTAATTACTTAGTCAAAGAAACTCTAATACCATATTAATGAAACCCCCAAAAGCTTAAGTTGTTGGGTGAATGCTCGAGAATTATTTTATATCTAACATCTATTACATCTTTATCACTTGGCAAAACCCTTGGGATTTACAACACAATTAATCTAATAAGATGTAACTAACAAAATACTAGGCATGTGATGTGAATGATTCTTTTTGAGTCATGGCGGGGAAAAGAATAATGGGACTGTTGAGTAGTATTATTAGAGTTGACCTTAAATTTTAATTAGTCTGGGCGCTGTTAGGCGCAATATATATATATGATAAACTACACAAATAGATTAAATGCTATAATGTCCTTAATTCAAAATATCATAAAAATGGTGTCATCAGAGGCAGAGATGAACATAGTTAACCTTTCTGTTTTTGTAACAAGAAATGGTAAACTTAATCTGCAATTCTCACACTCTCTCATAAAACAAGGTTCCAATTAAATAAGGTACAAATTTAATCACATTTGGTGAGAAAAATAATGATGTATAAAATGCAACTCTTTGTGAACTGGCCTAGCCCTCTAGTTGAAAGTTCAACCATATTGGAAGTTAATAGGCAACTTCCTGGCAAAGTTACCACAGGGGAGAAATTTAAGGTTTCCTTCGTTTGTGGATTTTGATTTTGTGGTCCACTCCCTAATCCCCGTTACCGTATTCCACGTTTTGAGAACAAATATACCGTAGTCGGCAGCGTACAATCTAAGAAAACGTACTATGAATTAAAATATAAATATAGTCATAGAAATGGTCACGCCACAAAGAGTTTTTTAAACCAAAAGAAAGCCGTCCTCCCGTCCCTACACTTCACATTGACATTAACATACCCACAAAGCAGCTAAACTATTAACTAAAGCTCAGTTTCACCACTCTAATTAAGCTGCTGCTGGTTGTTTCACCTAATAGTAAGTTTTTGGAAAAATCAGTTATTAACATGAAATCAGAGTCTCGTTAATCAAGTAGTGAGAGAAATAAATATTTCTACCATCACTTTTTTAATTAAATTAGAATTTTAACATAAGATATAAATAAATCTATGTTTTGTTCATACTTTAAACTTACAAGATTTTTGTGTGTGGGATGTATTAAATATAAAATTATTTTTGAATCTAATAAACAATTTAAACTTTTGAGAATGTCGATTCTTCGCAGTTTTGTGGTGGAAACTTTTCAAACATAGAGAGCAAAATATTTACTAGTTATAATGTGTTTTTCAGAATTGTTCTTGTAATAATATAAATTTTTAATAATCTTATATGAATATATGAGTTTTACCACTTTAAAACTACTTTAATTTATTTCACAATCATATTTAAATTTTGGAAAGTTTCGACAAATTTTTCTGTACTCGGAGAGAGAAAAAAAGAAAGAGGAACACAATTTAAGAGTACCACGTTACTGTTTTCTCCTATAAATAGGCTTCTCCCTGCTAAGGCCCTCACCCTCTCCTTCCTTCCTGATCACCATGTGACTAGCTTTTACTCTCCCTTTCTGGCCCCTCCTTAATTTCTTCGTCAGCGCTGTACCTTGTCTTCTCCTATAAATAGCCCTTGAGTTGGTCGTGGCTTTGAGATATGGCACAAAGGTTGAAATAGAGAGAGTATGGGAGAATCTGTAAAGCTCAGGAGGGATAGCGCCATGACACTGATGAATGATGATGTTTACAACATGTTCTAGCTAGTATGCTTGGCGCTATCTATCCTGAGTTTCACGGGTTCTTACTGTGCAATATACCACTCACCACCGAAAGATCCATGGTGGGCTTGATCGATCTCTGTGTTAAAATCATACCTTTTGTTTTCTTATCACTTTTTATATTTACTTTATCATGAGGCAGAATCTTGATGAATGATGATGATCAGCAGTTCTTCTTAATTGATCTTCATTATATTAACATGTTTTAACTTAACTTTTGTTTTCTCTCTATGTCAGGCTATGTATATGTTCTTCTCTTTCTTGGCACATGGAGATTGTAGATTTTGTTCTAATTCTTTGACTTTCTGCTTTTATTATTACCTTACTTTGTTTAGTTTGATGCTTCTCCTCATTTTCCCAAGTCTGGTACTTTGAAGGTTAATTCTACTAGCTCTAGCTCCTCACAGAAACTTAATGAAATGGCTCTGTTTGGGGCTGAATCCATATGTACATAGCTCTGTTTCGTGCTTATTTTCTTCATTCCAAGTAATTTTTTTCCAGAAAATCGATGACCACTTTTGCGATGGAATAGGTCTTTTTTTTTTTT
>QAOA01008434.1:66933-100261 GCA_003255065.1 Cercis canadensis
TTTTTTTTTTTTATGTTAAATAACTAATAATTAATATTATTCTCTTTCTATTTTATTCCCTTATATTCTTTCTGGTCAGTTTTTCTTATCTTCTCGAGATTCTAGAGCAAGTCTTGAAAGCCCTCTTCTCCTGACGGACCTACGGAAGTGTGTGTGAAGGATATTTTGAAGCTAGCCACACTCTGATGCCTTGACCAGTTGACTCAAATACAAGTAATAAATGGATTTATTTTTTCTAAAAGTAACATGACAGAGGTCAGAATTGCTTTGTAATTTTATATTTGTTTTCTGAGAAGCTATTGATGAGTTAGTTCCAATTTTTAATGGGGCGAGTCTGGAAGCAGCAGCAGTAGCAACCAGCCTTCCGCTTCTGGGTTGATCTCTGGCCAAAGGCGAAACCCTAGTGTTCCCTTGAAGTTATGTAGCTGGCTATTTGAGTAAATGGGAGGTGAACTTGGGCTAACTAGTAACTGGCTAGGGTTTCATTTCATAATAATATTTGAGTGAAACTTTTGCAGGCCTTTTATAAAATAATTGTGTGTTACTAACTGTGGATGTTGACTCCTTCCCTACTTAGCTAGTTAGCTCTCTCTGGTCACAGGTCTCGTCGCTTTCTTTTCTATTGTTTTCAGTCTTCTTCTTCTCCATCATTAATCTCCTATTAGAGGAAAAGTTAATGTAAATAAAAAACAACACTGAGTGACACCTCTCCCTCTCTCCCTCCAATAATGCCTTTCCCATTCTCAAATTATCAATCCTAATTTCAGTACTTGACCCATGCAGCTAATAATTAATTAACCTAACCTTGGGGGCCAAATTAAGATGAGTTCTTATAGATGATAATGCTGAGTTTGACCTCAATTCTTTCTTTAGAAAAAGAAAGAAACTCTTTACTTTCCCCTCTATTAATTAAGAACATTGTTACTTATCCATAACCTCTTATACAAGCAATGGAAATGATCTGGTTGGCCATTATGTGCGGTTGGAGTATATGCATATAATATTGCAGGCTTGTTTTCAAGGATTTACAAGATTGAATCAACTTTAGGGTACAGGGTGTGTCTTGTTGTACGGGGACAAAGAAACCAATTTCTCTGTGCTAATAGATCTCCAATTCCATCTGCACTTTTTATTGTAGCATATCTATTATACATTATAGATAGCTTCATCTTCAATGCACTAGTGGGTATGGTGGTTCAACAGGAACCCCCACCTTTTAGTACAGTCTTTGTGGAATTTTGATAAAATTGTGTTTCACGACCAAAACCTTCAAAATTTTGATCCATATTCCAATGGTCAGCTCTACTCGATATACATTGAACTTCAGCTTCGTTAATGCCTTAATCCAATATAAAATGGACGTGCAAAAACTTAAGCAACAATTAGTATATGAGAATGCTCTTGATTTTGGTGATTTTTCAGAAAAAAGGGGTGAAAGCCCTTGTATTCTCACATAGAGCAATATATATCAGGAGGAATTAATTTTTGCAATGCAGAGGCAGTGGCAGTGGCAGACAAAAATGATTGTATATGTTGGTGAGAATGATAATGATTTCTGACAATAATTGGCTCAAAAGTTGAAGGGAAAACAAGTTTTGCTTTTTATTTTATTTTATTACTTTGTCTGATTTCATATATTTTAAATGCCTTGCCAATGAATATTTCAAATGGTTTGCCAAATCAAAATTATGCAGTCAATTGAATGGCATGTATTCTTAAATAAATTTGAGGGGAGTAGGAGTGTGATAATGGCACATATATATGCAGTCAGTGAATATGTTTGGCAGAGCAGAGTGGACATGAAAAACAAAAATGGAACCAAAGCGAAAATTGTAAGGAACTGAGAAGTTTAAAACTTAATTGACAACTATCTGCAAGGAAAATAACATTTAAGATTGCCACTATCGGTAATTGCTATTGTTTTACTTGTGCAAAGTTTTGATGTGGTTGAACACGCAATGTTAAGAGAGGTTATGAGTATAGTAACGCAGATCACTCATTTACTAGGTCATATTTAAGTCTAGTAAATGACTTATTTAAGCGTTTACATAAAAATGTTTTATATAAAAAGCTCTTATATAATAAGTTTATTTTAAATTAATATTTTGTGTTTGAATATATAATTGGAGAAATGCTTCTAAGATAAAAAAAAAAAAAAAGTAGAGCAGATTGACAATTGAGCTTTAGTAGAATTTTTATTGTCATTTGGTGATATTTTTGTCCCAAAATTATTTTAAAACAACTATTGATTAAGTTGTTATGAGCTTCTACAATGGTTTTTTCCTAAAAACTTTCAAAATAGTTTCATAAAATAAGCTAAAAGTAACTTTTTAGAGGGTAATAAATTATTTACATAAGTTTATTGAAACATAATTTTATCTATATATAAGTATTTATAATAGTAAAAACTTTTTGGACATGTGAAGACCACAAGTGGTCACGTGACGTGTCTCATATGGGACATTTCGATAATTTATTGGCATGTCCCTTCTTGTCACATTTTTTATTTTTATTTTATTTTTAATTCTTATAGACAGTTGAAGAAAGGACACGCCGTGGAGCTATCGGTGTGTCTAACATGGACACGTTACGTGGCTACTAACGTGTTTAGTAGTTCTCACATGTTCGTTATATTTTTTTTTGTTTTTAATTTTTTTAAAAAGTGTAATATTAAAATAAATAAATTAAAAAATATAATAAATGTGTAAAATTGTTTTTGAAATACTATATTCCGGTCAAAACGCCGCCATTTGGTTTAAAAAACCACTATATGAGGAAATTTCATTATGTCTGTCTATGGTTATCCGTTATCACGCGCATAACATGCAATTATTTAATTAGATATGTGGTTATCTTTTATCATATATGGTTAATGAAGTTTATAAGTGGAGCGAAGGTGGCAAGCACTAAATTGCAATATATGACTAATTAGTACGAAATTATCATATAGTTAATTAAATTTTTAGCACGAGAAAATTTTCCCAATTTTATCTTGCTTCCTTCGCAGCAATAAATATAAATGAAAAGAAAATATATCTTATACTTATGATTATCTGTACTATATTAAGTTATATTTTTGTTGGATGCATGTTTACTATATAATTAAATAATAAAAGGTTATGACCACTAAATTGTAATTTAAAAACAAAACAAAAAATATTTTAAACAATAGCATCATACATGTTTTTTGTCCATATTTTTTAGGTTTTCTTAATTCTTATGTCCATTCTCTTCTCTTTTATATTTTTTTAATGAAAATTACTTTTTTTTTTGGTTTTAGAGAAAACATAAATAGAAAAATTTACAAAAAATAAGTATATTAAAAATGAAATCATGTGAATCTTTCATCCAAACCTTAACATCGTTAAGGCCTTAAGACCAACGAACAAATCGGTGAGCAACCATATTTCTAACATGACAAATATAAGCAAAAGAAATAGATCATAACTGAGTTGTAAGATTTTTAATATCACTCAAAAGTGAACTTAGCTCTGAGATGTCTCGCTAGCTCTATCCAAACCTAGCCAAACAACCTAACAATCCCCTTCCACTTATCCAAAAAACCAAGATCTGGTAGGAGTTCCAAAGCTTCTTGTAATGCCCTAGCCTCCATAAGAGTAGGAGAAAATTGAGTGAGACATGGCTTAGAGGCTGCTGCCCAAAACTGTCCTTCATGGTCACACACCACCATCCCCATGCCACCCATTCCCAACTCTGGAAAAATAGCCGAATCTATATTAATTGACTTGTAAACACCTTATACTGCAGGCGTCCGCATCTCTTCCATAGCCTCTGAAGAAATTGCAGGGAGAGCACTTTCTATTTGTTTTTATTCGCATCCTTATAATTATACCAATACGACTACGCTGCATGCAGTAATGAGTTCCTCTGGAGATCTGCGACCCTGCCCAGCGCCCATGTACCAATTGGTTTTTTTTATTGCACATGTTGAAGTGGTGACCTCACTATAGTATATATAATATTTCGAAGTAAACTTTCTTATCAATTTTTTTTCAACATTCATATTCCATACATCTAATCCTTATTTTTGTTTTGTTTTGTTGATATGCACTCCATCTATTATTTTAAAATAATTAATAAAAATAATAAGTTCCATAATATTTTAATATATTTTCCATTATTTTTGCTCTTCTTTTTCAATATCCATTTCTAATACAAGTTGATCTTACATTTGTTGTTTTTACCTAAAAATAAAAAAGTTATATATATTTTTCATCCTTAAATTATTTCTCAAATATCATTTTAGTCTTTAAATAATCACTCTGCTTATCAAATTAATCATTTAAGTGATAATTTTTGGTATTACTGAGGATTAATTTGGCGGGTAATGTAACTATTCGAGAATTAAAGTAATACAAAAAAAAATCAATGATTAAAATGATATTTGAGAAATAATTCAAGAACAAAAAAAATATTTTACTCAAAATAAAATGTTACATTATAAATGTTATTTTGATTTAGCAGTCATCAACCCTTTAGGAATAATTCTTTTACATTATGTGAAGCATGTAAAATTTGATTATCTTTCTTTTATCACAAATAAATAGAGCTGGATTTTCTATCTCGAGATATAGGGGAGTAGAGAATTTGAAGTTGGAACCTCAACTTTTTTAAAAATTCATGTAGAATTTGACTATTTAAGCCATTTATATTGTAATATAAAAAATATGTGAATCTAGTTAAATCTTAGATAAAATTAAGTATATTAAGATATTTACCTTAAAGAAAAGTATATTTAGATATTGCTAATCCACTACAAGAAAACAATGATTTTCTCATGGACAAAATCCGTGAGAAATAGACCAAAAATCCATGAGAAAATGTGTTGTCACAAACTTTCTCACGGATTTGGCGGCACGAGAAAAATCCTCGTGACAAAATGATTTTCTCATGAAAAAGTTTGTTCGTGAGAAGTTTCTCACGGATTTTCTCTTAGATAGACACAGGGACCTTGTGAGACTTTCTTACATGTTTTTCATGGATTTCTCGTGGTCTTATGTTAGTGAGAAATTTCTCTCGGAATTCCAAAGAGAGAAATTCTAAGAGAAAGTGGTTTTTTTTTTTGGTCTCAAAATTCAGTTACTAATTTTCTTTTAAATTCAGTCGTTAACATATAAAAAGAATAAAAGTGAAGTACCCAAGAGAGACAAATATATTTAAAATAATTTATTCAAATTTAATTACAATAAAAAATAAAAAAATTTATACAATAAAAAAAAATGTATAAGGATGACCTTTAAACTCCATCATCTGCATCATCATCATCATCATCATCAGCCAGGTGAGGTGCATCCGCAGCTGTAAGCCTAGCCTAAGCAAGTAGGTCCTGTGCCAACGTGGCCACAAGGTCAGATGTTGATCCACTGGAGGATTGTGCAAGACAAGTATGCACAATTGTCTTGTAAGTCTTTAGCTCCTGAACCCAATATGATAGAGCTGCCACCTGGGACAACACCTCTGATAGGTGAGGATTGGTTTGTTGGGATGACTGGGTCGCCTGAGGTTGGGTTGAGTTCATCACACTTGCCTCAGAGCCTAGGCCGTAAATGCGGCCTTTGTTGTTCTTCCTGTTGAGGACATCGAGCCATAACTTGGTGTCGTCAATAAAAGAAGAAGAGAAGTGGCTTGGTTCTCAGTTTGTCACCTCTTAAGCTTAGTCTGCATAGGTGAAAGTTACATGTTAGTATGAAATACAGACATATGTTAGAAATGACCTAGACACTAATGAACTTGAAATGCACTTACATAAGTAAATTGAGCCCGTTAATGGACCCAGCCCTTGGTGGAATTGTGCTAGAGATGACAAAAGACCTTTGGTGCGTTGGGCCCTTTTCCCAACTCTTTCGTCTACATAAAAATGAAACTATTAGTAAATATAAACACAATTTTAAATTAACTACAAAATTGAACTAAGTTATTAATTACAGCTTACCAGCATTCGTTTATGTTCAAAGACGGTTATGGATCCACCTTTGTGATAACACCCGCCCTGATCTAAGGACTAGTTCTTCTTATGTGCTCAAACATTGCCTTGTATTGTACGGATTCCCATTTAGATCTCAAGGCCTCCAACATAGTAGGGCTTAACCATTCACCAATTTTCTTCTCAATCTTGATATATCAAAAGGAGGTGCGGATGTTATCACTGTATTTTGAAAGCCAGATCTTACGAATCTGGCTCTCATATTGCAGGTCTCATACACATTTCCTTTGCATTAGAAAGCAGAAGATCACAATTAGTAAACATTATAATGAAGTTACATTTAAATAAAGTCAAATTAATTAGGCATGACTATTACATGGAACTTGTTCCACCACAAGTCCTTCACCTCATCAAGAACTGAGGTGAAGTCAAGCCACATGTCCTCATATTTCAATTTGTAAATAGTCAAAAGATAATGGACGGGTTCTTTAGAAGGAATAAAGATGCAAAAAAAAAAAAAAAATCATTTGGTCACAAACTTATAATGAACTATAAACATTAAAAATATAATAATGGGATTAGGATTAACTTACTCCTTTCTTCAGTGTGGCCATATCCATAAGCAACCATTAGCTGCTCTAGCGTTGGATGAAGGGGAGTATGAGATGGTCGGCCTCGTGTAAGATAACCTTCTAGCCCCAGATGATGCGCTGCCCGAGATCGAGGATACTGACTGGTCATGCATTGTAGTGGACGACGGTGTGCATGCCAACCTCATGGTTGGCATAAATAAAAGCAAGATTGGCACGGTCTGAGATGGCCAAACAACAACCTTCCCTTTGTCCCTCCTGGAGGGCCCTGCTGTTGGAGATGAATGGCGTGGAACGTCTAACATTTGTCATACAAAAGACTAACCACAAACTAATATGTTAATAAATTACCAAACAATTAGACCCTAAACCCTTAAACCCTAACCTTAATCCTAAATCCCTAAATTCTAACCCTAATTAACTCTTAACCCCTAAACCATTAACCCTAACCCTAAATTCCTAACCCTAATTAACCTTTAAAACCCTAAACCCCTAAATCATAAACCAAAAATTGGGTAGAGTCTCCATTAAAACTTGAACAATCCAAGAATTCAATATTCCATAGAATTAAACAGGAACCCAAAAAAAGAAAAAAACAAACAACGGATTTATATACAAATCAATAACTTACACAGCTCTACAACTAAAAATTACACAACAATAAGAAAATTATAAAATTAATTATATACTATTTAAAAAATCCAAAAAATTAGCAGATTTATTCTAAATCATTCACATTAACCCTAAGTAAATTTCAACAAAAATTATCAAAATTTATTTCTAATTTGAATAATTAAATTTGCACATAAACCATAAAAAAAATTCAATAAATTATTCACCATTCTAAAAAATTAAAAAAAAATTCCAAAATTATTCTACATTAATCATATAATAAAAATCCCAACCTAATCTTAACAAATGACATCCAATTCATTTCCAATTTCATACCCAAATTCAACTATCAACCTACACTATTCAGCCACATCCAAAACAACTCCAATACCATCTAAAATCACCAATAAACATTCTAAACAGCTAAAACACAATGTGCATGCAAATTCATAGATGATTTAAAGAGAAAAACATATAAAGAAACAGAGACAAGAGAAGGTAAACCTACTTCAATGAGCTAAAAGTAAAAAATTTGAATTGATAGATTGGAATGAGAGGTGGTGTGCTGCAAAACCCAAGCTAATTGGAGTGAAATGGTGCAACTTTGCTTTGGGAAGAGAGAGAGAACATAGGAGAGGAAAAAACTTCACGCTTTGAAAATGGAGGTTGTGGCTGTGCGAGGAAGAAGAAATGCAGAGTTTCTTACAAATTTATCATGGAATCTATCTGTGAGAAAAAAAAAACCTAAAATTTAAATTTTAAGTAAAACAGTGTGCATGGACTTTTTAACGGATTGAAAATCCATGAGAAAATTGGTCTTTTCTCACAGACAATGTCTGTGAGAACCCTAGCCACAATAATGATGACGGTTAGGCTACTTTTTCTCATGAAATTTCTCTTGGATATTTTTCACTGACGCCTCAATCCATGAGAAATTTCAAACAGTCCAAATATAAGAAAAATTCCGTGAGAACTCGCTTAATTTTCCAATGGAACATTAATCACTTGTGCAGCCAGCACATGGGTCCTAATTGCGAGAGAGCCTGGAAACATTTCATGATGTCTATGTTAAAACTTAAAACTATCCTATTTGGTGAAAGCTGTATTCCAAACAGTGTGAAGTTAATGTTAGAAAAGAAAAGATCCGAATAATTAGCTGACCCTTGAATAATGGTTGTACCATTTTTTTTTTGCTACAGCTAATAAACTTAAATAAATGGTGATAATGGTNGTCCATGAGAATTTTTTGTGAGAAATTTTCTCTTTTCTTGTAGTGATCGTAGATAGTGTGAAACATTGTAAGTGTAACTAATGTAAAGTAACATTAATCACTTGTGCAGCCAGCACATGGGTCCTAATTGCGAGAGAGCCTGGAAACATTTCATGATGTCTATGTTAAAACTTAAAACTATCCTATTTGGTGAAAGCTGTATTCCAAACAGTGTGAAGTTAATGTTAGAAAAGAAAAGATCCGAATAATTAGCTGACCCTTGAATAATGGTTGTACCATTTTTTTTTTGCTACAGCTAATAAACTTAAATAAATGGTGATAATGGTACTTGCAACAAGTAATTACTGAATTTGGATTGTAATGCAGTTATTACACGCCTTTGAACGCAGTACACCTTGCTGGAAAAGTGGAAATGGTCTTCTGCTCTCTTTATTGCCGTCCTCAAAACTCTGTAGCTATTGGATTGACATCAGTAAACAGTGGGAATAGAAATGGTAAAATTGTGGCACAATTAACTCTTGAGGGGTGAATGTAGTGATGAAGGTTTTCTGAACATAATACAATTCTGGGGTTGAGGAATGGGCGTAGGAGTTAAGGTAAAATTGGTCAGGCCTAGGAGACAGCCAGCTCTAGGTTCCAATGGGCCAAAGACCCATTGACAATGTATAGTGATGAAGTTGAGCATAAAATATATAATTAAGTTTGAATATAAAATTCGTAAGTTTTAAGAATGATTTTAATATTATTTAATTATAAACCGTTTAGTACGATTATACTTTTAAGCTCTATAATACATCAAATTGGATGATAAAATATAAATAAATATAAGTGAGTAAATGGCTTGATTAAGATGTGAAATATCTCTGTATCAGTTATTATACTTAATTAACTCTATGCAGGGGTTCTTGAGTCTTGACACATTACCCTTGTATACAATGCCCATCACATACATTATTTGGTCTCAATTCCTGCACACATAAGAGGAGACAAATTACCTAGTCACCAAGATGACTTGTCTTTGATTGGATTATTGGATCGGCCAAGAAGATAGATATGTCTGCTTGAGTACAATAAAAGAAATTAAGTTTGGTATAGCAAATTTAGCCCCTAAATTATAATATTAATTTTATCTTAAATCTTGAAGGTAGTTAATTTTAATTCTTAAAGGTTTTGTCAAGCTTTTTATTGTTAGAGGAAACAAATCTTTGCTATCTGCCTTTATTTTTTAAACTTCATAAATCACCAATCCCCACTGTGAATGTGGAAGATATTTCAAATGGCCTGTGACGATTAAGAAAGATATACGAGAATTCATTTTTTTTTTTTTTAATTTCTTCAAATGAAAGTAGGTTAACTGCCTGAAAATTCTAGTAAATAATTCAAATACCTTATATATATAACTAATTAAAGTAAAAATTAAAAGGTAAACCTAAACTATTTACATTCTTTAAATTGAATAGATAATTTTTCATATAAATATTGAAGTAATGCAATTTATACGCTACCTAATGATCAAATAGCTTGTAGCTGAGTAGTAATGAGGTTGTCCTCAAAGTTTACGAGTTCTCTATTCAAATCTAAAATTGTAGTCAAAAGTACAAAAAAAAAAAAAATGCTACCTAATGTCATATTGCATCATATATATTAGCGTTGTTGGTATATTTTGAGTGTTTGTTTGGTTCAGTAGCAAATTGTGGCCAAACCACATTCCACACTCCACATCATGAAGCTTTTGATTAATTTTTACACATCGAAAAATTAAAAATTGAACTTTTGAGTAAAGTTCAATACAGAAACAAATAGGCACTGAGTTTTGACCTATTAAATATTTTCTAGACAACTCACATTAATCTACCACCTCAGTTAATATGATAAAGTGTGATATTAATTAAACAACGTATAAAGATTTATTTCTCTAAATATTATATCTTGCCCAATTTAATAAGTCTATAAAGTTATAATTTTTTATAAAAATAAATTAAATATGAAAAAAAGATTGCGTAATTTGAATATATTATTACCACATGTAGTGAATGAAAGAAAAAGAAAAAAAAGAAGAATAGTGTAACAAATTAATAATTTATTATTTATATTATAATATTAAAAAGGTAAGCAATAACTTTTAGCCTTGTATCTATAATAATAATATAAAAAAAGAACTTTCAACCTTGTCGGTAAGACATGACTCTAGGCTACGTTTAAAGTTGAAGAGGAGGGAAAGACAATAGCACAAAAGAGAAGGGATAGAAAGGAGAAGATCAAAGGAAAGTTTTTCTCTCATTTGTTTGAATGTGTAAGGAGAAGGGAGGGAGAGAGCATTCCTTCCAAAACCTACCAATTTGATTTAGAGAAGTTTGTGGGGTTAGTTCCTATCCCTCTGGACCCTCCCTTTGCCTTCTATTTTCGTTTTTAAAGAAAACTCTTACATAAGGAAAAAGATTTGGAATAAATTAAACCTTCATTTTCTATCATATGCCTATCCTTCAAAACTACCAAACATAAATATATTATGATGCGAGTTAAACTCTTGGTTAAAATATATTGCAGGTCCCTATAATTTGGATGAATTTTAAATTAGATTCTTATAGTTTTTTTTTTGGGTCTTTATAATTTAAAATATTTTTAATTGGGTTCATGTTGTCATCCCCTATTATAATTTCGTCAGTTTAGTGCTGACATGATAAATAACTTGTCTTTGTGGCAATAAGAGAAGCTGAAGCTTCTATTCTTCTTATAGGTAGAGAGAGAGAGAGAGAGAGAAGGGAAGAATAAGGTAGATAGAGAAGGGAATAAGAGGAAAGATGATGATGTGTTAATTTTTATGCCACTTTAGCACCATGTTAGTTTCTTTTATTGTCACATAGACAAACCGATTATCATGTCAGCATTAAATTGACAAACTTATAGTCGATGGTGACAACATGGACCCAATTAAAAAAAAATTAAACTATAAGAACTCAAAAAGATAAAAAAAAAATTATAGGTACTTAATTTAAAATTTGTCTAAATTATAGAGACATATAGTACATTTTAGTTAAATTTTCTATTTTGAAAATGTATGAGACCCTTTTTATGTGAATTATATGAACATATTTTAACTACTATTTCAATTTATGTGTTCCTTTCCATTTAATTGAGAAGGAGATGCGAGGCCTGCATGATTTTGAAATTTATGAAAATGCATAATACACGTAAAAATTAATAGTGGTGTGTGCTTGTATTTTTTTATTTCTAAATTTAAAAAAATATAAAAGAATATCACAATAAATTGAAAATAAGAAAAATTTTCTACCATTTTAAAAATAATAAAGGAGATTTGTATAGTTTCATTAAATTTAATAAATTAATTTGTTTTTTAAGTTGAGATTTGAGAATAACATGAAAATTAAAAAGAAAAAAAATGAAACATGGTGTATTATCACTATATTAACTTAAAAAAAATCTCTTTTTTTGCGAGTATAATTATCTAAAGTTAATGTATCCGCTTCTTATTTTATCCTCCATTTTTAGTTTTTTTTTTTTCTCTTTCTCTACAAATTTTTTCTCTCCACTACTTTAGTTATCTGTGTATTATACGAGTTTACAACTAATTACAAAATTAAAAGAAACAATGGGGTCCAGTTGACAGGTTGTGCAACTGTTGTCTATAGTATTAGTTGCCATTAAATTCTGTACCCTGACACTTGGCGGCTAAATTTCAGCTGAACCGTATTGAATTCCTCTCATCATTTCCATTATCAACGGACGCTTATGACCCAACAAATTCGCTGAAATTCATTCTTTATGGGTCCAGTGGGGCTTTCTACAGTGAATTCCTCTACATAGTACGGATGCTGATAACTGAACCCCTACAATTTGAATACAATTTATATAATGGGCCCTCATGTTTGTGGGCTCTCTTGGGCCTGCCTTCTTCGCACCATTTAATTACCCTACAAAAGTTTTTTTTTTTTTGAAAAATGAAAGTCATTCTATTAATTAAGTAGAAAGATCAGAAAATAGTACCTAAAGCTTTACATAAAGCATCAATGTCCCCTTTACAATCCTCTTTTGAAAGGCTGCAGTTTGCTCAAGATTTTTACTGATCAATGTATAGTGTAGCAATTCTTGGATTTATGCCTTCATTATCCAACAGCACTCACCTGGCAGGGGGCTTGTGGTTGCGGAAGAGCTTGGTTGAGTAAGAACAAAATGACTGAGAAAGGTTAAGAGACTCAAGCTCATTCCACCTTCAAAACTTAAAAGGATAAAAGCTATGGTGGTGAAATGTAAATTGTGGCCAAAAATTTTTCTTTATATGTAAGAAATAAATAATAGAGAGAGTTATTCTAAGGTTCTAAAACTTAGAGCAAAAAAATTATAAGGTACAAAAATGATAAAATTTTTAAGCAAGTGTCTGTTACATTGTAAGAAATGACTAAAATATCTTTTGGTATTGTGTGATTATTTTGTTCATATATGAAATTATCAGATACATCAAAATTCAACAATTTTGGTTATATTCTTACTTCTCTCAGCAAAGAAAACTTATAATTAGCCAGGTTGTGTATTCAAATGCTAAATTGAATGGCACACCAGCATGGTACCAAAACCCATTTACAGTTTTACACACTTAGGCTCCTTGTGATATGTGGAATGAGGTTAAATTAACTTATTATGAGGAGGGCCAAATGCTACTGTGGTTGAATATATGATTTCTTCAAAAGGAAATAGAATACTTCAGAAAGCTACCAAAATCTAAAATAGAATTTGTTTAGCATGTAAAACTATATGTTACTGCTGTTCATCAAATTAAATTGCATTTCATTATTTTCTAACGTGGAGCTTCTATTTCTTGATTGCTTTGGTACTACCTTATCATGACTTAGAATTCTCTTTTCTTTGTGTGTCTCTGTGTGTGGGGTGGGGTGGACACTCTTTTTTTTCTTTACTAGCAACCTAAGCATTGTTATTTTGACCAATCCGCATCCATAGTTTTGCAGATGTCCTTCTTGAAGCACTTTCTTGGTGATGAAACTCAATTTGCTGTACGAATGTTACATTACTCAGCATCTTTTTCAGGTCTGAACTATAACCCAAGAATGTTTCATCATCCAAGTCTCTCTGCAGCATAGCAAATTGCTTTAGATCTGGTCACGTTGAAATGCGAGAGGAACTGATTTATTTATTTGACAAAAATTACAGAAGTCTTTAGGTACATGGCTTGCAGACAGTTATGTCAGATGTTCCTTGCAGTAACCTTCTTTCACAGTTCTGAATATGTCCTAGCAGCTGTCATTCATGGGAGATCAAATGTAACTCTTAGTTCCCTTTTGATTAGCAAACAATATCTTCTGGCAATGATGTTTTCATTGCTGGAATATATTATTGAGGTTGTCTTATTTCCTGAGTTGAAGGAACAATGGGTGATAAGTAATTTCAGCCTTGCCATGGTTGTGACCGGGGAAATTATAAGGAAGATGGCAGTTATAACAGCACGGCAATCCTTTACTCATCATATAAGGACTTCTCCTGCTGAACAACACAAACTGATAACTCATGGTGTATATAGGTTTATTGTCACCCGGGANTGAGTTGAAGGAACAATGGGTGACAAGTAATTTCAGCCTTGCCATGGTTGTGACCGGGGAAATTATAAGGAAGATGGCAGTTATAACAGCACGGCAATCCTTTACTCATCATATAAGGACTTCTCCTGCTGAACAACACAAACTGATAACTCATGGTGTATATAGGTTTATTGTCACCCGGGATACCATGGTTTCTTGATTTGGTCTTGACTATGCTTGTGTTAAGGTTGGGTAGGTTGGCTGATCAGGCTGATGGGTCAAGGTCGGGTCTGACAGGTTCCGGGTCTTATCTGCACAGTACCATGAGTGAATTAAGGGTCGGATTGAGAATATCCGAACTTTGAATGTCAAGTTAAATAGATCTTGAGTAAGTAAAACAATAAATGAAAAGAGTCAATAAAAGTCCTACCTGTTAAGAAAGCAATATTTATAAAGACATGGAGGGTATTTTAGTAATTTGAGTAATTGTGCTAAGATGGGCCAAAGATGATTTGCGCCTTGGTAATGAGTATAGACAAGTCTGAATGGTACTCAAATAATGCTCTTCAATCCCATATCAACTATTGCATTTGCAGTTGTTGTTTGGCGCTTTTTTGCTAGGCGGATACCGTATGAAGAGTTCTTTTTGAGGCAGTTTTTCGGAACAGAGTACTGTAACTTCCCTATTTTAGAACTTAAAAATACAAGAAAAGGTTATCAATGGAATCTCAAATGCGCAATGAAAACAATCCATTTGCAATATTCCACTACCTCATTATACTCAATGCTGCCAATTTATAGGCCATTAACTGCCCCACTGATATTTACTATTCCTACCTGATGATAAATATAAAACAAACTATGCAATCCTCTCATTCTATTAACGGTAGCCTTATTTGCTAATGACATTTGAGTTTAATGACACCTCCTCTAGTCACAAAAACTAGAAAATTTTGATGTCGTGAGTTTTATTCTTACTTTGTATTCTCCTTCATTTTTTCTAGAGCATTTGTTTATTTGTAAAAAAATTATTCTCCCATATTAAGAAATAAATTATGGTGCATACAGTATGAAGAATAGCCATATATAATCTACATAATACCTACATAACTTTGAGGGAAGAAAAAACTAAATAACTACATAAATAAAAAAAAATACACCCACTTACAGCCTCCAATTATCCACAATCAATGTTAAAAGAATTAAATTAGANACAGCCTCCAATTATCCACAATCACTGTTAAAATAACTAAATTAGAATTAATATGTATAAAGAACTAACGAGTCTTTTTTACAAACTTTATGACTCAAACAATAATATTCTCTAAAATTTTCTACATTCTTTTAGATTATACGTTTGAATCTATCCCACTTATATTTCAAAGCAGAAATAGAAGTGCATCAGTTTCTTTGTGTATATCATGTAAGATTTAAATAATTAAACAAAATTAAAACTTAGGCGCATAGCGTTATATGCAACATTTCAATTCCTTGGTAAAGAGTGCTATGTTAGCAAAATTACAAATATAGAAGATACCCCAAGCTATTTCCTTTCTCAGGTTACTCATAACCAGCACTTGAGAAAGAAAGAAAAAAAGATGATACCCCAAACCATTTCCCTCGTCCTAGTCTTCTCCTTAACTCCCAAATGACAATGGAATGTGAAACATTCATCCTGATATGAACTCGGGTTTAAACGAATGCAGGGGGCAGATATGAAAGGAAAAGAGAAGTAACCGATAATTAATTTATATCAGCAAAATTCAGATCTTAGCTATACATTTGGTTAGTAAAATCTTGAGAATGAAGCTTCATGAAAACAACCTCTACAGAGGTAAAGTCTATGTCAAAACCATAACTTTGTCCTCCATACTGTACATATAGATACCCTTTAGGAGATGAGGGAGGAGGAAAAATTTCAGAGATCTCTGGTAAATCTGATCTAGGTGGAAACAACATTTCTTTCTTTTTTCCAAAGTAGTAGACATCAGCTAAAAGAAGCCATATAAGATCAGGATCAATTGATGCAAGTCCATGGAGGGCATTCAGAGAAGCATCACGCAATCCAACAACACTGCTATAAGCTATCCCAACAACTAGACCACTTACCTTCTTCAGAACAAGTTCTAATGCCGGAGCACTCCTTTTATTGAGGGATAAATCAGCAATCATGTTAAGCACAGCAATTTGAACCTTGAGATTGGAAATTTCAGCCACTGAATCCTCTGAAGTTAAGGAACTGCTTCTATAAGGGAGTTGTAAAGGGGTCTTGTCATCTTTAAAATTGACCTTTTTCTGAAATGGGGATATGGTTAGAAGTTTCCAGAAGTGTGTCCCATCAGTGTGGAAGCGACGTGAGAAGAAATCCCCCCCGCAGATTTGCACTACACTGCTGACCACATTCAAACATCTCCGGACAGCCTGCCAACATGTGTTGACCAAGTACATTGAGGCAATGAACAATAACTCAGAAGGACATAGCATAACATGAATGAATTAAGTCTTGTGGTGGGGTAGGAATTCCACAAGAGAATTGCTAGAATCATTAGAATAAGTATCCCAAAATCCACCTTTAAGGCAATAAATGAGCATGAAAGAGGAATTACTCACCACTGGGTCCTTGTTCTGAATACAAGCAACCAAGAATGGCCAAATTTTATTCATTGCTGGAAGTAACCTGTTTTCATCAGTCCCTTCTTCAGTAGCATCCAAAGTATCCTTTAGCTGATACAGTGATTTTAACTCTAGCACTTCTTCCATTGCTTCTTTGGTTTCTCTTTCATGTTTATATGCTTCTTCTACTTTTGCTAATGCCAACATGCCACCCTAAAACCAGAACAAAAAAATAAAGGAAAGTTTAACAGTTCTTAGAGAACTACAAAAGAACTTACATGTTTAGTACAGCAATCGAGGACAAAATTAGTCACCATAATCATTTCTATAGTATTAAACGATTTTTTTTTTTCTTTTCTTTTTTTACTTTTCAATAAATGAAGAGAAAAGATGTACAAGGAGAGGACAAGATACCCTATTAGAGGAAAAAAAAAAAAAAAAAAAGACACATCAAGAAAGCAAAGCCTGTGAATCCCACTACATATCAGACAAAGATATCCCTCTAAAGTGCCCGTTAGCTGAACATGCCATAGATGCCAAGAAGACCACTTCGTCCCAATCTAAGGACAGAGGCAAAGACTTATCCTGGAAGAGTCTGGCATTTCTCTCAAACCATAAGCACCAAATAACTGCAAACTCTGCACAGTGCTGTTGCAATTAACAATTGATTATAGGAAAAGGGTTCCAATGGTGTTTAGCACAAACCACTAAGAAACAATATTCAACTTCTACATTATATTCACTCATAAGCTCCTATATATAGACTATCTAATAAACTAACTGATAACTACTATTCCTACTAAATGATAAGATGAGATCTACCTCTCTTCACTTGTGTCTTCTTACAAAACCTCAAAATAAGTTGAAAACTCCAAAAGTTTGGACACAAATCTTTGTTCACCAGAAATGTGAAATTGCTTATGAATTGAATTTTACATCAGCTAAGTCGACTAAAAAAAGCGCATACTTTTAGACAACAAAAGAAAAAGAAAGTAAAGGTCTATTCTATTGTATGTATATATCGATCAGATCATCAATCTAAGGCATGCATTTTTAACTTTTTTTTCTCTATCCTCTTGTTATAACTTCTTTTTCTCGCCATGTATTTCTCTCTCTCCAAAATTTCTTTCATATCATTCGATACAATTTTTAGTTGAGTTTTCACAATTTTCCTTTTGAGAAAGAAACTATTACTGCAACATATAACAGTAGACGAGATTTGAATTGCTAATTAACATAATTTTTTGAGGATAAAAGAAGAATTGTATTAAGAAAGGAAGAGTACAAGATGAAAAGAGGACAAGCTATACTCAAGGAGAAAAACACATAAGAGAAAACAACATCAAGAAAAGGAGAAAACATCGCTAATTAACATAATTTAATAAAGAATAGCTGCATCAATGTCCGAAATTTGGATCTCAAGGTGCAATCTCTGACAAGACTATTTTATAAGATTCAATGATAACGTACATATGCTTTTCATTTGTACAAATTTACATAAGTGGTTATATGTTTGAAGTGTAAAAGCATCTTAACCAAAAGTTACCTCAATTATATCCAGGGCTGCCAAGCATGTCTCTCGCCTGAATGATGCTAGAAGGGGGGTGGCTGCTATAATACATGAACCAGCAATAGAACCAACAGTCCGTCTATATCTTCTGGAATCATTCAACTTGAATATGATGATTTCCCACTGGTCTAAAAGCATAACACTTGCATTAGATAGAATCAAGGAACCTCCATTATCACAAGAAAACAAAGATAATTATTTAATCTGGTTGATGAAGATAAATTCCAAATATACTTTTTTATAATTAATAAGGTCAGGAATATGAGAATGATTAACATGTTTACATATAAGAAGTGGAAACAGTAGGAGTAAGCATATACTATTTATGATGTCCCATGGGTGTAGAGCATATAAAAAAACCTGCATTACTGGTACGTCTAGCTAACTTAAAGTAATAAAGATCAACAAGTATATGGCATAATGTATATAACTCAGAATACAGACACAATACTCTTCAGTTCATAGAGTTCATAAGTTAAACCAGGTTCTCAATATATTTATGTTGTACATGCACGGCAAAAGAACATACCCCTCTATTGCATTTCAATCGTTAAACTGGTAACTTGGAATTATAATCCATAAAACATGGCCCAGCAGCTACTTGTATTTGGAATAGGCTTTTCAGTGTGTTTGGCAAAAATTGGCTTTTCCCTGAAAGTTTGGATCAGCTTCTCTCAATCAGTTTTAGAGGTTTTCACTAAGGAAAAGTTTATGGGGATGCGCCATGCTTGCTATTCTTCGGCGTATTTGGCTAGAGCGAAATGCTCATTTTCAAGGAGAAATATTTGTCACTAGAGTTACAGTGGAATAGCATTGTGGTCTTGGCCTCCCTCTGGTTCCATGCACACAGATTCTTTAAGGGGATTTCCTTGACTACTATGCAGAGAGACTGGAGAACCATTTTATTTTGATGTCTCTATTTCCTTTTTGCTGTTTTTTTTTTTTTTTTTTTTTCTNTTTTTTTTTCGCTTAAGGAAAATTTCTTCCCCTCCAGTACCTTTGTACTCTTTCTTTCTCTCTAATGACAGTTCTTTTATCCAAAAAAAGAATTTGACTTTTCCTTTGTGCAAATTTTACATTAGTATCACTACTTGTTTAGTATATTTATCAGCACTGCACAGCAGCAGCAATATAGGATTGTTAAAATAAGCTTAACAGATTCTGAATCAATCTCACCCACTCTTAAGATCGTACTTCATTCTTGTTGTGGAAATCTACAGCATTATTGAAGTAATTTACGCAACATCAAGGGATAAATTTTCCATACCCAATCCCACAGTGAAAGGGGTCTTAAATACATATACAACCTAAAAGGAACCCTTATTTGAACCCAACCCCATTACTGGCTTAGTATCCAACTTTACCTATCAAAATTGACATAAGTCCATTTTCAAGTAGGAAATATATCGCCTTCAGGCTTATGAGTTGAATGATGTGAACCTGTAAGCTACAAAAGCCAAATTACTTTAGGATGCCAATGAGGGAAAAGGAAGTATATCAGCATCCAAGACGACTCCAGCAGTAAAATATGAAGATCTGGGGCTACATGTAGTTGAAGGAGCCCAAAGGTCAACACGGCAACTATTTTGTATATGGAACCATGACATCACACATTTCCCAATCCTATAATTAGAAACAGGAAAAAGCCAACAAAGAGGATTGTATGATGAGGAAATTCCATCCCTACCCTTTGGCACATCTCTAATACAACCTACACTAATATTTGAAATTCATTGTCAAGTTTTTAAGGACTACCGTACAAAAACAGCAATCTTTTAACCAGATTGAGAATTTGACCTGTTGATTCTTCTGCATTGGAGATTATAGACCTGACATGTATGGCTAAGGACTCCGCCTGAGGGGGCAATGAACAAGCTTCATGTTTTGATGCCTTGGCAATTTCAGCTAATGCCTGAAATAACCCAATTTAGAGAGAATTGACAAGTATTATTATTGAGCACCTGATTGATACTAAAATGATGCAAATCTATGTATTCAAGAAATAGACATTGCATTGTACTTGAACTACTGTTTTTTATTCACCAAAAACAGAAAGAAATAGAAAATGCATGACAAAATGAATAGCCATAAATGTTTCTTGAAGATGAACTGCCATAAATCAGACTTCAGTGACCATATTTGAGAATTCCTGATGTTGGATGGAACCAGGGGGAAGTGAGAGAATGAATACATGAGAAGGAAAGAGAAAATGAAACCAAGCAACATTTTGAATTCTATATCCATAAAAATCCCTATATAAATACAGAACCCATTTATCCTGGCTCTACTAAAATAAGAACTCTAACCTCGATGCACCACTTTCCTAATTCATAAAGGCTTTCCTCAACTCCACAAAACTTTGAAAATCCCATATAAGATGAATTCATGGGGGCATAATGGGTTGGATGCATAACAACAACAATCAGATTTCTGATAAAAAAAACATGCACCAATTTAACTTGAAGAACCAAGCACCTGATAAGTGCTTCAAAACTGGAGCTTGTGAGAGGGGAGGCAGCCAGAACTGGCGCAGAAATCACAAGATTGCACAAAATTACATAATGGATTTTCACCCACTAAAGTGACTAAACAAAGGTATCAGACCACGAGAAAGATGCAGACGGTTAAAGAATTGCTGATTGGAATCCTTTGGTTGGTTGCCAAAAAAAATTTTCTGACTTTTCTTATACCATACCATGAGAGAGTAGGAAGTAAAGAATTACTAGAAAGCCTACCAAATGGCATAGCCTCACTCTATGGCCTATATTTTCTCTAATAAATGTAGGTACAAACACTAATATACCCTTCCATAGACTTCACTCTGTGCAACGCTTTTCCTGATTTCTTAAGACTTTGCTAATTCCATAACAGTCTTTCTGCACTTTGTTTAATTAGTAGAAGAGAACCATTGAAGATGCATTGCACACAATCAACACTTTTATTTATCTCAACATGCAAATTGTGAGGCATGGATGCTTCAAAAATGGTGTCATATCAGTAACATACCTCTTTAGTTAGGTACTTGAATGGTAAAATATGTACTGGAAAAGTACTGTTCTTTTATTTCTTAACTTTTTTCATAGGATACATCAGATGCATCTTGGGTAAGAGAAAACAGTATTAAAGTTCTTCTAAGCAGAAGGGTACCATCTAATGATGGTTATCCCCACTCTTTCTATCCCTAACAGGGCCATCTGATGAAGGTAGTTAAAACAACCCTTTCAACATGTTAATTCTAATTTCCCTATTAATCTCTGCTACTGAAGCTTTGTTCTCGCTTCAGCCTCTCCCTTCTCCCCATAACCAGATAGCTGGCAACTTAGGGACAACCAATAGTGTTCTAAATTTAAGTTGCCAAAACTGTGTTCTCTCTATCAATTTAGTATTAGCTGTGATGTCCAAAGTTTATCACTCCAACCAAAGCATACTGTATAAAATAACCATATTGGTGCAACAAGAATTTACATGAAAGGCCCACATCAACCAGAGAGAAAACAGGGAAGGAGAAAGGTGAGATGTCTGAAAATTCCAAAAATTAGAGGAAACGAGGGGACATTTCAAATAAAGAAGAAAATAACAGACAGCAAACAGATAGAGAGAGGAGCTAGCAACAGACCTTTAAGAAGGGAATAGTTAAATCAGGATGCTGATGCCTACCCAGTATCTCAAGCTCCAGTGACACAGAGCGCATCTGTACAATTTTACATTATTCAGTCATAAAATTACAATTCAGAAACTCTTTATGTTGAGGGTTAACAAAGAGCACAAAACAACTCACATGATTTATAACCTAAGACGAAAGAAGTTAGAGAATGACTGTAAAAATATATACTACAATAAGTAGAGAACTTTCCGTGCAAACTGAGCATCATAAGAAGAAGCAAACAGTTCTTTGGCATTTGAACAAAGAGAAAAGAGTACAGCATTGAAAACATATGAGAATTTTTAACACATAAATCACAACCCACTAATGGAGAATCCATTACAATAAGAATTATCACAATTTTATGCCAGAAACTTAGGCAAGATAAATTGCCTTAAAACAGCATACACAATCAAGGATATGGTGATACCGTTTCCTCCAATAGAGGCAATATCTTATGGGCCACACCAATGTAGGAAAGCATAGTAGCTAACACATTTGGCACATGATGGTTGAGGTCCAAATGACGTAACTGTCGACATACTGAATCAATCACATAGTCTGCATTTTCCAGAACTAACTGCCCAACCTACATAAATGTGTACGTGTCAAATTTCATGCAAAGGAAATTGGTGAAAAAACTCAAGATTGAGCCCCATAGACTAACTGTTGAATAGCCAAATGTAGCAGAAAGTATATGCAAGACAGAATCTGCAGCATTTCTAACTTGGAAATTTGAAGAACTAAGATTCTCAAGCAAAAAATAAAGAGAGGAATGAATAAATCCGCTTGAAGCAAAATCTCTTCCAAGGCACATACTAAAGATTCCTACTCCATCAATAATGACCTGTTCCAAAAGAATGTAGCCAATGTAAGTGTTAGGCCAATCCAATTCAGACAATTCTATAATGAGGAAAGATGACAAAATACAGAGAATAAACAGTTATGTCATATTAGGTAAGGAAAATGTGTATTTCCTCGTGTAGCATTGCGCTGTCTTGGAAGAAATATAGAGTAATATCTTCAACTTCAACATCAGGTTGCCCCTCCACAGCTCTGTGTTCAATTGGAATGTTCCACACCTCAGCAGATAAGTACTCATGTAAGATCCCACCGATGCAATCAATTAAACAAGTCCTTACACCCTCATGCTGTGGTATCCTCCAAACAGATTCACAAAGTGCAGAATCAAGTTTGCAAGACTGAACCTGAACTCTTTCACTTTCTATGTCAGACCTATGAAACATTCTTGCAAAACCATTAATTGCTTGATCTGATAGACCAAATATCATCTCATGTAGCATACATGCTGCTGTGCTTGCTTGCCGCAATAACTGTCCTGAACCAGTCCTGTCATACCAAGACCCCCAGCTTTCTTTTTTGTATTCTCTCATACGGAGCTCAGAAACCAATTTACGGAAGTAACCAAGTAAAGTCTCAGTCACATGTGGCAGAAGCCCTTCATTTCTACAATCTAGCAAAGACACACCAAGACAGAAAATATAATACAGGTTGTAAGATATGCAGTCTGACAGCTACCAAGAATAAAAAAAAGAACAGAATTTGAAATCACCTGCCACTAAAGATAATCCTACAAGCCTGAGAATCCCTGCAAGAGGCTGGTATAGTTTAAGACTACCAACATAACCAAACCAAGGGGGCATACGAGGGAGTTGATGATTCTTTCGTGCAACTTCCCCAGGTTCTTGTATATGTTTTTCCTCAATGAGGCTTCGCTTTGGGGCTTCAGATAAAGCAGCAGTTATCAATGGAAGGCCATAATTGAAGAAATTAGTTCCAGATTTCAACTCAGCAACAGAGGGAAGGTAACCCAGTGTTGATGATGGCCTTGTTGACATGACTTTGTCAAGTGAACCAGAGAATACTGAATTATGGCTCAGACATGAAGCAAACACATCCAGGAATCTAGCAGCTCCTACCTAATCATTTTCATGCAAAAAAAGATGGAGAAGATTATACTAAAACTCAATATGCATAATTTTTTTTTTTTGGATAACAGAAGAATTTATTCAGAAGATGGAATAGAAAAGTACAAGGAAGAAGGGCAAGAAGTCCCTCATATGCATATTATATATATTTATATATAAGAAGACGTATGAGATCAGAACTACCATATATTATGAGTGAGAGAATAAAAAATTTAATAGATAACGCTGATGACCTGGATTGAACAATGATCATATGACCTTTTAAGTTGTATTTTAATTAACCTTGATCCAGCTATAGTAACTAAGGTATTGGCATGCACATTACTGCATGTTAATGAATGATAAACAGAACAAAAAAGAGTAACAGTGTGGGTTCGTAATAGTGTTTGCGTACAGGAGCATAAGAGTGGATGAAAGAGACCATAAATGTAAAGAGCAGCTCCTGGTTTTTAGTTCTGAATGTCTAGAAAACTGGCAAGGTGCCTTTTTTCCATTAGGATGTCAAGTTACTCTTATTCAGTCATGCTTGTCTAGAATTCTTTTTCAATATCTATCCCTTTCAGAAAATCCAGTAGGGTAGCTCAGAGGATAAAGAACATAATAGAGATTTTTTTCNACAGAAAGAGATCATAAATGTAAAGAGCAGCCCCTGGTTGTTAGTTCTGAATGTCTAGAAAACTGGCAAGGTGCCTTTTTTCCATTAGGATGTTGAGTTACTCTTATTCAGTCATGCTTGTCTAGAATTCTTTTTCAATATCTATCCCTTTCACAAAATCCAGTAGGGTAGCTCAGAGGATAAAGAACATAATAGAGATTTTTTTCTTTTCTTGGTTGTGGCTAGCTGAAAGATCATTTGGTTAGCCATGAAACTCGTTGTAGGCCCAAGAAGGGCAGAGATCTAAGTTAACTTGGTGCCCAAGAACATTGCCTTTTGTTTGTAAATTGCTATAGTATCTTCCACTTGAAACTTCTTTCTTGTGGTGCCAGGTTATAAACAATAAGTATGGTTTTGACAGACAAGAACCCACCCCTAAAAACCAGGCAGATAAGAGGGGAGAGCCTCCATTCATATATGGGATTTCTATGTCTCACACCCTGCTGATGTGGGATTCTTGCTCCTGCACCAGAATGGGTAGGATGCCAAGTGCCAACCCAATGATCCCCACAACTCACTTGAATTAATGGAAATTCATCATTTACAAGGTGTTCTAGTTTTGCAACATAATTTACTGTTATTAGGGTACCGAGATATACATATCTGAGGAAACAGAAATATATATACATGCATAGATATACATATATCAGAATATTAAAATTAGTATGGAAGAACATACAGGAGATTGAAGATGATCCACCACAAGAGAAGGACCAGAATAAAATATTATCACCAGTAGCTGCTGAGCATGTAACACAGCAAGTGGCTCCTCATTGCTAAGCACAAGTTTGGGAAGCTTCTGAACGTGCCTGATTTTGAAAGAGATTGTATTTGTAATCAAGGAAAAAAAAATGAAAGAAAGCCTGTTCAAAACAAGCAATTTATATTATTTCCAATAAGAAAACAAAATGATGAACCTGCTAAATATCTCAGCAGCATCACGTTCTATAAGAGGTTTCCCAATCTGTGAGAACAAATATCCAAGGAACTCTTGGGCAGTTGCCGACACATCATCAGAGTCATCAACAACCAAAGCACATAAGCACTCCTACATAAACAATTAACAAAAGGAATAATTATTAGAAAGAAGATTAAGAGAAGAACATTACATTATGGAGGATAAATCTAAATGGCAAAGAAAAGTAAAATATAACATATAAGCAGTAAAATACAAAGAAACACTTCAAAATAAAAAAGATACCAATTAACATTTAACTTCCATTAAACCAAATTTCCTCATTCCCTTAACATTAATTTGTGTATTCCTTCTTTCCCCTTCTAAATAAAATTTCTTTTTTTATCCAATAAATGAATATTTTTCATTAAAAAAAATCCCTAACATACACTCTCAAATAACGCATCATCAAATGGAGAACTTTGAGATCAACATATAATAACTATTGCCTAAAACTTAATTCGGTCTCTTAACATATTCTAACATGATAATGGGGGACAATTTCCAAGATAATAACTATGCAACGGATTAGAAGGAAGAATTGCTGATAAGAGCAGGAGATATTTATCTAAAAGTGCAAACCTAACGTATAGGAGTTGAAAAAACAAATTAAAGGCAAACCAATTCATAGTACAATCAAATTCCTCTACAGCTGATGCTGTAATTCCTTAAACAAATGTATAGATTTTTTTTGTCCCTCAAATAAATAATGTTTTGAAATAAAAAAAGAAATTCTACTAAAGAGAGGAAAAAAGGGATACAAGTATATTGGTGGATAACATATGTGGCTGAACAAAAACACTAATAAAGAGTATAGAAAAAACACTTTGATAAGTAATTTTTATTTGACAAAAACTCTTTTTATTAGTAATAATATCATTAAAGAGCACCATGGGGTGCCATCAAATTATACATTAGACAAAAGCAGTAGCAAAGAAAAAGAAAAAAATAGTTATTACATCTTAAAATTCAAATTGTCCTGAAAACATCTAAGAAAGATAAGTAATCATCCATCATTCTGAAGTAGTCTGCCATGAAAATCTTTCCTACTGTAACAATACAGCAAAAATAATTACTTTACTCTGATTAGTATAATCAATTAACCAATTACTGAGCCTTTGATGATGTTTTCCATTGTTTGCCAGTTGTGAGGCACTCCAACTGTTCTCCAAAATGTCAAAAGCAAATAAGGAAATAATTGGCCAATATTTTTTAGACCACATAATTTCATTAGGAAATATTGTTCCAGAAGTAGAGGACTGCCTCAATCACAATTAATTCAATTCAAAATTTTGGAAGATTTATTTAAATTTATTTGATTTCTGACTTGAGATAGACATGCTCTTGACCACCAGAGGAATTCTAGAAAACTTGCATTTCGATATGTCTAGTACAAACTTTTAATTGTGTTGCGCCTACTACATTAAAACATACTGATGGCACAAACCTATTAAACTTTAGTTCCAGTTCACCAGTTCAGAGCTCACCAAAAGCATTAGTCTACTCTCCCATAGCGTGTACTGGCACTTTGATAAGAGTCCTTTAATGGCAGCAACAAGTCCCTTTCTCACTTTTTGTGAAGGGTGGATACAAATCTGAAATTCAATAATTTTACCGATCACATCAACATTAATCAAAAAGCAGAAAAGTTGTAAAAAATTATGAAGGCTGTTAGAAGATCCAGGAAATAAAATCTATTAAATTAACCTAAGAGCATACATGTGGAAAAGTTGCACTCAACAGCTTATTTATATGCGTTGATGCTTTCTCTATCCAATCTTTTGTTCGATTCACATGCAAATAGCCAATCCCTCCACCAGGATCAGTACTCCCTATATCTTTGAGTTCAGTTTTGGAAGGAGAGGATTTTTCTGCCTCATCACTGGTACCTTCAACAGGTTTATTTTGAACACGAGCTTTAACTGGTAGGTGACGAAGCTTTTCCAAAAGAGACAGTGTGGATTTACACTCATTTGAATCAAGTTTAGAAGCAGTTTCAATACCCAGGACAGATATATTAGCATCATCCTGGAGGACTATCAAAAGGTACTCCACCAAACCTCTAATTGCTTGGTCAACAGCCTCCACACTTCCAGCAGCCCCACTTATCATCGTTTTAGAAGCACGTAAAACTTTAGCAAATTGACTTACAACACCAGGTAAAAAGAAGGCCAATGCATCTGCAGTACCCACCTGCAAAATGACAAATCAATACAAAAGGTTCTTAGTTGATAAAAGAAAAGGAAGAGAGAAATACAGCCTTATACTCTTAACCAAAGAGAAGGGAAAAAAACAAAAAAGAAATTAAATTTTTTTAAAAATATTAATAACTAACTGACTAACGAAGATAGAAGAGGGAGATGAGTACTGATACTCTGGAACAGAGATGGCAAGTAAATGAGACTTCAGTCAGTCCTCATTGGATGCAGAAAGTGTCTTCCCAGGGGCATAGGGTGCCAATGTTTTGTTTTAAATCAGTTTTAAGGATGCACAAGTTTTATTTGCCCTAAATCTCCAACATTTTTATGTCTGGTCCTGTTTGTGAGAAAAGCCTACACAGTGCACACCATTGGCAACTTACATTATGCACATACCGCATGCTATAGCGGCAGTGAAAAGGGCAATGCAACAGGGATTGCAATGGGCACCCCTTCTCAAGCTGCACAACATGCCATGGTGCACAATTAATAACTTTGGTGTTAGACTCACAGTTCCTTTTATCGAATCTCCTTGGTAGATATGCAGAGATTGGAGATCTCTTCAGTATTGATGTCATGTTTGTTTTTCTTTTTTTTCTTTTATATGAGGAGGATATTTTATCCTTCTTTCCTTTTAATGAAATTTTCTTCTTTTACCCCCAAAAGATAGATAACAATACCCTCCAATCTTATTGAACTTCCAGAAGAGGAACTCACCTCAATAAAACCAAGAGTTGAACACCAACAAGAAGTAAGATAACCAAGTCTGTTCCATAGCAAACTAACATTTAAATTCTGATTCTTGAAAATTCTTTAGTTCCTCTCAATCCAAAGACACCAATGATCGCAAACAAAACCCATATCTCTATAAGTTTACCATCCTTCATCTTCCAAAACCCCTTCCAAGCAACCAACAAAAATTCCCTTCTAGCTTTGCAGGTTAAGGGGGTTCTTTGATGAAAAAATTTGAAGAGACTAGAGTGCTCGTTACATATAAGAAAACAAGCAAAAGTAACTGCTACAGCTTCTTCAAAGAACTAGTTCAACACATTACCTTAGCAACCAGCAGTCGCAAAGTTTTGAAGGCTTCAACTCGGAGTCTTGTGGAACCTTGATGTCCTCTTGCAGCCTCTGTATCTGCAGCCTTTTCATAAGGCCAAATTACCATTATAAACTTGCATAATAGGCAACCAACTTTCAACAATTAAAAACAAAATGGGGGAAATTCCATCCAAGTTGCTTTTAACAAAAAGTTCCTTGAAGTAGTTATTGTGTTATGATAAAATGCTGTTATAAAATTGTAATGAAATTTGGTTATTTTGTTCCAAAATGTGATTAGAAAATATAAACCAACGTGGGAAAACTAGGTTGAAAAGAACTGAACTGGAATTTCCCAAGAAAATTTAATAATGAAAGAATCAACATACTTTAAGAAGAAGCGACAGCCAGTGTCCAACAGCAGCTGAAGCAGTTTGAGAACGGAGAAATGCAAGTAAACATACTTCTGAGTCTGAACTATATTCGAAAGATGTAACAAAAGGCTGATCCTTGTATGTGTCATCCCAAAGTGAAGGCAAACCAAGGATTTGTTTACATGAACAAGACTCATCAGAACAGGAATGTAAATTTAGAAGCAGTTCCTTATAACACAATACAATTCCTTCACGAAACTCCTCTGAAGCCTCGGATGGGGACAGCAAAGCCCCATATGTTAATTTTTTTAGAAGTAAAACCATCTGTTGACAAATATCACAATTTAGTTTTCTCTCTCTTTATATATATATATAAAGCAACACATTTCAGTTTAAGCAGCAGCTCAAGGTTGCTTAGGATTCTATAGTGAAGTTATATGATCTGATACAACCATGATATATAAGCCAAAATGACAGTTTACTTGGCTACCAAAGCAGCTCACACATTAATGACAATAACTGAACAAAAAGCTATTCTAAGCATCCTTCTATCCATCCGAGGCAATTAAACACATTCAGATCATTAGCAACTATGCATGACTTCAATAACAAATATTTATACCTTAAACAACTGTAAGTATCAAATACGCTTATCAACAAGTCACTAATAGACTTGTACCCGGGTGTAGTTCAATGACCACTAATATCCATATCCTACAACTTTGGATTATATCTGTACGATTCCACAGCAGCACATAATTCTAGTACATTAAAGATCATCAGATTCAATAGAATTTTTTTTTTTCTTCATTGAGAAAGAATTTAGAAAATACAGGATGAACAATCCTCTAAAAAAGAAGATTAATGAAGCTAAAAGCATAGTTACACAGGAAACCCCAAGAGTTACAACTTAAGATGACAACTCACTGAATATCCACAAGTGGGATTGCTCTAAACAAACCACGAGCTGAACACCAAAGGAGGAAAGATGCACATTTGTTAAGAATATAAAATTTTTAAATTTTGTTTTTCAAAAAATCCATTAGATAACTCCATTTGTTCCCAGTTTTACACTAACCGTCCTGATTCCAATTTGGCCCTGTGGCTAGAGCACAATGAGAGGGTGCATCAGGGGGTTTAGGTTTCAAGTCTTAGAATTGAAAACACTTATACTGTGAATTGCCTATTTCAGTAAAATCAGTCCAGCATCCTCGTTTGACATTAAGTAATTTCCTAGTGTCCCTAGATTCTTTTTCCTTTTGATTTGCTCGTTTCATCTTTGGGGAAGACTATCCTACACCATTGAGACAAGGCTTACACTGTTTTGGAAATTTAAGTAAACTCCGTAAAATTTAAATTATGTTATCAGTGTCAAAAAAAATGGTGAGACAAGACCCAATGGTGTAGGGTAGTCTCATCCTTCATCTTTTCTTTCTGTTGAAACAGTGTAATCCTTTTCATGCGTCATGTTCACTTTTTTTTTTCATGCTGTGAAAAAAAAGCACTTAATAATGCCACTTTTGAATCTTTTATTTTTTTTTTCGATAAAGATCTCAGATACTTATTAAAAGGAAAATAATAATAAAGCACCAATTAGAATTTCAGAAGTATACTACATTGGCCAAATGGCAAGGCAAAGCAGCCCACCTGATCCACAGATTTCAAATGACACTTCCTTAGAAGCTCCCTTAAACAATTAACTACACCTTCTGCCACACTGTCACTCACTTTAAATGGTGTCCTCGGAACATCAGATGCAGTAAGCCTTTTAGAATCAACTTTCTGCTCAGATCTGCATTCAATTGCTGCATCGAGGAGCAGAAGTAATGGAAACAAAGTGTAGCTGGGAAAAAAAAGAAAAAGAAGAAATACATTGTAAGGGCAAAGTAAGGATCAAATTTTCATACAAATCAGTGCAAGAAAATTGTGACCAAATTTTCAGAATATAGATCATGAATTTTTATAACAGAAGAGAACAGTGGGGGAATCAGATAGCAGTACTGATTTTGTTGCCATAGAAGTACTGGCAAGAAAACAGCCTAAATTATAGAATTATATTAAATTGAGATTTGGCCGTAGAAGGATCAAATTGTATCTGAGGAACAGGGGAATACAAAAAAGTAATAAGAGAGGCACACAGGCCAATCAATCGTATAGGTCGTATTCTTGAATTTGGAATGAAAACAGGAATTCATTAATAATTTACTTTTGATAAAAGAGAAATTTATGAAGAAAACAAAGAGAAGTACATAGAAGGAGGATGAGAAATCCCCTAAAACATCTAAAAATAGAAAATCAGGGGGGAAAGGAAAAGCATTAGCTCGAAACAGCTTCCTAAACCCTTTGCACATCCAAAAGAGAAACCTCCTAGAAACAATATTAGCTGACATCCAAAAGGAAGCAAAAAATGTGATGAAGGATTTTATGGACACCTATTGATGATGGGAACTACTTACTGTTAGAAAGAAAATATCATTCGCCAATATATAGAGATCATATTCTCTCTTGCTAATTAATCTTAATAATCGGGGTTTTATTCATTGAATACTCAAGTACCTGCAATCCCATTGTAAAGC
Organism: Cercis canadensis; assembly: GCA_003255065.1. NCBI lineage: Eukaryota > Viridiplantae > Streptophyta > Magnoliopsida > Fabales > Fabaceae > Cercis > Cercis canadensis. Next base: position 98,431 of record QAOA01008434.1, read on the forward strand.
AATTAAGGTACTCTCCCCCAAAAACCCCAAATGGAGGCTGCCATTGGGAAACCATACAATTGATCCGGTACAAATATAAATATAGAGGCATAAAAATGATCCTAAAAGATCTAGTATTTGGCTATATCCATATTTGCCATACCAATACCCAAAGAATCTATTCCTTCCTCTCCCTCCAAAAACCTCTAAAGTTATCAACAACAGCTCTTCCAAGGTCTACGCCAAATCCACTATTCACCTGAAACTCAGACAATGCTATACCAAATATAACTAGGCAGCTTACTATTGAAAAAGTATATACCTATGAGACTTAGTTATTTAAGCACATATATATCTCTTAGGAAAACACTTAACTCTACTGAGTACTATAGATCAAACAAAAACCTTAACAATCAAGGGCCCATAGCCTTCTGTAGAAATTTTAGATTGAAACAGGACTCCACAAAGGAATCACAAGAGAAGGAACCGTAGCTTTCTAAAGTCCAAAGTCTTTTGTTTGGACTATTAAATGGATGGAAAGGACCAAAGGAGTGAGCAGGGAAAGAAGATCAGAACTCTCCCCAAGATCAACATATTGGGAAAGCTGAAAATTCCAAGAAATTCAAAGATACTATATTAGAAGATGGTAATAGGTGCCAATGTTCATTTTAAGGACAACACAGACAATAATATGCAATAAAAAATGGAATTCCCCATTTCCCCAAATCTTACAACAGCAACTGCAACAATATTTTCAACTTTATATTTTTAACTAAAGGGTAAAAGAAAAATAAAAAGGTTGATGATACCTAAGGTACTTGCACCATGCAATGACTCTAACTTTTTCATACCACCACTATGAAATCATAAATAGGCTAATGCCATCTGATAAAGAAAGAGAATTTGAGACCCCCTTAGCAAAAGCAAACGGGTTTGAGTAGTAGGCCACTAAACGTACAAGTACCATCCAGTTTAGTCAACATAATTTTGACAAATTAATCATGATTTTTAGACAGAACTAATTGAAACTCAAAGATTCAAAAAAGTTGCCCCGTTTTTCATGGTTCTTACATACTAGAAATCAAAGCCTAATATAAATTGCTACTCTCGCACACGATTGCATTCGCTAATACAAGATAACAGAATGGTTTTCACCAGTCACCACCAATGAAATCTATATATATTACTCAAAAATTACAATGCCACAACAGAATTTAGTAAATAAATTAAAACAAAACAAGATTTTCTGAATAATAATAATAATTTCAGGTGGGTGCGTGAATTTATGAGTTTTAAATTCATGTGGCTTACTCGAAGAAAGGCTGTAAAGTGGTGGGTGGAGAATTCTGAAGAAACAGAAGCAGCTCAGGAATTGCAGAAGCGTGCTTCTTGGGGTTCTGAATAAGACCCAGAAGCTCTAAACAGTAAGATTTTAACTGTAGGAACGCGTTGCTTCCAAGTTGTTCGCTTTCTTCGACTCCTTCTTCTCGGGTCAATGCGTCCATTAATTTCTTCATGTCCTCCATTGAAAATCCGAAAAACAAGTTACTCTCTTTGCCTCTAATGATTCACTATTTCAAAACGATTGCAGATACATGGGAGGAAAACAGAGGAAGGAGAGGTGGATAGAAAGGGAGAAATTAACACCATGGATGAAACTTGAAAGCCTACTGTTGTAACACCTACAAGGGATATAGAAGGAAAAATATGAGAGAACTCTTCTATAACTATAACACCCAAACGGAACAGGAGAAAGTTTGAGAACTCGAGCTTCAGCTTTCAAAGGGATTTGACTGATTGTAACGTTTTTTTTTTTTTACATTATTTTGACCTTTTTTTTTTTTTTTTTTTT
>QAOA01008434.1:100270-129254 GCA_003255065.1 Cercis canadensis
TTTTTCTTTTTGCTGAGAAATTACATTATTTTGACTTGGAAAATGTAATACACTCCTCAATTAAAACAAGGGGGTAGAACAAAATTGAGTTGGTTAAATCAAAATTGTAATATATAGAATGATATAAATTTAAGGTTTATAAATAACATTTTTAGACTGATTTATATCACGTTTAGTTACATAAAAGGATATATTTTTTTATTAGTCCTGCGACTTTTAGGTATAGTAGAAGTGTAGAACCAAGGTATTGTTTTTGGTAGGTATAAATATAAGTTCTGTTATTCATGTTGGTTCCTATGTAAAAAAAAAAAAGGTATTTATGTGTCGTTGCTATTAAACCCATAAATCATAGACTTTAAAGGGACTCCTCAATGGTTGAGTACTTAGTATTTCATGAAAGAAGTATCGAGTTTTAATCTTATTAAATATAAGTGAAATTAGATTTTAGGAGGAGATAAACTATCTTTATTGTGTAACNAACTTCCATTGAACTAAAAAAAAAAACTCTCAAATCATGAGTATATTGCGTTATATTGTTATTTTTAGTGCAATTTAAACTATACTGATGATTAGATTAGTTGAGTAAAATGCATTTTGGAATTATTGATTGTGGAAAATCAGTTTTATGTTTGGATTTTTCTTTTTTACCAAGAGATAAAGATAATTATCATTGAAGATAAGTTTAAACAGAGACACAGAAGTAGTCACAAAAGGCTTACATGCCTAACTACAACAAAGTGGTAAAAACAAAACACTAGACAGCAGCATCCAAACCCATTAACGGGAAACCACAGCAAACCAGAACTCTTTCCAATCCTATGTAGCTTTCATCACTTCTCAGCATCCAAAGAATGTATAGACCTAGCTCTAAATAACCATCAGGGGCATTCTTTTGCTCAGGTTTTCAATAAGAGCCAGCCCCAGTTCATCAAGGAAGAATGATTAAGCGAATCAAACCTTAACGTCAAAGGGGACATACTGCATGTTACACATGCTTTAAGACAACAAATAAGGAGGTGTAGCTCACATTCTACATCTTCGCTGCACATAGAGCATGTTTCATTGATCTCATGCTGAATACTAGGGTTAATATTACATATCACTATCAAACTATCATGCAAAAGCCTGCATATAAACATATTTTAAGCTTAGGCATTACCTCCACGGTCTATGTGGCCTAGTATGGGAAAAGAAGACTGTAGACTTGTCCAAATTCACCTTGCTACCAGTAGTCTTTTCAAGAATCCCAAGAAGTTGAAGTAAACTATCACAAGCATTGTCATCCACTTTGCAAAACACAATAGAGTCATCGGCAATGAGGAGATGTGAAATGGATGGGCAATGCCTACCAATCTTCACCCCTTTGATGCATCTCTCATTCTCAAAGGTGTCCAAAAGATGAAAAACCCTTCTGCTACAATCAAGTAAAGATAAGAAGACAACTGGCCATCTTCTAAGGCCTCTTTGAGGCTTAAAATACTCAAAAACTCAAACAGCCGCCGAGAACGATGTTACAGACACACATTGCATTGCATTACCCACTTAATCTACCTACTATTGAAGCCCAATTTGCATAGAATAATCTCCAAATAGTTCCATTTAACTATATTGTATGCTTTGCTCATATAAAGTTTGACTATCATGTCACAATTTGTTCCTTGTCTCTTGTTTTTCAAAGTTTGCATCAAGTCATGAGCATTGAGAATGTTATCAGAGATTAATTTTCCTCTTATAAATGCACTTTGTTGGGCTAATGATTTGGTTCACGAAATGTTGAAACCCCTATTAACACCTTTAATATAATATTATATAGCACACTACACAAATTGATTGGTCAAATCTGACCCATAGATTTGAAATTTTTGACCTTCGGAATCAGTGATATAAGTGTATGGTTCATAGAGGAGATCATGTGCCTGTTACAAAAGAAACCCATGACTGTTCCACTCACATCACAACTGATTATTTCCCAAAAGCCTCTGAAAAAGGCTCCTGTGAACCCATCATCACCAGGTGCACTTGTTGGAGCAATTGAAAATGTTGCATTTTTTACTTCTTCCGCCATGATTGGATGGGTTAGCTAACGATTCATACATGCAGTAATTTTCTTGAGCATCATGTCAAAAACCTGATCCATGGAAGACGGATTAGACATAGTAAAGAGAGTTTTAAAATAATCAATAGCAACCCCATTAAGTGTCTTAGGTCCAAACAAATCCACTTGCAAGAGTCAGAAATGTTTGGTAGTTGAAATATGCGTTGGTTTAAATGATGATCATTTTATTTTTCCAAATTGGCATGGTTCACAAACATGATTTTTATCAAATTTATTTTTGGTCAATTAACAATAATAAGATTGTGTACTAAATTTATTATTTCTTTTCTATATTTTTAGCAGTATAGATTTTTTGTATTAAAGTTATTATTTATTTTTAAATGTAGAGTAGAGGAGAAAATGCAGTAGATAAAATAAGAGATAGAGTTATGAATCAAATCTTCGACATCATTAATTTTGTTCCATAGCACTCCCAAAAATCCCTTTTGTCTTGTGAAACAACACAACGCAACTATGATTAATTTAATAACACATTAATAATCATCAATAAAATGACACCATATTCAACCAACTTTTCGGCTTAAAATGCTTTTATTTATTGATTCCTCTTTTCAGCTTAAATTGCTTTTATTTATTGATTCCCCCGTCTCTCGAATTACTGAAAAATTGTGAAAATTATCATGGACAACTATTTGTGTTCAATTAACCTCTAATATCTCAATATTTGAGAACTAAATATTTGATAATTTTAAGTTAAATCGCCTTTCAACATAACCATTTAGTCATCACCGAGGCCACTGAGGCTATGGCGATGACAATGGCCATCAAGGCGCAAAATGAATAGTAATTTTGAACAGTACTATGAACAATAATTTAAAATAAAAGGGAAGTTAGTCTGGCGGTAATCCTTCAAAAAAGCAGGAAAGGGATTATGAATGCAAATTCTTGTAATGAAACTTAATATTGAAACTTTTGAAGTTCTTTTACAGTCTTGAAACTTGCTTTGAAATCAAGTACAAACAAAGTTTGAATACATAAGGAGAAGATGAACTTTTAAGGCTAATGAAAGGTTGTCTAACTTCTAAGGTTTCTAACTTCCTAACTTTTGAATTTCTAACTTCTAATTTGTGCCTTCTTATAGACTTGAGAGATGGCTTCAAAGGTGTTGGAATCCGTCGGACTTTATGATATTTTAATTCCAGAGTCACTTCTATAAAAAGTCGAATTATCTTTGTCAGAGATTCTTTTATTACTTCTTGAATCTTCTGGCTCTGAACAAGCTCTGCCACTTTTGTCTTCTTGCTGAAAAGTCTTCGTAATGAATGCTTTTGAAATGTTAACTAAAAGAATCTTGTAGCATGTGATTCTTGTCAAATTATGAAGAAACTTGGAATCACTACACATGGACGGTAGCCTTTGGGTGACTGTATCACGATTCCATTTGATTTATAATATTATGATATTCTTCATCATGCATATTATTCCAGTAATCTAGTCCATCATCTTCAATTGCATTTTGGTATAGGAGATGTATTTCTTCTAAGTCATCTTCATGCTTCTTTTGAATATAATGATCAATTAGTTGTTTGAAGTTTGTCCTAATAGTGAAAGGGATCTTTGGAATAGATAGATCTGAGTAGATTTTTTTATAGTTGTCTTCTGCAACAAGGTTTTGGTATTTTAAAGGAAGCTCAGAAAAAGAAAAAGAAGGCCAAAGGTGAGTTCTTCAAGGTAGAGAAGGAGGTTGGTTTGCCATCTTTGTACAATAGGACTTCAAATGTAAGCGCAGGTTAGACATCCTATCATATCTCACAAACTCGGGCATTTTGAAATCCTTGGGCAAAACCAACTCAGGTGTCAGTGACAACTTTTGCAATTGTTTTGGCCATCCAGTGCCTAATTTGTCTTCTTTGGGTAACATTATAACAAGTCCAAGGATTTTCTAAGATCATGAAATATGGTTTTTTCATGTGTTTTTTGATCAATATTTTGTGTTGAGCATGGTAACAAGTTCCTTTAATCCATTATGGGGCTTTGCTTTGAATTATTAATTCAATATATATTTTTGGGGGAAAAGTGCCAAAAGAATTGATGATACTATGGGATAATTTTTTTCCAAACTCTTTTGATTGATCAGGGTTTGAAATAATGACATGGCAAAGGTATCCGTAATCTAAAAGTTTTTTAAGGGTTAAAACTATTTGTTCTCTTTGAAATGGGTTGTAATTGGTCAGTAAAGGGAAAATTTCTTGACATAATGGGTCTTGTTTGAGACATTCATTTTTAGTGAAACTATGATAACATTCCCATGTCCCATTCATTCCTGGTATGAGTTTGTTAGCATATGCTGCTTCTGCTAGAGTTTTTTGAATAAACTCTTGTCTTTGGAGTTCAGTACTTTGAAGTTTTTGGAGAAAGAGTTATCTGCAATCAATATTTGGTAATTGATTGAGAGTACTATGATTAAAGAAAAAAGCTCTTGAGTTTCTCTTTTCTTTTTCTTCTTCACTTAATAGTTCTTCTTTAACCAGTGGGATTAAAGATGTAATTTTATCTTTTCCTTTAGCTAGTGGGGCTAAAGTTTTTACACTCTCATTTATCTCACTTTTCTCTTTAGCCGGTGAGGCTAAGATTCTACTATCACTCTTACTAGTTTCACCTTTTTCTTTAGCCAGTTGGGCTAAAATTCTATCTTCCATATAATCATGATTTTTGAAATTGTCATCATCATCTAGTGGGGATATGGTGATATTCCATTGTGAGCCAGTTGGGCTGGCAGAGCTTCTACTTGAATTTTAAGAGAATCATGTTCTTGAAGTAAATCAATTTTTTTGCAGATAAGATCATTTATGAAATCGTCTGATGTGCAACAAGTAGGACAAACTTTGTGGTTATATTTTTCATGAAAATAGCGGAAATAATCTGCTATTATTTCTAAAATTACTAATTTACTATTGAGGTTATTAATGTTCTAGATAGCATCTAGCATTACTATTTCACAGTCAGAAAAATTTACTAAGTTACCTTTATAATGTAAATTAGAATGTTTAGGCCAGACAGGTAAGACTTTATTGCCAAAGAACATCAATGATTGTTGAGGATTCATCTGCAAAACTAATTTTATTAGTATAGATAATAATAATTTAATATTTGAAAACTCATATAGCATATCATTCAATTCATAATATGAAACTGTAAAAGCAGTTTTGTATTTATCTTTTTCATGAATTTGAATTTTCCAAAAACCCAATTTCATATCAAATTTTGAAAATATAGATGTATTATATAAATGACTAATTAAATCTTTTTTGTTAGGTATTGGATACCTAATCTATTGAAGAACTTTATTGAGAGACTTGTAATTTATGACTAACCTGGGTACTTCTTTTTTTTTTGTTCAGCTTGTTTATTGACATAAAAAGCTACATAGCTCTAAGGAGATTTGTTTGGTCTAATGAGCTTTTTGTCTAATAATTCTTGAATCTATTTTTTGCAAATTTCTAATAATTCTTTATTCATTTGTATTGATCTTACCTTTGTAGGAATCTTGTTTTCATGAAAATCTTTTTCATATGAGAATTCTACCATATGCTTTTTCTTTTGCCAAAAAGCATTCGGAATATCTGAACAAACTTCATTTTCAATTTTCTTTTGAATTTTTTCTATTTTCTCTATTACCTGAGGATTTTGAATTTGTTCTTCTATTCTTTTGTAATGAACTTCTTGATTTAAATATTAAATTTGTTTTTGTTTTTTTATTATCATATTGATAACAAATATTGAACTATTTTGAATTTCATTAACATCTTTGTCTTTCATAGGGGTAAGAAATTCAAATATGATTTCGTTACCTCCTTGAATAGTATGTATTCCTTGAGTGGTTACATGAAAAAGATAAATTTGAGTAAGGAAAGGGGTTCCTAATATGACTAGTGTTGAAATATTTTTGACTAAAATAAACGTATTTTTGAAACAAATTCCTTTATTGCAAATATAAGTCTTGGTTAAATTATAATCTATTTGAAGTTTTGAACCATTTGCACTAGATAAAGATTCTAATGTCTTCTCATAATACTTAGTAGGAATTAATTCTTCTTGAATACAATTCATATATGTTTCTGAGTCTACTAGAGCAATAAAATCTTTATGATATTCATCATTAATGATTAATGATATTTTACAATACCATTTTTGAAGGGTCTATTCTTTCTTCGTCCATGATAGCGGCTTGTGGTGGTTTGATTCATGATGCTTCAGGCAGTTTGATATCTGGTTTGCAGTGAAACTTGGGGTAGTGGTATATTACGCAAACGGAGCTTTGGGGAATGGTGTATGACATCCTTCTATCTTGGTTCCTGGGCTTTAGAAAGGTGATGGTGGAGTTGGACTCTCAAGGTGGAATTTTAATCTGCTCTTTCATTTTATACTTTTCTTAGTTCATAGACCTTTGGCACTTGCATGACTTTGATTCTCTATCAATGTAGGATACTGGGGAACTTGGCTTGGGCTTACTTACAAAAAGGTAATTACGAGACTGCTGAAGAATATTATCGGTGTGCGTTTAGATGGACTTAAACTTGACTTCATATTTTACATGTTTCCTTGAAGAGAAGGACAACAATTATTCATTTTTTTCTTTCTCTAGGAAAGCACAGTCTTTTGAGCCTTATAGGAACATGCAGTGCAACTTGGCAATCTGCTTGATGTACATGAACAGGATTACTGAAGCAAGATTTCTGCTTCATGCAGTAAGTGCTTCATCTAAAAATAGAAAGATGGATGATTCTTTCGCTGAATCTTTTGAATGTGCCTCTGAGATGTTGGCTGAGAAAGAGTCACAATCAACAGATAAAGAGTGCGAAGAATCTTTTAGCCAAAACTCCCCTGAGAATAAGGGAGATTCTGCCCTAATGAAGCATGAAGACACAGCAGTAGTGGGTTTTGATTCACTGCCCACCATTGACACACATAGTCAGACTTCTGATATCTCAATTTTTAATTCTGCTGTGAACAAATCTTTTGGCAATAACATGATCAATAAAAATTTGATTGGTCTCCATGAATTCAAGTCAGCAAATGAAAAAGCAACAGAAAATAAGAGCTGGGCAGACATGGTGGAAGAAGAAGAAGCGGAGTTACTCAGTCAAAGGTTTACAAATTTCGATGTTCACGATACTGAAATCAAACAAGATCTATCGAAGTCCATTTTGTCAAGGAATCCAACTGTAAGGCGTTCACTGTGTTTCAATCAGCAGATTACTTATATACAACAACATCACCAAAGAAGGCTTAAGAAAAAGGTTGAGTGTCTTAGTTCAATATAGCCATAGGACCATAATTGTTAAGCATAAATAGCCACTTTAGAGTTAGTTAAATAGAAAGTGCGCCACTTGATATTCAGATGAATTGCCTTATCCTTTCATAATAAGTAAGGGGCTTATGAAGACTAATCGCCCAATTCACATTACTAAATGCTATGCAAATGTATGAGTATAAATATTACAATACCTGTTTCGGGGAAGGGAATTTTAATTACATGCAAAATAAAAAGAAAGGGAATGATAATCTTCCAACTTTGAGCTTCTGATCGATTTTTCAAAATCAAATCCCAACTTGCTGAAATTCTCTAGTATCAACGTTGAAGGCTCAATGAAAATTTCCAAATATCAAAAGAAAATGTAAGTTACAAAATCAAATATGGCAGCCCTCCCCATTTTAGCATTAAAACAACAAACAAAAATGACCAAAATCAACACAAAATATTATCAACACAGTAAGCAAAAATAAGACTAAAACAACACTAAAAAATGCCAAAAATAGCAAGCAAAATAAGTACTAAACAACTACAAATTTAGTATTAAAATAGTAACAAAAATAGACCAAAATCAGCACAAAATATTATCAACACAATTAATAAGCAAAAATAAGACTAAATAATGCAAAAAAACAACAAGGAAAATAAGTACTAAACAACCACCATTTTACTATTAAAACAGTTACAAAAATAGACCAAAATCAGCACAAAATATTATCAACACAATAAGAAAAAATAAGACTAAGACAACAGTAAATAATGCCAAAAACAGCAAGCAAAATAAGAACTAAATGGTCACCATTTTAGTATTAAAATAGTAACAAAAATAAACCACAATCAGCAGAAAATATTATCAACACAACAAGCAAAAATAAGGCTAAAACAACATTAAATAATGTAAAAAAATAACAAGCAAAGATAAATTCTAAACAGCCACCATTTTAATATTAAAATAGCAACAAAAATAGACCAAAACAGCTACCATTTTAAGGTCAAAATAGCAAGCAAATAAATCAAAATCAGTAATATTTTAACCCCAAAATAGCAATAAAAAATAAAAATAAATAAATCAAAAGGATTAGCAAAATACATAAATAGGTAAATAAGAAAAGAAACAAAGAGAAAGAAGGAACCAAAATAAGAAAGAGGCTAGAAACGAAAATATTAATAATAAAAAAAAGCAAATGGATAAATATAAATAAATAATTAAAAAAACAGAGAAACAAAATGAACGAAGAAACAGAAAAAAAATACGTTAAAAAAAGAGAAATCAGATAAATAAAATAAAAAGAGAATAAAGCATAATATATATACATAACATAAAATATACATATGTAACAGAAAATGAAGAAATGAATAAATGTAAAATAAAGAAATAAGGCAAAAAAAAAAATCGAAAAGGAAAGATGGACTAAACCAAAGCAAACAAAGTAAATAAAAATGAACAAAAAAAAATAGATAAATAAATACGAAAAAAAAGCAAAGGAAGAAACAAGACAAAAGGAAAGATAAAGAAAAAGAGGTCAACAAAAATATGAGAAAGCAAAAATGAAATAATATCTCCCCCCATTTTATTTTGACCACAATGGCTTCAAACTAATTGGTCAATGGAGAGGGAGAATGGATAAGAACTTGGAGAAATCTAAATGGAAGGTGAAAGAAAATAAACAAAAATGTCTTAATATAAAACAAGAACCATAAAATAGAGGGATGGGAGAAGAGCATACCTACAAAGGAAAAACTTGAAATAACAACTTCTTTCTCTCTTAGTCCCTCTCTGTATCCTTCCTCTCTTGCTTACCTCCCCTTTTCACTCTCGGTTTTCCCTCTCTATTTTAGAACTCTCTTTCTCTCTTTGTCTATTTTTTTTTATTCTTCTATTTCTCTCTATTATGCTTTTACCTGTTGGGTCTCCCTCTTTCTCCTTTTCTTTCTTCTTTTTTTTTTTTTTCAATGCTCTCACATACTTTTTTTTGTCTTATTCTTTTTTGCTCTCTATATCTCACTTTCTCTTTTGCTCCCTTCTTTACCTCGTAGGTCTCTCCTCTCTTTTTTGTTCTTTTCTTCTCACCAACTTCTTTGGCTTTTTTTAAGCTAGAAATATCTTTCCTTTTTCCTCCGTAGGCCCCATCTTGCTTCTTCTATTGTTAACCGTCCATCACATTTATTTTTGTTTCTCATTTTTTTTATTAATCATTTGAAAAAAAATAAAATAACCAATGAAAATGATCCCCTATTGGCTCTTGCCAACTTTTANTTTATTAATCATTTGAAAAAAATAAAATAACCAATGAAAATGATCCCCTATTGGCTCTTGCCAACTTTTATGATGCAAACATAAAAATACTAAAACTTAAAAAATTAGGAGTACAATTAAAATAAACATTTTTCAATAGACATTTTTTTAGGCATTTAAAGTAAACTAAAAAAAACAAAAATTGTAAAAATCACATAGTTAAATTAAATTAAAATAGGCCAAAATAACAATCCTTTTTTTTGTGTGCATATATATTCATTTTTCCTCTTTTTTATTTTATAAAAATAAATTTGGACAAATTTTAAAATCACAGCCCAAACAAAATACAGTGTCTACAAAGTATAAAGTGAATTTTGTATTCTATTGAATAATGCTAAGAAGAGCTTATCAGAATTTGTATCTGGTTTACAATATATATAATCTATTGCTCTATTGCTAACTGCTTTACAGATGGCATAACNATATATATCTATTGCTCTATTGCTAACTGCTTTACAGATGGCATAACTGAACTAATATAATATGACAGCTGTATTAACTGATTCTAAACTAACTTTAAACTATTTAACTTACTCTAAACTGGCTTTTTATGCTTAACAATAATTAGCATCATTTTAAGGTATACAGTTAATTGATTTACCTTATTCTTTCATTGGTACTCAAGTGTCTTTTGTTGCATCATAAATCCATGTCCATACACCCCTATACTTAGCATCTATTGTATTGAATTTTAGAAGGGAGTGCTAATTTCTGAAAGCCTCACAAATTGTGCCTCAATTTGGAAAGTGTCATTACCATCATGATACTCAAATGGTCTTGCTTGTAACTATTAAGACTGTGGATACTAACAGATTCAGCTTCTTGATCTTTGAAAATGAGAGTTTTTTTTTTTTTTGGTTTGGAATTATGTCACTTAAAAGAATATGACTATGCAGTTACGTTGTTTTTGAGTTATAATCATTATTTAGAAGCAACGACAGTGCCACAACTAGGGTTGCTTAATTTGGAAAATGTGTATATCTTGTTAATTGTTTTATTTTGTTAGCTAGCTTAGTTAAAAAAATTTTTAAAAAAAATTGCCTCTTTTTTTTTTTTTGATAGAAAAAGGGAAATTGCATTAAGCATCAAAAGCCAAGTCAGCAACAAGAAAACTTGGTGGACTATGGCACCAAGAAATGAAAACAGAAACATTAACAGAAGCAAAAACAGCTAACGCATCAGCAGAATGGTTCACTGATCTAGGAACCCAGTGGAAAGAAAAACCATGAAGGTTAGCACACAAGTCCTGGATGTCATCCAGCACCAAACCCAGGGAGGTAAGATTCCGAGTACATATGAGGATATTTCATGTCTCTATCAAGATGATTATTGAATGGCTTCAACTGATATGTTATACAATTGCATATTGTTTTATCTAATTTAAATATCTAGTAGAATTGCTAATTTCTTACAAGTAAAACATCAAAATATTCTCCAGGATTTTTTTTTAATGTATAAAAATGGAAATACAACATAAAACACCAAAAACAATAATCATATCCACACCCCACTACAGCTGTTAACAACATTAATACAAGAAATTATCATAAACTAGAAGAAATCTAAGGATTGGCCAGATCTTTTGGCATATATAATGCAGTCCAATTTTTTTGGCATATAGCAATCCCATATAGTGAGTATGCTTCTCCCATGATACGAGCATTAGCCAGATATTCTACTCTCCTTTTTTCCAGATGGATGAATAGAGAGATCATCTTCATCTTCATCTTCATCTTCTCCCATGATCTTCTTACTTATTTTGGGTGTCACCAGCGGATTATATCCGGCTGATGTCATTAAAATTAACCCAATGTATTCTGCTTCTAGTTCACGGCTGAAAAATTGGTGAACACAACAAAGTATACTTAGAAAGTGCTCGAACGTATTTCATAAAATAATAATAGAATTAAAAAGCGGTAGCTGAGTAGTACTGAGGAGACTTATAGGTTCTGTATTCAAATCCATAATCAATAGTCAAAAGTACTAAAAACGTTAAATAAAATAATAATATATTACTATTGTCATGGTTAGTAGTTGTAATTTTTATCAGTAACTACGAAAAGAAGCTTTTCAAAATGTACAAGCACTAGCAAACTACCATAACTTTCTTTGGGGGTACTTTTAAAAAAATATGTAGTTGGTTTGAAGGTCCTCATGACACAGCATACCAAATGGAAATTGGTTTGCTTTCCGACAACATTACTATTTTTTGGTGATTTTCCGACAAAATATAGTTTTAAAATACAATGAATTATCAAATCCTTATTAGTTATGTTTTTGATTAAAGAACAAGTGGCATTAAAAAAGGAAGAGTACAAAAAGATTGGAGGATAAATTATCCTACAGAAAAAAAAAGGTACCAAAAACAACAAGAATAAAAGAAAACACAAATGTGAAAGAGCTGTCCAATGCCATCTCCTATATACAATATTTATGGATTACTAGCTAGTTCATATTATTATGTCATGCAATATCAACATTAATTCTATATTTGTCTACCTTTGATGGATATCTAATAGCTATATTGCCCTATAGCTGAAACACTAAAAATGTTGCACCTTCCATGTCTCACATGGTTATACGTATTTTGAGTCATCACAAATTGCTAATTACCATGCCTAACGTTAATATTGAATGAACGAAAAGTAAACAATAAATTAATAGAGTAAATAGATAATCAATTGAACCAATAAGGTATTAGTTTAGTGGAAGTAGACTGAACCCCAAAGTGTTACAGACCAAAGATCTTGAGTTCGAATCCTTGGAGTTGCAATTGTTGGGAGGGATTTACCGGTTACTGCTCCCGTCCCGAGCAGAGATTAGTCCTATATCTAAAAAGTGTGGGGATATCTTGGGTGTAAACTAGAAAAAAAAAATAGATAATCAATTGAGCTATAGACTAGTTGGTCACAGAATTCTTCTGCAAAGAATTTTGTGCTCGAGGGCCTTCTTAAACAAAGGAGGCTGTGGGGATACCTTGGGTGTACATTAAAAAAAATAATAATAATCAATTGAGCTATAGACTAGTTGGTCACAGAACTCTTCTGCAAAGAATTTTGTGCTCGAGGGCCTTTTTAAATAAAGGAGGCTTCTCCATACAACTAAAATTGTGGGTGCATTCATAACAAGACTTTTGAAGAGAGATTGTTTGCCCTAACCCCTAAGTTTGGTAAACCTGCCCTATCTCAAGGATGGTGTGTGGGTCTAAGTTCAAAGTTACCAACTAAAATAGAGAACCAACATCAATATGTTAAAAAGAGAAAGAATCAATAGAATTTACCTCCTGCTGAACTTCATTATCTCTTTGGAAATAGCTAAGTCGCCATCAACACCAGACATGGGTATAAGTCTTAGAAAGTTTAACCACATGGAATTCATGATTAGTTCAGCAGTGTGCCGAGCCAAAACATGGCCAACCTAACCAAAAAATAAATCATCAAAGTATCCTTCTGTACTGTTATAGGGATACACAATAAGAAATTAGCAATAATCAGAAATCTAAAATAATAAGACATAAGAGCACAAGTACTCTACCTCATGCCCCATAATAATTGTTATCTCTGCATCGCACGAACAAAGCCAAAGCATGCCAGTATATATAACTATTTGCCCATGTGTGGTACAGTAGCAATAAGGTACAGGATCATGCACCACCAGCACCTCCCAATTCAATCCATCCAAATGTGAAGTAGCTACTTCTAATGTCCGTTTTCCTATACTCCATTGAATCCACTTGCGGCACCACTTTGCTTGAATCTTTCCTTCTTCGTCTCGCGCTGTTGCATTCAATAATTCACAACTTCTCTTTAAGGCCTCAATAATATTTTTGTCTATCTTGTTAACTCTTATACTGTCTGGGTGCATTGCAGGCAATATTTTTTCTTGAAAAGGTTTGATTGATTCTTCTAAGGCAATCTCTGAAAGCTTTCTCTCCAGAGCTTTTAGCATTTCAATAATACAATGGTTTCGGTTGCTATAGGGGATAGTTTCTAATACCCCAAACCCTAAATACTTAATGATCATAACAATCATAACAACGTTAATCCCATAATCAAACATTACAATAACAAAAAGGACTATGAGACTCTTAAACCAATGTCCCTTCCTATTGACTCCAAGTTGCAACCCTAATCTCTCAAGGTCAGAGATTAAAGAATGCAAAGAGAACCTAGAAAGTTTAGCTTTGTTCGTAGCCCAAGTGAAATACCACAGAATTGGAGTTTTGGGTTTCATCACCAAACTGAAGCAGCGAAGAGCATCGGTTACAATCCTTTCCCTCTATACCATGGCTTGATTATTTCTACACGGAATAAAAAAAAAAAATTCATGGTTCAGCACACAAACTGCATATAAAAAGTTTAACATGTTTCCGAGAAAAAAATTGAAAAAAAAAAATCATTGAAAAGAAAGAAAGAAGAGAAAACAATTCACTAAATCAGATTAAATACTCTCATAAACTATTTCCTCTTTTATTTTATTTTCACTAAAAGACACAATTTAAAAAAATGAAAGAAATTAATCCTTATGTGTTGTTTTGATGAGAACAAGTGAGCGAATAACGAGAATAAGCAAAGTTACCGCAGGCAGAGGAATTCAGAGGAGAAGAAGCATGCACCAAAATAGAAGCTTCTTGACGTAGGACACAGCTAAGGGGCCGAGTCAATTAGAATTATATAGTATGTAATTTTTTAACGTAATCCTTTTTCCTTTAGGTAATTTTAAGAGACTTATAGTAGAAATAAAATTCTTATGGGATAATATATGAGTTAGGATTATTCTAATACAACTCATTGTTAGAATAAGTTTCGTGAGTTAATTTCTTGTTTAGTAATCCTTGTAGAACAGAATTTATTGTCTTGTGAATTTTATCCTAAAACGATACCTAGCTTCCCAAGAATCCAGAATCAAGCTCTTCTTCTTTTTTTGGATTTTTTTTTTTTTTTTATCTCTCACTCCTACTAGCATCGATTCTGTCTTCTTTTGAATTTTACCGCTGCGTCTTCATCTCAAAGAAAGAAAAAATCTTAGTGTGGACTCAAATGATTTCCCACATCTTAGTATGGGATAGAAAAGTTTGAATGAGTTCAGTGAAAATTCAAGTGGGTCTAGTCGATAAAAATTGACAAGTAAGCAAATAGCATTACTTTTAATTTTTAGTTAACCATTATCTTAATTTGGTTTAAAAATTAAAAAGATGATCATTGTCGTTTACAATTTTGACAAAACGTAGTGTATGAGCTCATGACAATCTGAATTTAGCTAGATACATTTAAACTTTAATTGGACAACACATAATTCATTTGTACAATTGAGATTTTCTACACCTTTACACAGTAGAATACTCTCGAACCACTTTAATTATACTATTATTGCACTTGTACAATCACACGGTGAAGATTTAATATACACTACACTATGACCCATTTATACTTTTTTTTTTTCTTAATCAAATATTGACTGTACACATAACAGTTAAAATAAGGTATAATAAAAGTGATAAAAAAGTATCATTTTATATAAATAAAGATTTAACTAAATATACATATGCATGTGAAGAAGTGAAATTCTTCAACTATTTTTCTCTTCTTTTTTACTATAGACTTATTCAACTGTTTCCAATTTTTTTATTTGTCTTCTTTATTGATTAAATGTTAATCTTACTTTTATTGCCTACTTTTATTAATTTGTGAAAAACTAATTAATTTTAGTTTTAGGGATTTCAATTTCATGATGAGAGATTGGTTAACTAACTTAGGACTTTCAGGTTTTGTGTTTAAACTTGAAGACACAGCCAAAAGAATTTTTCTTAAAAAAGATATTTGATTGATCAGTAAAACCAATATCATATATGATAAAGCGTGACTTTATATTTTTTTCTAAATGTAAATTTGATTGAAATATTTTAGTTATTTATACTTTTTTTCAAAAATCACCTTTCGGAGAATGAAAATTACGTAAAATGCAAAAAACAATATTTAACCCTGCATTCAACCTTTAATTAATGGTTGAAATTAAATATATGATTATCAAGCATTTTTGCCTTCCATCTTTCTTGAAGACAATTGCACATTTTCATTTTTTTTCCTTTCAGTTATTAAATGTTAAATAAAACGATTTTTTTTTTTTATATGAAACGATTGAATTTTTGAACTTTTGAATGTTGGCTATGTTTAATATATTTTTTAATAAAGTCTCATAAAATATATATATATATTTCTAATAAAGAGTGGTCGTCTTCCCACTACAAGAAAATTGCTAGATTCCAATAGAATTTTTTCGTTGGAATTTTGAATTCCAATGGAAATTCCAACGGAATTTGGGTCGTAGGAAAAAAAGTTGTTGAAATTACAAATTTCAACGGAAATTCTAACGAAAAAATAATTTCAACGGAAATTCCAACAGAATTTTACCATTGGAATTCGATTTTGGGAAAAAAATTCCAATGACAAATTCCAACGGTAAAATACCATTGAAATTATAGAGCATGTCATTTGGAATACCCATCATCACCTGGATCCTAGACTTCTTCAGAGCATCTAAAATACTGGCATCGACATATAAAAGCTTAACCTTTTGAATACCATTGTCTTTAAGCATTTTCACCACCATCGACGCTGGCAAAAGGTGTGTTAACTGTGTGCCCCAATACAGCTCGCAATGCATAGGGACTCCACCAATTGAGGAACTCAGACAGGGAAAACACTGATTCAAAGAGTGAGCAAATGAAATCGTTCACTGGGTATGTTGATTTCGCACATTAATGGGGCTTAGGGTTCGCAATGGAGATTTGCAGAAGCTCTCCCCCCAGGTCGCGATGGAAGGAAGTCCTCTCGGTTCTGCCAGTGCGACGCCATTTTCAGCTTCAGCAAGTGGTCTTCTCTTATAAAATGATGACGTTTTGTTCCTTCATGCCAGCTGAAGCCACAAATTCCATATCAGTGTGCCACTTCATCAATTAATAGACACATCATCACTTAACGTGTCATGTGGCATTTTCTGTTAAATGTGACAAACGGATCCTACCGGAGGACTGATTTGGCAGACGGAAGCTAAAATCAAGGATGAAATTGTTAGAAAAAATAAATGAAGGACTAACTAGTCAGTAGATCCATTTTTTAGGGATCAAAAAGAGGTTCTACTCAAATTAAATATACAATTATCAAGCATTTTTGCCATAGTCCATCTTTCTTCAAGACAATTGCACATTTTCATTGTTTTTTTCCTTTCAGTTCTTAAATGTTAAATAAAACGATTTTTTTTTATATGAAAATGATTGAATTTTTGAACTTTTGAATGTTGGCTATGTTTAATATATTTTTAATAAAGTCTCATAATATATATATATATATATATATATATATATATATTTCTAATAAAGAGTAGTCGTCTTCCTCTTTATCTTTGCACGAGGCTATTTATTTTATTATTAGTCATCAAGGTAAGGATTTTTAAGTTAAAAGATGGATTACATCCCATTGTCATGAAATTATCTTGAAATACCCTAGCACAAAGAGAACCTGAGAATAATAGAAGCCCCGAACCCTAGTTAGTTATCATGGCAAGATTAATCACATTAAGATCTCTAAAACATAATCTGTCATCTTGTTAAGTATGCACATTTTTTCCCCTTTCAATCAATGGCACCTACTATAACATATTCTCTTCTTGGTGTTTCTATCCTATACCAGTGGGATGTTAGTCCCACAATTCTCTAATCCAGTTTTGATGATAACAAATGATTTTACTGTTACTAATCTTGTGTTATGTACTTAAATGTTTACTTAGAAGAGGTTAGTAAGAAGTCTTCAACAAAGAACTAGTTCTAGCAAAGGAGTTATGGCAAAAGAGGACTTGTTATTCCAGAAGTTGACTGCCCAGATTTTTGCTGATGTGGACGAGGATCTATGCTGAATAAGAAGACTCAAGAAAACTCTCTTTTTGTTCAAAAGTTTCCTATACAAAGTGAGGAAATTTCCTCTTAAAAGTGCAGCTGCAAGATCCACTTTTTAAGGGATAAAGTAAGGATTGTTTATTGTTAAAAGTGAAAGAGATCATGCAAATGAGATTCTCTTTCTCTATGTGGTGGACAACTATCCTTAGTGGGACTGTTTTCTGAACTCTTCACGTGGGTTCATATTCTTTTATGAAGAGATATTCTTTGAGCCTTCAAGAGCTAGCATAACTTATTCTTAAGAACCAGTTCTTGCCTCTATGATGAGCTTCGAACCTTGCTGATGTGGACAAAACTTGTCAAGGACTCTTCAAATTTAGTCTTTTACTAAGAGTTGTGCTAGTGAATTTGGAAAGTCCTCCTCCTTGAAGTGACTGATGTATAGTTTCCTTTTCTCAAGGAACACTTCACCTACTTTTTCTTACACAAGGACAAGTCTTTTTCTCATAAAATGACAAAAGGACATGATGCATGATGGGCCTTATGTCAACAAGTGGAAGACCTCTCCTTAGCCTTTTTCAAAGTTCCTCACATGCATGAGAAAGAAGATATATCAAGAGATTTAGCAAGAGCTTCGGTGATGCATAAAGAGTAAGTAAGAAGAAAATATTTTAGAGAGAGAAGGAAGCCATTTTCAAGAGTTCATCTTTTCTTCTTCCTCTCGGTTGTCTCTTCATGTTTTAAGAACTTCATTGTATTATATCTACTCTGTAAGAGAGTTTTTTTTTTTGGGGCTAAACAAAAACACTTTGGTTTTGTATTTGGATTTCTATGGGAGAAATCCATAAGTGTGATCTCTAGTGAGTTAGAGAGTGTGAGTTTATAGTTAGCTTGAAAAACAAAAACCATGGATGTAAAACTTGGAAAAACTTGGACAACTAAACTTGATTTTGAGTTCATGGTTAACTTGAAAAACAAAAAACATGGTTGTGAAGCTTTAAAAAGCTTGGACAAATAAACTTGAAGAATAGTGGAATCCCATTTGTGGGAGAAGTGGATGTAGACATGTTTAGCTGAACCATTATAAAATCTCTTGTAGATTTTCTTCCTCTTCATTTTTTATTCTTTGGATAAATTTATGTTTTGTTCTATATAGTTTATTAAGTTATTTCGTTATATTCAAATCTGGTATTTGTCAAGAAACTAGTTTGTAAGAACTAGTTTGCAAGAACTAGTTCTTAAACAAATATGTAATTTGAATTTGTTTTAAGAAGTGATTTTTTAATAATTCCTATTCACCCCCTCTCTAGGAATAGACTTTGCAACTCTCATGGGATGTGTCAAATTTGTATAATTGACATAATATAAATTTTACTGGATCAATTAAAATTTTTGATATATACCTCAGATGTAAATTTAGTAAAATTTAAATTATATTAATTGTACCAGTATGATATAATTTAGATCAAAACTATGTAAAAACTACATATTATAACATTATGTCACGTCAGGGCAGCGTAAGATAGAAACACCATTCTTTTCCATAGAACGCTAGGTCTTAGAAATATCTTGCCATGCATTAGAGCTGTTAGGACAAGACCCAACCAAAGGGATAATATCATTGCCACAACCATATCTATTATGAATCACTTCTCACCCACAAATCATCCTTTTTGTTCACCAATCTTCAGCCAAGCTTCATCATGAAATCTGCGTTCACATTTCTAGTATGCTGCAACCCCAGCCCTCCTCAACTCTTAGGTGAGCACACCGTATCTCACTTCACGAAGTGAACCTTTCTTTTATCATGCATATATAGGACATTAGGACCCCACAAAAAATTACGGCTAAGACTATCCACCTCATCACAAATACTCAAAGGGAGGAGAGAGGACTGCATGGTGTAGGAGGGAACAGCAGAAATAACTGATTGGGTTAAAGTAATCAATCCTACCTACACAAGAGAGTATTTTTTGCTTCTAATCACTCAATCTCTTTATAATTTTCTCCGTGACTGTTAGGCCTCAATCCTAAGAGAAAAGCCTAACCTAAAAGATTAACTTGTTAAGTGATTCTTTTTTTTTTTTGGTATATAAGTGAGAGTCTTTTAAATCTAAGTATCATTCCACAATTGCTTATAAAATTGATTTGGGACTCGTAACAGTGACATAACTGACAATGCCCTTGGAGACCCCTTTGCAAACAAAGGGATGCCAAAGTAATTCCCATATCAGTAGTACAAGCAAATCCCAACGTGTTTGAGATCTCATCAGCCTGAACATGATTCACTTGTCTTCTCCTTGCTCACTTTCTGCCCTGAACTATTACAAAACAAATCAATTCAATTCAAGTTCCATTTATTCTTTTCAATGTAAATTTATAATACTATTTTATAAGAAAATGCATATTACAATCTAAATTAATATAAGATTTAATTATCTTTTTATGTTCATTATTTTCTAGCTTTTAGTGTTCTTTTTTAATTTTTTTTTATGGATGCATATTCAGATTGTACATTCAAATTTTACTACTTATACCTTAGGTTTTCTGGATTATACAAATTGATGATCCCATTCACTAAAGAAATACCACTTTTTTTAAAAAAGAAATCTAATATCAAAAGAAGCATTATTTTGTCCGCGCATCTCGCAAGTATGGAGTCTAGTTTTATTTAATATCTTTAACAAAAGGAAAAAAATAGCAAATTTTGGCGTTGATATTTACCCCACAACTGAAGAAAGAATGGTGAACCACTAGAATGAAAGCAAAGTACTTCACTTCCCACTTTGGCGGATATCCACATTCCTTATAGGATATCTCGAGCAAGCTCTTTCTGTCTCTCTGTTTCTGTATGATTAGGGTTTCCAGAAATTTTCATGCATGGCTAGGGTTTTACTTACACACCGTTTGATGCAATCACCCAATGGGTTTCGATGGCACATTCATCCTTCTCATGTCCTACCGGATAGTTCCACAAACGTCAAAAATGATCAGTTTCCTGACATGGTGTGCGGGTCTAGATACACTAAAACCGCTGGGATCTTTTATGGCGAAAACCCTCTTAACTTCACCTTCGCATCGATATTGGTAGAGTTCATTTTTGTTGTATTCGCCATTCGCATTGTTCGGTTCCTTCTTAAGCCTCTCAAACAGCCTCGAATTGTCTGTGAGATCATTGTAAGCTTCTTTTTATCATTTCTTATATAAAACGCCTTCTGTTATCTTTTTTTTTTTTTTTTTTTTTTTTTTTTTTTTCATTTTGTTTTTCCCTAATTTGATTGAAGTTTTCATGTTTCAAGGGTGGTATTATCATTGGACCTTCCATTCTAAGACGCAGTAAAGCCTTCGAAAGCGATATATTTCCTGAAACTGCCCAATTTATAGTGAAAAATATTGGAATTGTGGGATTCATGTTCTTTCTTTTCGTGTCCGGCGTCAAAATGGACACCAGCTTTATAAGAAAACCAGGGAGAAAGCATGTATATATTGCCTTGATTGGTATAGTTATTCCCACCGTGGCGGTGATTATGGTGGCACTAATCATGAGAAAAAGACTTGACAGCGGTCTTAGAACATTTTCTTCATTAGGAGGGATTGCAAGCAACTTGGGAATCACTGCATTTCCTGTGCTCTACAATATCCTTAAAGAGCTTAACCTTCTAAGTTCTGATGTGGGACGTATGGCTTTATCTACGGCCATGGTATGTGATGCAATGGGTGCAATAACTATTATTGTATTTGAGGCCGGGAAACAAGGCGAAACAGGAGCTATACGAGCCTTGTGGTTTCTGATTTCTTTGGTGCTTTTGGTGGCATTTATTATAATTTGCCTGGGGAAAGTAATGCAATGGATCATTGAGAAAATCCCACAAGGACAACAGGCTGATCAATCTTATGTAGTTGGCATTTTGTTGGGGGTTTTGGCGATGGGGTTTGTAACTGACATGCTTGGCATAGCGATTGCTAATGGATCATTGTGGATAGGGCTAATAATACCAGATGGCCCTCCGTTGGGATCAACAATGGTAGAGAAGACTGAAACAATTACCATGGAATTTCTTATGCCATTCTCATTCCTTCTGGTGGGATTTTATACTGATGTGTTTGCCATGAGAGATTTTGGTTGGTCCAATTTGTCACCACTTTTTGCCATGGTCTTAACTGGGTACTTGACCAAACTGCTTTCAACTTGGATTGCCACTATCATATGGGAAATGCCATTAAAAGAAGGACTCGCCTTCAGCCTCATTATGAGCTTAAGAGGCCAAATTGAGCTTATATTGTTTGTCCATTGGATGGACAAAAAGGTAAAATCTTATTTATATTATAACGATATCATTTTAGCTTTAATTAATTATCTTTCCGTATGTTCAAGGATGAAAAACACGAATATATTAATCCATTGTATTACTATCTATCAGAAACCGTAAACTTGTACCATCAGATACTAATTCTAAACACAAAACCTTAGTGCATATATTTGTTCACAAACTATACATGTGGCAAAATCCCCGAGTTTGAAGTCACTGAATTCAGATTTCTACCAACTCTGTTGTTTGTGGACTATTATGTCATCAAGGGTTTTTGTTTTAGAAATGAATGATCAAACTTGAATTTGATTCGTTTGCTTTTCTACATATATAAAGGATTATAATACCATGCAAAATAATAGAACTCATTCAATTATTTTGGTTTGTGTCCATACAGATGATAGGGCAGCCAGGTTTCACCTTATTGGTGCTGATGACAACAGCAATGACTGCAATTCTAACTCCTTTGATTTGCATACTCTATGATCCAGCAAGGCCATACATGTTGAACGAAAAGAGAACCATCCAACACACCCCTCCAGCCACAGAACTTGGTATAGTACTTGGCATTCTTGATAAACAGAGCATAAGTGGCATCATTAACCTACTTGAAGTCTCCAGTCCAACCATTAGCAGTCCCTTTAATATTAAAGCTCTCCTCCTAGTCGATCTTGTAGGCCGTGCTTCCCCGGTTTTCTTAGACCATGAACGACAAAAAGTCCCTCCCAAATATGAATTCCCAAGCACCATAAATGCCCTCAAGCATTATCAAGAATTCAAAGGTACTGACTTCATCAAGCTCCACTTATTCACATCTGTTTCCCCAAGGCGAACTATGTACCAAGACATTTGTGAGCTTGCCCTTGAAAACAAAGCTACTCTAATCATCTTACCTTTTCATAAGGGAGCACTTTACAACCTTGAAGGAACTCGAGTAGTGGAAGGAGGAGCAAGAATTATTCATTCAAATGTCATAGCTCATGCTCCTTGTTCTGTTGGAATTCTTGTTAATAAAGGTCATCTTGCAGTCATCAACATAGGTCACTCATTTCGGCCCTCTGAACACCGTTTTGCTGTTCTCTTTCTGGGAGGAGCAGATGCTAGGGAGGCACTTGTTTATGCAGATAGGATGGTTGGCAACGACGAGGTGCATCTTACTGTCATAAGGTTTCTTACTCACAATTCTGAAGGGGGAAGTGAAAAGGAGAAGAAGCTTGATGATGGAATTGTGACTTGGTTTTGGGTGAAGAATGAGGTGAATAATAGAGTGATATACAGAGAGGTGGAGGTTGGCAATGGGGAGGAAACAATTGCAGCAATCCAAGCTATGAATGATGGCTCTTATGATCTTTGGATAGTGGGAAGAAAACAAGGAATAAATCCAAATATTATTTCTGGGTTATCGGATTGGAGTCAAAGTCAAGAATTGGGAGCTATTGGAGATTATATTTCCTCTGTAGATTTTAGTGGTTCAGCTTCTGTTTTAGTAGTACACCAACAAATCACGAGAGGGTAAAAGGAACTATGCCTAATGGGTGATCACAGGGCTACAATAGGAATTTGTTGGTATTGGGATCATCGAGCCAATTTTAAATATCCAATAGATTGGCTTGTTAATAACAAAGTTAGATTTAATTAGCTGAATATTTGAGATCATGTAGTTAATTAGTTGAAGACCAGCGCTGTATATACTTCAGAGAAGAAAAGATTATGTGGTAGTTTCTGTGTATAACAAACTCGTGGATCTCTCACTTGGTGGTCCTTTTTTTTTTTTTTTTTTTTTTTNNTTTTTTTTTTTTTTTTTTTTTCTCAGGGAGTGGATGGTTTATGGACATAGATATATGGAAGAAGGCTCAGATTTTTTACCCGGGTTTGGAAATTAATACCTTCTAGCAGAGTCGGGAAAAACTTTTTTATTTGGACCAATGTAAGAAATTAGCTAGGACCTAAGTTTGATTTTGTAAAAAAAAATTAACTTAAAATAGAAAAAAGTTTTAGGTCAATGTAAAAGATTAGCTACGCCTAAGTTTGGTGGGCCCATGAAGTGGCTCCGGCACCATTTTCTGTCTTACTCGAATTCCTCCACATGGTTTAATTGTGATTTGTTGTGATATAGTGTTTGTAGATACATTTTTACTCTTGAAATTCAAGAGTTTGCAGAAGGTAATCTAATCAATTGTGAGAGAAAGAGAGAGAGGTCCTTCGTTTGCCTCATCTGGGCACTTTATATATGAGCTTAATAATTTGGGGGAAAAAACTCAAAAGATAAGATATTTTAATTCTTCACAACTTGTCATGAAGTCAAGGAAATCCTCAAGGTCAAGTGGCTACCCAATAAAATCATCTTTGAAAACCAACCATGAAATTTTTGTATTTAATCATAAAATTTAAATAGCATTTGGGAACACAATGAATACTAGGTTAACTTTGAATCAGATATCTCTAGTCCGATTCCTATTATTAACATGTGTATTGAACCATAGTATTGAGTTAGTTGCTCATTTGTTGTAGATTGCATTCAATGTTATTCATGCATTGCCTATACATTGAAGACCTGCACATCCTGATATTCATCAATGAGATGGTTGCCAACAATTTGACAGATTGCCATATATCAAACAAGACCACTCTAGCTAGTTTACAGTACCATTTAACACAACAAGCTAGATAGACAGAATGAAAGCTAAGCGCATAAATAAACTTAAAAATAGAGGGGGGAAAAAACACAGACACAGACACACACAAGGTTCTTGAAGAAATTAAATTGATAGATTTTCGATTCTGATTGCTGAATATCTGACCAAATGTTTGCATGCTTTTATGAAGTAAATTAGATGCCATACTAAAAGGAAATGAAATTAAAATCTCAATCTCAGTCAATTAAGCTCCTAATAAAGGTTGGTGCAAAAGCCTAATAAATATATACTAGTCAATTCAAAAAGACAAGTTCCTTCAGGTTGATCGATTGTGGAACTGGTAAGTCTTCTGGTAACTCTAAAAACTTCAAGATTAGGGGATATCATGTACCCTTGGTTTTGGGATTTGACGCTTAGTTTGATCAATATAAACTCAGTTGCAATAATATTCACGTGAGTGCTCCCATGTCA
This sequence comes from Cercis canadensis, assembly GCA_003255065.1. Lineage (NCBI taxonomy): Eukaryota > Viridiplantae > Streptophyta > Magnoliopsida > Fabales > Fabaceae > Cercis > Cercis canadensis. Next base: position 125,245 of record QAOA01008434.1, read on the forward strand.
TAAAAAGTAATCTAAATTGGCACAAATATGAAGATAATTTGGAACCTCAAATTATCATCTGAATAAAAGTCAAATATAGAGTAGAAGAAGGATTTTCCCTGAAATCACACATGAGGATGGAAGACAACTTTGGTCTTTGAGCTAAGTAAAGTCATGGATGTGGAATTTATCCTGCTTTCAAAAGGAAACAGAATCCACATATATATTATGCAGTTATGTGCATAGTGTGTAATATATTGTTTCTGTGGTAAAGTTGTGGGGGCGTGCCACTCAACTAGAAGGTGGTGATTGATAACACATTATTTTACACTATTTGTTTCCCTTATACTTAGTCTTTTAGTGTGTGTTTCTAGTGATTTTTATGGCCCTTAGACATGTTTTGTAGATTTGGACTTGTTGGTGTTTTTGAATTTTAATTGCATAATTGTTAAATTCTGACACTACTTACGTTTTTCACCATATCTTGGCTACAGATGTCCGATTTATGTGATTCAAGTTTCGTTGGAAAGATGAAAGAAAATTCTACATTTCATATGAAGAGGCCAGAAGCTGATTCTTGCGTCTGGATAACTGAAATTCGCGTGCAAGCAGTCCAGATTTTCTGCATCCGCCCAGCATTGACTGATTCCTTTCCTTAGGCCTGCCTATTGGATCAGAGCATGTTTATTTGGGCCAACATCTTTATTGGGCTAGCACACATGACACTAGGGCTTGATCACATTTTTACCATTGATAATTTAGGAAATTAGGTTTATTTTGTAATTAGGAAACTATTAGGAAACCTAGAAGAGGCAGCCAGCTAGTATTTATTTTCAAGTTGTTGAGGAAAATCAGACACGAAATTACCTTGAGCAGCAGCTGCCTCCTGTTTTCTGAGTTCGAGTTTTAGACTTTTGCTTTGTGTTTATGCCTTTCATGGAGGGCTAAATTCGTTTGTAATCAATTCAAGATAAGCCAAACTTAATAATCTAGAGTTTCTGTGCTTTAATTGGGTTTGATTTAATTTAATTTGAATTACTGCTTCTTCCCTTCTTCATGTAATTGAATGGTATTTTGATTGCATGCATGCTTTATATGAATTTAAATCGGTTAATTAGATTCATCACAGTAATCAGATTGATAATCATATTTTAAAGGTTTTTAATATATGGTTAGCTTGGATAATTCGGTTCTTAAATTAATCTGGACTTAGTGATATAGAGCGGTTGTCAAGATTCTTAATTCCATGATTAATTGAATCCTAATTGGTAAATCAGTAGGAATTCTAAGTGTTACTATTAGAAGTTCCAAGTAACACTTAACCAAGAATTAAATTAGATCTAGGTTATCTTTAGTGAACAATGATGAATTAGGGTTTGATTGCCTGCTTGAGTTGATTGAGTTTTCTCTTATTTGATTAAATCTTATTTACTGCTTTCTGAATTCTGATTATTCTGCATTCAACAACAACCCCCACCCCCTCCCCTATCATGTTCCTGCTTAAGTTCTAATAGATTAATTGTTCTGGTGAATCTTTGGGAGACGACACTGGTTGCATCCTATACTACAATTTAGTTGCAATTAGTATTGCAATTTTGTACGGTTTGACACCCGTCAGTGATCATTCTTAACCATCTTAAGCCAATCCTTTAGAAAGAAATATAAGAGTGTCTGTGTATCTTTTTCTGTATACAAAGTGAAATATGACAGTAGTGTTCGAAATTAAATATCAGCCATTTAATATATATATATATATATATATATATATATATATATATTATGTTGATTTGTGGATAGAGTTGATTGTTTAGGCAGTCGTATTACGCAATGCAATTGGGTTTAGAAAGTAGACATTAACAACTCGTGAGGATCTACTTACGATTATGTGGAATACTTTTCCTATTGCCATATGGTGTTGTCTTTCTAATTAATGGCCCATTTGTTTCATTTTGTAAGCATGTGTCATAAACATTTTTCCATTCTTTTATTTGTTTTCTAGATATTCTTCAATATCTATACTATCTTTTATAGAATTTGCATTAATGTTTGGATGTGATTCACCTTTGCAAAACCACTATTTACTTGCTCATGTACCAAATTCAAGCTTACTCCCCCATATATGACTTGATCTTTTTTCCCTTTCGTTTTTCTTTTTTGGCATAAAAGAAAAACATATTTTTGCAATTAATTGTTGATCCACTATCTCACTTTTACCTAAATACATGTTGGAGTATTTTATAAATTTATGCAATCTTAATGTTTGTACACCCCTTGTGAACTCAAAACTTGTGGTTTTTGATTATAGAACTTCAGAAACAGCGACCTATACATATGATAACCTGAGGGCTGGGGGAGCACAAAGGTGATACTTCTAAGTTGTGAGATTATTTCTATTGGAATTATGGGGATATTTTGTCATCCAATTGTGAGGATCATTTCAAGTTTTTTTTCAAAAAGGAAAAATACGTAGCAGCTAACGAGATGTCCCAATATAGTTGTGGACTAACTATTCTATTTTACAAATATCAGGTTTAAATTGCATTAAGATTCGGTGAAATTTAGAAAGGGGTAAAACTATTTTTGCTATATAGCCTCTAATGGAATAATAAGAGGATACCTCAATAGTTGTGTACTAAGTACTCTATCATAGAGATATTAAGTTTCAAATCCCAATGAAATATGGGGAATTCAGGGAGAGATAAAGCTATATCCCTGTTATATAGCCTCTAATAAAACAATAAAAAACTTAAGTAAATTTAATTCCAAGGCACAAAAAGAAAACTCATTTATTTATTCTATTTTATTGACCTTGTCTAAACCCTTCAACGATGAGAAATACAAAACATGAGCATACATGAAGAAGAGATAGAATATGTCATGGCATGTTTCATTCGACAATATAATGCCCACAAACTAAAGCCATGGCAACAAGTATCCTCATTTGCTTGTTCGTGTTAACTAAATCTGCTCTGACAATTTGATTGAGCTCTAGGTGCATCTTGTTCCTGATTGAGCATAATGTCATAATCTCTCAGGAAAAATGATATGACTGCTTGCTGGAAAGATTGCTTCACTGACACATAAGCCTGTTTACAATCTGTTAGTTGAGGCTTTATGTTTGCGGCCAATGAAATCTTGCGTGCGGGTAGCATTGTCAAGGGTTTGCTCCACTGCTATTTGAGTCAGGCCAACCATATCTGTATATGGTGCTCTAAGGTTTTGATTTTGGAAAGTTTGGTTACAAAAACCATAGTCCTCCATTTGCCAGCAAACATGATCGATCAGTTGTTGGGGTGTGGGACAGATGAATAGAAAGTTCAACACCACTAAGGGAATAATCATGTATGAATGATAATAATAATAATAATAATAATTGGAAGCCATATTTTTAGCTGTGGTATACTGAGTGCCTTGAAGAGTGACTCTTTATATAGTCATGATTCCATGTTAATGAGTTATGTTACTCACTGATTTTACTTTTTAATGTTAAAAAAAAACCTTACCAAAAACTCTCAAAAGTATTTGATTTGGTTGTCTAAATTTGGCCCATAGATTTTATGCCTATAAAGAAATAAGATCTCATTATTGCAAAACTTTTGTCATTTCCTTGTTTAACCTTTTGGGGAAATATGGTAGGTAGAAGTAGGTAAATCAGAAATTTGGATCTTCTCATATAAAGTATCTTCAAATATATATATATATATATATATAATGCTATTTGTCTTGACAAATTATAATGAATTTAAATCTCAAATCAATATATACCTCATTAATATAAGTAGAATTTGAATTACTCGAGAACCACCATTTCAACCAATATACCTGATATGCAATCTCAGTCAAGATGCTTTGTATTTTGATAATGTACATGAAATAGTCACTGCCACTTACATTTACTGGAATGAATTCTTAGGCTTTTGTAATAAAAGATAAAGAATACATCGTGAACTTGCTTTTGGCTGTAATGCTTGGCCTCTGGATCTTTAATGAACTATCCACTACTTAGTATTTACCAAAAAAAAAAAAAAAAA
>QAOA01008434.1:129260-184017 GCA_003255065.1 Cercis canadensis
AAAAAAAAAAAAAAAAGAAGTTGATAGTAAAATATGATTAACGATAATGATAGCCTTTAATTTTACTATTATGATTTGTGTAGTAATAAATGTAATTAATTAAACAGGGAACTTCTAGATTAGGCCTCTCAAAGCAAGATCTAGAGTAGTAATTTGAACCAAGTCAACATGGGATTTATATAAGTTCAATACTCAGAAGACTCAACCCATGTGTCGCCATTAACAGTCAATCAGAGTCAAGACTAAACTTCAATTCAATGATGATTTAGTTTTAATCAAAGAAAAAAAAAGTAGTACAGTCCTATATATCATTGTTAATTTAGAAATGAACATGTATCCAATAGCTATCTAATTAACTTCAAAAGCTATAAGTTGATTTCAACTGGCTCATGAGAGTGTAGCCTAGGCATCTTAAGTTGTATGGGATCAGCAGTGGCGGATCTTGAACAAAATTATTGAGGGGGCAAAGAGATACTTAGTAATTAATAGAAAAAAAATTATAATGATATACATCTTTTATAATATTCATACTTATAGATAAATCTCCTTGGATTTTTATTTTCAATAAAAGGATAACTTTTAAGTTTAGGTTGGTATGGGCCCCATTTTAAGTAAGTCATTCAGACTTCATCTCTTTGGTTCACAGGATATTGCCATATTTGACGGCGTTGACCCGGGTCACACACCAAAGAATTAATATCAAATTCATTAGAAGTAACCTTCAAAATCTTAGAAGGTTGTTCTTCACATTCAGATGTTGGAGCATTATCAAGACAATTTTTTTCATGAGGTGAACATGGAGAAGCTATGCTACTTTCCTCTTTGTCATTAGCTTTTCTCTTGAAAAATGCATCAATTTTTTTACTCTTCACCATTATGTTATTTCAAGATAAACTTATCACTTCAAATAATCTAAAAATGATTTAGATAATTCAAACANATGAAATGAGAAATACTTACAAGTTATAGAGGATGCTCCTTTGATTAGCAAATTGATATTTCAATTCATCAATTCAACAAGTGCCTATATTTTAAGCAAACAAGCCTGTAAATTTATTTGAAATAAATTATTCATACTTATCTTATAGGGTATATGAACTTCAAAATAGAAACAAAATATAACAACAATCAACAAACAAAAGAAACAAAAAATAAAATAGAGAGAAAAACTCACATAGCAAGAGCAAGACATCTTCCATTTCTCTTTCTCCAAGACTCTTCTTCATTCTTTTGCTATAAGAAAAACTCAAGTCAATGCAATGAATATAAACTAAACCAAAATTATTATCTATGCTGAATAATAAATAAATATTTTTTACCTATTAAAAATTTTGGTTGATTGCTCTTAAGGGTGAAAAACACAAGCAAAGAAAAAGAGAAAGAGACAAGGAAGTTGTAAGTCGGCATGGGAAAAAAGAAGAGAAAGAGACAAACAAAGAAAAAGATAAAGAGACAAAAGTAAGGAAAGAAAGTGGCTTACGGTTTATGAAAAGATTGTAATTGGTAAAGTAAAAAGCATCTGAATCACAACTAAGGCTATTAGACTTTCTAGTTTTGTTTTCTTTTTTATATAGAGTAAAACCCCTTTTTAATTTTTAAAAAATGCATCTACTGATAAATTCGTCTTCCAAAAATTTTTGCTGGCAAATTAATCCTCCGTTAAGGTTTGTTAGTCAGATTTAATAGATTTTGCCACGTGGCACTTAATGTGCTGATGTTGTCATTAATTGCTGAAGTGGCCAGTTAAGTAGAAAAGGATTTTCCACCCGAAAGAGAAAAAAGAAAAAAAAAAAAAAACTTTCATTTCATTTCAGCGTACAATTTATCAGAGCTCACACAGGGAGTGTGTTTGTTAATGGCGAACTCTCTATAGCAGACACACCGTGTATTTCCAAACACACCGATGGCCATTCCTCCAAAATCGAGTTCCACACTCTTTCTTCTACTTTGTTTTCCAAACACACCAATGGCCATTCCTCCAAAACCGAGCTGGCATGAAGACACAAAACGTGCTTAGAATTTGCTTCCGCCATTGATGGCCCGCTCTGTTTCTTCAAACAGGCCCCTTTAAAGCCCTGTTCACTTTCATACATCATTCTCAGAATCAAACTAACAGTTAGCCATCTCAGAAGCAAGCGACACTACAAAACAGTGTCTCAGGGAGAACACAGTGGGAATCTTAGCCATCTCAAGAAAACAGAGCAAGAGGAAGCCAGAACAGAGAGAACAAATACTATATCAGAAAATAGCTAAATATTGAACTAAGGGGGTTCTGCTCTTCTTATTATAAGCTATTCTCATGGAACACCTGCCAACAATGCACTAAGCCTGAAATAAACTACCAAAACAACAAATTTTTTTAATAATAGGTCGTGGGTACCAGAGCAGAGCTTCTACTTCTGGTGTTTCTAGGCGGTGGTGATGGTGGTGGCTCGTGGTGAGAACCGAGTCCACAGCAGGAAATGAGCATTCAGAGAATGTTCCAGAAAACCTTACCTAGTAGGGGGACCAAACGAGGTGATGCTGAGGTTGTGGGTGCCTGTGAGAATCTCAAACTTAGTGGTGGGGGAACATGATGGGTAATCTGGGTGGTGGGAGCAGCCATAATTAGAAGAAGGCGAAGATGTGAGAGAGCCATAAGAGAGAGAATGGGAGTGAGAGGGAAGAGTGCCAACGTTGAATAATATGAAGATGTAGAGACCGCGTAGGTCGAATGGGATGCGTGTGTGAAAGACGACAAGGGAGTTGTGGTTTGGGATTCGCTTTTGAACAAGTTTAGCAACTTGAACGGAAGTATGCAACACAAGCATGCCACTTCAGCAACTAATGACCACGTCAGCACGTTAAGTATCACGTGGCAAAGTTCATTAAATCTAACTAACAAACCCTAACAGAGGACTAATTTGTCAGCGAAATTAATAATTCAAAGATCAATTTGTCACCGAAAATTTTTGGAGGACGAATTTATCAGTGAATATATTTTTCAGGGACTAAAAAATGGTTTTACTCTTTTATATATATAACTAATTTTGGAAAGTGGACTAAGTGGCAAGTGGGCTATTGAGCTTTGGGTTAGATTTGTAGAAGTGGGCTTAAACATTTTATTAATTTGTTTTGAGGGGCTATATTTAATTTTTTTTAAAAAAAAATTGAATGGAGAAATGTTTTTTTTAAGAAACTTAATTAATTTTTTTTTTTTTTTTTTTTTTCTGGGTGGCGGTTACCCCCTGTGTCTAAACTAAGATTCGCCCCTTGGGATAGAGTTGGTTTTTTAACTTTAGGTGCCTCCCTTATTGGAAGCTGTTCTCTTTCTGGATCTTGATTTAGTTGTGGTTAATGAATTTTTATTTATAAAAAAATTGAGCAAGACGATGAGCAACTTGATTTTGGTAGAGTTTTAGAAATTTGAAAATTGATTGGTATTTCTTCAAATTATCTTATTTTAATGAATAAAAAAATGTTAAAATATAAGTAAATGTTATGAATTTAAGTTAAGTATTTAGAAATGTTTTATTATGTAAAATTTGATATATGACACCTTTTAAACATTATTTAAGGATATTTGAAGTGTGGCACTATATATATATATATATGGCTTATTGGTAATTTTAGTGCTCCTATTTCACTGAGTCCTACGAGTAAGTTTTTCTCCTATTTTTAAAACTTAACAATTTTGGTCCGTATATTTTAGTGAGTTTGACAGTTTTAGTTCTCACATTAGTCAACCAAACGGCATGTTGACATGACATAGATAAATTAATTTTTTTTTATTGTTATCATGCTAATGTGACATATAAAAAATATTTTTTAAATTATTAAATAATCATTTAAGCATAATTAAGTCATAATTAACATAAAAATAATTTTTTATTAAATAACCATTTTAGATTTTTTCATAAAATTCAAGAAAATAAAAAAAATTAAATCAAGTAAGACATGTAAAAGTTTTTTTTTTTTTATATTTTTTAAATTAAGTGCATAAGAAATTCTACCAAATTTTTTTTGATAAGATTATCTAATTTGAAATTTTTTTGACTATTTGAACTTGGTGAAAAAATCCAAAATTTTGATACAATCTCTTATAGACTTAATTTAAAAAAATCTGAATTTTTTTTTTGACATGTTTTACTTCATTTGAAAATGTTTTTATTTGCTTGAATTCTGTGGAAAAAAAATTTAAAATAGTTATTTAACAATAAAAAAAAAACTTATTTTTTTATTAATTTTAATTATAATTTAATTATACTTAAATAATTATTTAATAATTAAAAAATACTTTCCTTATGCCATATAAGCATGATAACATTAACAATAAAAAAAATTAATTTATTTGTGTCACATTAGCATGCCATTAAGTTGATTAACGGAGGATTGAAACTGTTAAACTTACTAAAATGCAAGGACTAAATCGTTAAGCTGACTAGTGGAACGGTGCGTTTCATTTGGAACTGGAAGAACGCATATTACTCCGCAATCGGCATCGTCTTCTACCTCCATCTATCTGCGCTCATCTTCTTTCTACACAGCACAGAAGGGTCTCCTCTTTTCTTCTACCTTGGTAGGCTCTCTATCTTTCTTCTCACTTCCCCAAAGTCTCAATATAGAGCCCAAACGAGTAGCTCATATGGTAACGCATTGTACTAGAGTTAATTGGCAAAAAGGATTTGGCTTCCAGTCTCAGCTTTTGGCATTCTTTACCTGTACTTGTTTTTTCTTCTAATTTTAATTTGAGGCAAGGTTTCAGAATTGCCCGCAATTTTCCCATCCCATTTATGCAGAAAAAAAAACCCTTTTGATTCTGTCTTTTTCCCTATTCTCCAGTTCATTTACTGTCACTGTTTTCTCTATTTTTTTTGCTGTAATTAATCATGGGTTTGCAGAAATGGATGATGAAAGTTCCAACCCACTCCGCCGTATGTCAAGCCGGACCCGTAAGGTGGCGCCAAAAATGGCTGCTGCCCTTGCCAGTAGTGACAACCGCACGCAGGTATTTGTATACTCCATCTCATTAGGGGTAGCATACCTGAATTAATTTTTATATGCTCTGTTTAATTTGGAGCAATGCATTTCATTACAGTAAATAAAAATTGAAACTTGGGTTTTCCTTCTTAGGCAGCTCTTGCTCGCCTTGAAGCTTTGGAGAATGACAATGCTGGATATGACATTGTAGATGCTAATGATGATGATGAAGCTTCTCTAGACGATGAAGATCAAGGTTTACTTTGCCTATGTTCTCTGAACTTTTTGCATTATCAATGGCTCCTAAGCAGTCTTCTTTTTTATTTTTTTTTTATTTATATTTTTACTATAAACATTTGTTTTTCATTGTCTATATTTTTCCTTTGATCGCTGAAATTGAGAAAAATGTCAATAGCAGTGAATCATTTGGATGGTGCATGGAGCTTAATAAGTTGACAATAAGCTCTAAATCTACTATTATCAGGCTTACTATGAAATGGTTGCATTAATGAATACCTCTTACTTCCTTTCTTTTTGAACCTGTCTTTGTAGTGTATATACAGAAGAAGCAGTCTAAGAGCACCAAAAGGAAAACACGGCAAGCAAAGGCACTTGAAGCTAGGAAGGCCCCAAGAACATTCCTTGAGCTCTTAAATGAGGTGACTAAGCCAGAAGGAATATACACTGATAAATCTGTTACTTTTACTATTGCTTTGTTTTGTTTTGTTTTGTTTTTTTTTTTTTTTTTTCCTTTTAATATTAGATCCCCCTGCAAATGCAGGCAAACTTGGAATCATTGTCCCCGCATCTTCCATCCTATTTGAAAGCAGCAGTAGGGCCTCCAAGCTCAACCTCCCGACGCCACTTCTGCACTGTTTGTGGTTTTTCAGCCAATTACACATGTGTGAGATGCGGTATTCACTTCTGTTCATATCGTTGTCAAAATGTACACAATGACACCCGTTGCTTAAAATTTGTAGCCTAATGCATGAGACATTTGAGCAAGCATACAATAATTGCTTAGCTAATTTGTAATATACCAAAGCCATTGATTGAAGTATCATCTTTATTGTTCTATAATGTTTGTTCCTTTTTCTCTTTGTCCCAAAGTTCTGTTCCGTGCTCAACTGCCTCCATCCCCCACCAAAAAAAAAAAGGAAGAAATTCTCGAAGAAAAAGATATTTGCATGTTGTATGTATTTCTTTGATACAATTGGCTACAAATGAAGCTTTTCTGAATTATTGTTTCAGTTACCAATGACTAGATAAAAACCTTATATTAGGACCCCTCTTGCATGCTGCTGATATGGGTAACCCTGTTAAAGTGCTCTTACAATGTTATTGCTTGTTTATTAGATGGGCATGACTAGCCAGGGTCGCTACATAGTTATGCTTGTTTGACTGAAACTGATTATCCTTCAAGCAAGCTGCTTAAGGTGGTCTATAGAAGGCTTTCTCTCTGTTCCCTATCTATATGGGCAGTTCTGCCACTCTAGGACTGAATGGGAATCATTGTCTACATTCTTGAAACGTTGCATTATCAACTTGTCAAACTGAAACAGATTTTTTTCCCGTAGAAAAATTGAAACAGATCACACTAATGACCAGAAGTTATATCTTTTATTTTTCTTCTAAAAGCGTTACACCCGAAAGAAACAACTAACATGCTACTCAATGGAGCATCATTCAATTCTGGACTTGGAAATTGAGTAGAACACCATACTGTGTGAAAAATATAAGAAAAATTCACAAAAACAGTGAGTGAGAAATTCGCAAACATAATATTCAATGACTGATGATTCTTTCTTCATCTTAACATTGGGGCAGATCTGCGGGTGGAGGTATTACTGACTGTGATGGCCCCACTCCATTCTGTACAAGGAATGCCATTGCCAAACCCCAATTAAGATGTGAATCTATGTGACAATGCATGAACCAAATCCCTGATTCGCACCAGTGAAGGAAATGAAAACACCAAATTTGTTAGTTTGCATTTCTAACATAAGCATATAGAGACTAACAAATTTATGGCAGTGCTTTTTACCTGGATTGTCAGCCACAAAGCGGATGGCTACCCATCCTCCAGGAGGTGTTCCAACGGTATTTCTCACAGCTGGGTCAACAAGGTTAAAATTGGCTGGATCCGTGGCTGGGTTGAAGTTGCCAAAACCTGAACCAACTACATAGAAGTGGTATCCATGAAGATGCATTGGATGGTCCTCAGTTGATACTATACTCGTATCCTGCAAAACAATTTGTACCCTGGAACCATACTTCAATTTGTAGAGCTTAGTTCCTCGAGAAGGTGTCCATAGGCCCCGGGGCACATTACCTGTATAATTAAATTGTACAGGGGGAACAGGAGGAAAGTCTGTAGTGAAGACACCAGGTATGCCTTGATAGTAGGCTTGCATTAAGGATGTGGTTCTTGGGAGTACCAAAGAAACATTGTTCATGCTAGCAGTGAAGCGGGTTCCATTGGGTCCTTGACACCGTGGACTATTAGGATTGGTGCAATTGATCAATCCCAACCCTACAGTGAAATATAGATTCTCATCAATGTTGTTGAATACTTTAACCTTGGAAAGACCCCTGAGCCCAGCATTGAATGCCGTTGAAGTGGCTGTATCATTGAAGGCTGGCAGAGCTGGCAATATTGGTCTTGACGATTGTCCATTTTTGTTACTGCAGCTAGCAGATTTATATTCAAGGATTGCAGTGGTAGTGGTATTGTCAAAGGCTGCGTTCCTGGCACTTTGATAGGCATGTGCGGCCATGTAGTAGCGACCTGGGGGTTGATCAGCAGTGACCAGGACATTGATTGTCTGACCAGGTCCTATCATGAGTACTCTAGTTGTGAAAGGCTTGGCGTAAGCAGCATCAGTACCAACAACAGTCATCTGGTGGTTGGCAATTGAAAAGAAGAGTTCTTCATTCAGTGTACTGCAGATGATTCTCAAGAGAATTGTCTCACCGGCTTCTACTGGAACTCGTATAGTGTCTGCATTATGTTTTTGTGATATCAGCCATTTCTGTATTCTTTCCACTCATAAGAAAAGGCTAATCCACATGAAAGTTATGATTATAATAATTTCAAACCTTGGCTGGAGCATCTGTAAAGATCTCCCGGTTGACCATTCATGGTAAACGCCAGAGACACATTTGGTGCTGCTCCAGTAAACTGTGCCTGTCTGAGGAGAAGCATAGGATCCCTGTCAAACCATTCCCCTGTTCATTATTATCACAACATAATCTGTTATGGATGGGTCATTTGCTTCTTAGAAAATAAAGTGCTCAGTAATTTCTGAAGTTTCAATTTTTAGGCAAAGGTTTGAAGGATTTGCAAAGGAAGGAATGCAAGTGAATTGATCAGAACAAGAGTAAGCTTTTGAAATTCACCAAGAAGAATGGTAGATTCTCGCTTAGGCATAGAGAAGGGATATGGAGAACCCAATCTCGGGTAGATGATGAGAGCTCCATAGACAGTGGCTCTGAGAAAGTCAGTGTGAGCATGCCACCACAGCGTCCCCTCCTGGTTTATGATAGTATAGCGGTATGTGTAACTTCCCCCCGGTCTGATGGGGCACTGAGTTACATAACTAGGTCCATCTGCCCAAGGATTTCGCAGCATTCTCAATCCATGCCTGATTAGCAGGACACATCAGAATTGTGAGGAACTTGAATTTCAAGAATGTATCACAGTCACTAAAATCATAAGTTACCAGTGTTTTTTTTCCCCTGTACATGTTTATTTAGCCTAGCACTTAAGTTGAGGGGAAAAGTGTTGTGGCTGAAATGAAAAATGTTGTGAAATTTATGTTAGAATGAACAAATTGATTGTATGGTATTTACCAGTGGAGGGAGATGTTGTACTGTGCACTGTTTACTACTTTAATTACAAGAGAATCTCCATTTCTTGCTTCTATGGTTGGCCCTGGAAACTGCCCATTTACTGTGATTATCTTTTGGGTTTTGCACAGCCTCTTCACTGGCGTAGCTTGGATCTGTTTCATTCAATTATGGAGGTAATAGTAATCAGTAACTAGCTTCATACCATAGTGTAAAAGCTGATCACAAGTTTTATGATCATAAAGAACTTACCACAAATTGATGGTAGTGGGTTTCTGCAGCTGCAGTAGATGCAAGGCAAGCTATGATAGCAAGTAGGCTAAGTAAGAGCCAAGAGCAACATGACTTGCTGGGGAGGTGGGAAGTCTTCATTGTTGCCTCTGCCATTGTTGAATAAAGGTGCTTGGGTTATGTATCTAACAACGTAAATGTTCAGCTATTTATAGACTATTGAAGCGGGAACAGCCTTGAGCAAACTCATTTTTTATTTTTGTAGAGAAATGTCTTGGCCCTTATTTTCTGAGTCTTTATGGCACTTAATATGTGAGGACAATTAGTCTTAACCATAAAGACGATTTGGTGCACCTACTAGCGCAATCAACTGTGGATCTAAATGTTAGATTCTGTAGTTTAGGTGTATAGAAGTGCAGTGGATATGTATCTGAATTAACAAACATAGTTTTCAACTGCTGTTTTATTCAAAATCATTGGAAAGAAAGTTAATATATTGTTTGAAGCAAAACATTATGAGCTAAGGTCAATCACTATGCTTCACTTTCAAGGTTAAAGGTTCATATGAATTTATTTGACTAGTCATGAGCCTAAGATTTCTGATTATCCATCAGTGAAATTATCTTGATAGTTATTTATTTGAATAATATTGAACTCCAATAGAACAGAAATTGAGCTTGTGACATTGTCATTTACATAAAATACTTGAAAATCTATACTAGACTATTAGTAGAAAAAATCCAACTCAGCAGAGATAAGTCTTCTTCATCCACAGTACATAACTTTGTAAAATCAGTCGTTTGCCCAACGATCTGATCACCATTGAGGTTCCGTGGATCATGCATATTTTCTGGTTATAACTCTAGTTTAGTTCCACTCTCCATTTCTTGAATTTGTCTTTTTCTAATTATGTTATTATAGAGAAACATAGAAATATCTTAAGGCAAGGAAAGAGCAGGAAAGAAAATAATGGGCAGTTAAGGTGAGGTTGAATTCTGGTTTGGTTGGTAGTAATGACGAGTGTATATTTTCCCATTTTAGTTGACCACTTGGAAATTGGAATACCTGAAACAACAGGGACTCGCTTATGTCCACCGTCTTTGACAAGGTTAACTTGCTCAAAGAAAACAAACTATCTTATGTATGACTTTTGAACTAGATACCTACATGTATAAAATTCAGTGTCCACGGCATATTATATAATGTAATTCTAAGCATTTAGGCAACTTTTGCATATTGTAGAACTAGCATTAGCACCCTCACTTGATTCACTGGAATTTGGTTCTCAAAGTTAGGTATTTAGTATAATATTTCAAATGAAGCAGGTTTGATAGGTTTACTCTCCATATTTTGTTTGTACATAAGACCAGTGAGGGGTACTTGTAACATTATTATTATATCAATTGTTTCTTATGTATTAGGTAGACTGCCAACTGACTTTAGAGTAATGCCATCAAATCTGTTTGTTAAGTTCTAACACCAACGAGATTTGGAATCCATGTGTTATCTTGATCATGTGTCTCCCTATTATTTGTCTTCCTCAGTGTTTAGGGCACATTCTTGAGAAAAATAGGTACCAATGTGTCAAAGGGCAGTGACATTGTCAACCTCTGAATTTCAAGAGCTCACACCGATAAACTTATCTCAGGTTGAAATTTTATAACAAAAGGTATCAGTGGCAAAACCATCGTGAACATTTGCCAATATTTTCATATAGTTATGGCTAAGTCTACAATACCCTTTTATAAAGATGAGCATTGCTATAAAACATACCATTTTTTACAATGTGTCTTTTAATTTGTACTAGTATATAGGTTACAGTTAAATTGAATCATAATTTAACAGAAAAAATTTCTTGTGGGATTACTTGAACTCGGTTTCACTAGCTATGCAATTTATGTGCAATTATTTACAGTTATATGCTGTTATTTGAATGTAGCACCAAATAATTGTCTTTGTATCCATACTCATTTTCATTGATGGGCATCAATACTCGACAGTCTAAATCAAGTATTGGAGATGGAAATATGGATTCCTGACTCTAATTTCCCTAGTTAGCAAACTCATCACAAATTTGCACCAAATTTGTCAACCCACGCACTTATGTGTAGTCCTTTTCTTTTCAGAAGGATTATGCAATCTAACTCTATTACGTATAATCTTTGAACTTCACTAAGAGGAAATGTTTTAGTTCAACAAAGCATGCTCCTAATCATAAAACTAATTTCTTCATCTCATTTCTTGGCCTGAATCCCTCAATTGTGATTACAATTGCTCTTTATCTATTAGATAAAAAAATATCTTTGAATTTCACTAGGTTTTCATAGCAAAAATACACGTTTTCTTGTCCACATTGATTTGCAATAAATTACATAAATTCATTCTATGCAATTTCTTGGGTTTGGTGAAATAATGTATCTTGATATTATCAGTTGAGCTTATACAGGAGCATACCAAATCCAAAACAGGAGTTTCGGAATACTGATGGAGGTGCCTGTTTTAAAAACGAAACAGAAAAACTATAATTTCATTTAAACTAATTAAACCAACAATACATCGCCAAAATTTTTGCTGGAAAAAAAAAAAAAAAGCTACAATTCCGAAAAATCAGGATACAGCTCAAACGGAGTAAAAAAAAAAATTTAGTGTACACTGTCCAACAGAAAATTTTACACTAAAATGAGCAAGAAAAACCAGAACCTCCAATAGGCTAGCAGCTAAATACGATGACTTTGTTGCAGAACTTCATGCGTTTTCTCTAGATGCAGCTTATGAGAACAAATACTGATCAAAAGAACTGAAGCTGAGTTTTTGCCACCCATTGACTGTCGCTGGAGATTTACATATTTGGAGTTTGGACAGGAATTGAAGAGCCATAGGTGCTGAAAGCAAGAAAGTTGAGCACCAGTATGTGATTTTTTCTTCAGAGATGAGCTATCTGCTGTTTCATAGATCGTAATAACTTGGCTTTTGATTCACACATCCTAAAGAATTCCATCAATACTTTATGCTTTCCAGTCACCATTTTCCTTGCAACATCAGCAGGACTCCAAGACTTCAGTGATTGAGAGATACGATTTCCAAGTTCCGAATCATTCATGGAGGAAATAAATGTTTGTAGAATGTGAAAGACCTTCCCAGGCCCATCACTCTGCCCATTACTGCGGAGAGGGAAAAGGATGTCTTCCAAATGCTCATCCTCGGGTCTATTCTTCCATTCTCTTAGCCATTTCATAACCTCCTCTACAATGAAAGATAAATGCTGGACAGAATCAGCGATTGTCTGAGCTAGATTTGAGCTGGACTGATCTACTAACCCACTTTTCTTCTTCCTTTTACCAGATGGAAGTGATGATCTCAGACAAGACTGGATTACAAGTCCATGCCACGCCAAAGGTTCCGTAACCAACCGAATCAAAAGTTGAACATCATTCCAAGGAGTGCAAAGCTGTGGCTCCATCGACCTGACCTTCTCTAAAATATATGTCTCCAGCAAAGAATCTAAGATGGACCAAGTACGAGGCTTCCATCCATTCCCATCTGGTTGAGCAAGTTCATGGGAACTCAGGCTCCATGCATTTAAGAATACAGTGAAACTCAACCAGTCTATCAAGTTTGACCCAAAATCCTGCAACAATTTTTTGCATATACAGTAACTTCTCAAGGAATAAGCAAGTGTAAGATTAATCAGTCATCAATATACTTTAACAGAAAGTAGCATAAAAGACACAGAAATCATACCACGGAAGACCTTTCACCACTAGAAGAACCCACTACGACTTCTATAGCTTCACTTAGAGAATATCCCAACATTTGTGCATATCGCTCAAGCAACAATTTCAGCTCTGAGGATATTTTCGCTGGAACAGAACCATTGACCTCCGCGTGCTCCTTTATTGATGCTGAAGCACTTTGAATAGAGAGGTGGATCATCCGCGGAAGTAGGGATTTC
Organism: Cercis canadensis; assembly: GCA_003255065.1. NCBI lineage: Eukaryota > Viridiplantae > Streptophyta > Magnoliopsida > Fabales > Fabaceae > Cercis > Cercis canadensis. The sequence continues at coordinate 142,252 of QAOA01008434.1, forward strand.
TTCTCAATGACTCTCCGGAAACTTGTCTCTCTGTCCTTTGTCTGGTTATAACAAGTAGGGAAGGAGGGGAGGGGAACATAAAAAATTTATAGTTAAGTTATTTATTGAAACAAGCATAATATACCAGCCACAATGTCATTAAGGACAGAATTTCACCTACCAAGATTTCTCTAGGACAATAGGAAATCCCTTCAAAGGGCCCTGAAACAGATGCCAACTGTCAACTTAGTTCAATGGAATTATTACTAAACATAGAATACATTGAAATATAATACCGAATCATAATATGAACCTGTAAAGATAGGAATAACAATGGGTCAGTTTATTACAAAAAAGCCTCTCCATTCCCATCCCACTTGAGTATCCCAAATCCCAAATGAAGATTTATTTGTTTTCCCACCCTGTCCTTCCTCAAAATAGTTATCCAATTCCAATTTGGTCCACCCAATTTACTCTGAAGTGGGATAGTTGATCTGACACTCGGAGAAAAATTCTTAAATCTTACAGATTTTAAAATACTAAATAGATTACAAAGATACAATTAGAAGAACATGCCTCTGATATAGTACTCAAAACCCCAAAAAATAAAATTTAGTTTCACTAATTTTACACTGCATATATATAATTGAAAGAGAACATATTGGAATATATAATCTAGTTTGTACTGGATATGGGTACCAAGGGTCAAACCTCATTCTCATTCCAAGCCTCAAACAGTATCACGTTCAAATCTCATTCTTGTGCTAAATCCTCATAAATAGGTTTCATTGGGTTTGTATGGGACTGCTACCCAGTTGAGTTATTACAGACAGGAAAAACTAGTATATTTCTGTCAGTTGTGAAGAATAATTTGCCAAACTAAGTCAAACTTTTTGTATGTGCCTCTTTTATGTGATCCAAGTGGTCTTAAGTTTGATCACTGGCACACCCATTCTTATAATGAAACTTAAAATTTTAGCACAAGAGAGCATAGACTAGTGGTTTGGCCACACTTCAAGCTCAAAGGAATTTTAGGTCACATGATATGTTATAGATTTAAAAAAAGGCCATTCATGCGCTTTCACCTATCATCTAGAAATATTAGGTACAATGGTTCAGTTAAAATATTAAAGGCAAATCATCACCTTTACTTCCCATTACTTTTGCTTTAAGGCACAAAGCCAATTTAATTTCTTAATTTTTTTTTTTACTTTCCACTCTTTTTGGTTTCTTCTTTTTATTTCTTCCTTGTGCTAATATATTTTGCAGTTGTTCAGAGTTCAGAGTATAAGTAGAATGTTATATACTGCTGCTAAATAACAGGCTTACAAGATGTATTGCTTCTGACCAGGAAATATGACTGACAGACTGACCTAAAAGATAATTTTTTTCTGAAGTTGGCGTCCACCAAGGACGTGTCTGCAAGTCTTCATTGAAGGTCAAAGACTTTGACCCAATCTCATTAGAGAGCTCAAGGAAGTCCATTCCACATTTCAAGCTTTCAAGAACACCCTAAGAGAATATGCATCCATTATATTTACCATCATAAATATTAACAGAGGTAGTCAGCTATAGTCAATGTTGCAAGACATGAATTACCTCCTCTTCTTCAATGTTATCTGCCTTCTGCTTTAGCTGTAGAATGGGTGTTTCAATCCTTGCCACTAAATATTGACCAGAGCGTTGCAACCGTTCTTTAAACTGCACAAACTCGATCACCTGGAATATAATGTAAATCATACCCCAGTTAAATAAACTCCAGTATCATTTTTTTTAAGTATTATCCTGGAATTATCATGGATAAAAGAATATAATCACATGTCATATTATTCACATTTGATGTGTATATCTTATGTGTTACTGCATTGAACCATCTCAAACTAGGCAATAAATGAGCAGATGCCCTGTTCATATTCTGAGTACGTGAGGTACTCTGGTCAGAGTACAACAATGGCCAGATCCCCACAAGTTTTCACCCCAGGTACAGTAGTAACTTGTTAGTTAACAGGAAAGCTTCCCTGATATTTTTGACAAAAGGAATCACTTCACACACAGAATTCTAGCACAATTATGGGCCACCTCTACATCAGAGAATGATGTGTAAAACTTGAAAGCTAATCACAATATTATGAATACTTTAACCCCGAGAAGTTATCAATCATTTTTCTCAGAAAAAATTTGCTAACTGAGGCAAGTAATTTACTCTGAGAATTTTTCTTTTTCTTTTATATTTTTACTGTTATAATCTCCTCAAAGATAAAGATGGTGATTAAGCATTGTTTATCTTGCATGTTAGGTTTGGAGAAATCTTTAAACGAAAATAAGCATACAATTTTGAATACATGCATTCATACACCAAGTATAATGTACTTGCAAAGGAAAAACTCCAGAAACTATAAGAACTCAAATATACATACTTTTGAGTAATTTCTATGGCGATAAGCTAGAAATGTTAGATCTGCAGATTCTCTAAAGTGATCGTCCATAAACTTGATATAATCCTTAAGAAGACTGTTTAATTCTACCCACAATGGGGATACCATCATGTAAGGCAAAATGTGATGAGAAACAGTTTCCATCAAGATATTCTTGACATCCAATGATTTATACCTGAAAAGAATAAAGAAGGTGCTTTACATGGAGAGTGGCAAAGAATTCTTTAAGGAGCGTGAATAAACAACCAGCATTGAGCATGTGATAGACACTAGGCTCGCGGGTAATCCAAACAAAGTAAAACTAAATGAATTTAATTACTTTACCATTCATATGCCACTGGAAGAGCACCAAAGTGGGAAAACAAGTGCAACAGCAAGATCTTATATTGCGACACATATCTGCAAAAGAAGAAGAGACATGCATAAGTTATTTCAAAGAAAAAGGCTCCCATCCAAAAGCAGCATAAAAGCTTAATTCAAGATCTGCTAGTCCTAAGCAAACCATCTGATTCTCCAAAGCTTGTAGTTTTGGAGAGGTAAGTTGAGCACAATATGCCGGAAGTGACCAAAATGGACATCCACCAATCCTTAGAAAAGTAACCATGCATTACACCACGTTAATAATAGGGATTTTCCTCAGTATTGCCCCATGACCAAATAATTAAAATAAACCATTCAGATTGAGCAAATTACATTAGTACTCCATAGATTTCAGTCGCGATGGTATTACTGTAAAATACAAAGTAATACCATACAGAGCAAGAACACAAGATTTACATGGTTCACCCTTCTCTAGGGCTTAGTTATATGCATAAGCCAAAGCCACCAGATTCCTATAGCTAACTTCTATAGTGATTATATTAACCCAAATCCTGTTCAAAAGAATTTATGAAACCTTAACCAAAGGAAAAAGAAAAAAAAAAAAAAAAGCTCCTTGTTAAATAAGGAAAAATACAGACAGAAAAGTCCTAATTCACAAGGAAGTAGAAATGCTATTCCAAGAATGAAACTGAGACAAATCCCAACAGTTTCAACTTTCAACAGGATATTAAATTCTGGATGATAAAGCTTAGTTCTTTACATGTTTTTATACTGTCATCTTATGATCAAGTTAATCCTGCAGTAAGCAGGTTTTTAAACATGTTCATTCACAAATACATAGGACAATATATAGACACAAAAAAGCATAGACCAGATGCAATGCATGTCAGAAAGATATGCTCTGGTTTGATTCTATGTTTCCTCAACTTAATGTATTTGCATGTAAAATGCCAATATAGAGTACAACATGATTCCTGACCTTCGTATTGCCAAGCCAAACTCCAAAACCATAATTGCCTCTGTCAAATAGCCAAAATTCTTAGTGCGCCAGAATAACTGCACCAAACATAGCATAATACGTCAGTCATGGCCACAGAATCCATATAGAATTTTCAAAAGTCATAACATTGTAAGTGACACATGTAACACAAGTACTATACAAAAACTAAAAACAAATAAAATGAAGGGATTAAATTTGCAACCAAAATAATTGTCGTTTGGCTATTATACCAATTAAGTTGAGAAACAAAGAAATGCCCTCATTCAGGATTCTCTTACCCCCATCATATATTTCATTAGTATCATTTAATATGACAGGCCAACAGGGCCGGTCCTAGATTCACTTATTTAAAAGCAAGATACCAACCTTCCCCTTCCTTCCCCTTCTTTGCATTACAAGTAAAGATTTCATTGTAGAAAGAGGAAAAGTTCTAAGGATAATCTTCTGAAAACATAACAGCAGAGAGGGGAGAGTATTCCTAGATCTACATCTAACAACAGAAACTACTGAAAAAAATTCACCGTAAGTCAAGGTCCATCTAATTCAGTAGCTACAATTCAGCTATATGATACTTATACATGACAAATCAGACTGGAATTTTTTTTTTTTTTTTAATTCAATAGACAGGCTGCCATACTTAAGCTAGCCATATATGTCAAGGCACCGAGTTCAACATTTCTATTATTACACTCACAAAGTCAACATCAAGTCACAATAATTTTATCCACCATAAAGATATTGCTGCAAGATGCTGTCCATCCCATCTCACCCCAGAAGGGAAAAGGAAAGCAGCTTATTCTGAGCAGAGTTCACAAACCAATTTATTATCAGACATTCTAACTCTCAACTTCATTTTAACTTATTTTTCATGTCAAGAAAAACCTTGCTTTCACCAGGATCCATTTTCAATTGCAAGATTTCATGAACAATACTTTGTTGTTTTCTTTACAAAATAAATCAAATGGAAATTGTTCAAGAACCCATCCCCAGCTGAAACTACAATCAACAAAATTTCAAAAGCTGATGGATAGGAATTTTAGTGGAGAAGAACATTTGGCCTCAAGGGAATAGTGTGAACAGAAATAGACTGCATTTGTGTTTCTCTTTAATCAAGCATGATCTTAAGAACAGAAAATTGTTTTGAGCACAATAAGCCCCTACCTCTTCCTGCCAATGCCTTTATGTAATAAAAATTAAATTATAAAATCTGCTTGTATGTCAGTTCAAAGAACTCCTCACTCCGACCAATCTGTGCTCTAATGATGAGAGTCTCATCTAGATCCTCTGAACAAGGAAAAGCATGATCTAGTCTTGTCCATCCACAGACTCAAAGCACAGTTCCATAAATGGGTTTTCATAGTGAAAAATCATAATTTATAGTTTTATACAATTAAATAAAAAAAAAAAAAAACTACTGAGATCAAAATTATTTTGTGCCCCCTAGACTACATATGAGGACCTGTATACTTTTCTTCATAAAAAGTCTCCAAACATAAGCCCCTACCTCTTCCTGCCAATGCCTTTATGTAATAAAAATTAAATTATAAAATCTGCTTGCATGTCAGTTCAAAGAACTCCTCACTCCGACCAATCTGTGCTCTAATGATGAGAGTCTCATCTAGATCCTCTGAACAAGGAAAAGCATGATCTAGTCTTGTCCATCCACAGACTCAAAGCACAGTTCCATAAATGGGTTTTCATAGTGAAAAATCATAATTTATAGTTTTATACAATTAAATAAAAAAAAAAAAAAACTACTGAGATCAAAATTATTTTGTGCCCCCTAGACTACATATGAGGACCTGTATACTTTTCTTCATAAAAAGTCTCCAAACATAAGACTCCCCTTTCAAGTGATTGATACATGACATTTGATGAATCTAATGCTCAATGGCATCCTCCACTTTTATAATTAAAACCTTAAACTTGATATAAGATATACAACTTAATCAATATTTATTATTTTAACTGTGCCAATTAGCATTTTCCTCATCCCAGATATCATAATTAATGACTAATCAGCAAGTTGTTCATTACACTATAATCCTTATTTTGGAGGAAACGAAAATGAAAACATGCAAGCATTTTGTTTTAACAGTATATTACCAAAAAAACAATACAAAGACATAATTTTACCAAGCACTAAGACATGAAAATTAATCCAAGGCAAGTAGGGAATGCCCAAGAACAAATTATAAATATCAAGTATTGACATATGAAATGATATCTTCTAAAAGGATATAGCAAAAGCACTTATGATTCAGAATCCTCAAACAACTAAACAGGTAAAAGTATATCGACCTTCTTAGGTGAAACATACACTCTCAATTTTTTTAATAAAAGTTGCATTTTACAGTCTCCTTTTTCTTTTTCCCTTTTTATTCGGTTAGGCTGTGTGAAATTTCATTTGTAGATAATCCAGTATAGTACCTGACAATGATCTAGGGATCCGTATGTAGAAAAAGGAAAAAAGAAAACAGGGAAAAAAAAAAGAGAGAAACTATAATAGTAGTCTAAGAAAACTTTCAACGTGATTTTGCAAATGTGTCCAAAGAATGGATACATAAAATGTAATATGGCATACCTGAACGAGCACATTGCATGTCATTGACAGAAGCTCCTCCCCATGCATGTTCTCCTGTGGATCCAAGTCCTTTGAAAGTGGAAGGCTTTTGCAATACATTTCAGCCATTTGAATAGAAGAGACCTCAAGTTCTGGGCACAAATACAATTAAGCTTGTGTAAATTAGGTAGCCACGCAATAATGATGCTCAGGCTGTGTCCAATAAACCACAAACTCAGATCTGAATAAAGTTTTTGTTTTACCCCCCAATTCGAATCTCAAGAAAATAACATGATTTAATACAAAATCTAAACAAGTTGGGGTGAAACAATAACTATTTTCAGTTTTAAGTCTTGAAAGATCCATTGGATCCATTAGATTGAAAAACAAGCAAATCATAGGAATACCCAGAAAAATAATTGAATAATGAAATAGTATATTTATAAATTATTTACAATAATGGGAGACCCACCACTTTCAGACAGCTTGAACATGTGTCCCATCAATAATTGTTGAATTTTAAAGAGGGTTATAGACTGCCCAAGTGTCTTCGTTGGTGTTGTTGATAAAGCACCACTGTTTTTCATTAACTTCTCCAAAAGCTCTGTCTTCTTATCAGGAATCAACACTTCAGCAAACATCTCTACATCAGACGTAAAGCAGGACAAGTGACCAAACCTGTGACCATAAAACAGAGTTCTTAATCAAAAGATTTGTTAAGCTGCATTTTTAGGAACACTTTTTCAACAAGTAACCAAATTAGCCAACCTAGAGTTGCACATATATGCTAAAACCTCTATGAGAGAGAGAAAGAGGGGGGGGGGGGGGGNGGGGGGGGGGGATAAAATAACTCAAAAAATTCTCCAAAGAGCATCAATTTGATCAAGAATAGCTGCCATGAATAAAGAATGTTAAGACTGATGCAACCACATATATTATACAAACAGAAGTAACCCCTCAAGAAGCATCAATGGCGTTGAACAACAGGCCTCATCATGTTAAACATAAGTTGGATAAGCATATCCTCATATTAGACGGAAAGAACTTCATCACAAATGGCTAAATACAAAGTTGAACTTGAATGTGCAGCACTGCAACTACCAAATCAGTGAACCTCAAATGGACAAAAGCCTAAAATTAACTCCCATTTTGGATTTTCAAAAAGGCCTTAGCCAATGTGCCCTTTCTTACAAGCCCCCTTCTCAGCCACTGCACATGAACAATATAACAAAGAAGAAGCAAAGATTGGAAGAATGATAGGTTACGTATTACAAGATACCTGCCAAAGTATTGGACAACAGCATCAATTAAATTGTCATCATTCCCCTTTCCTCGTAAGTGCTTCCTTCTTTCAATTTCTATAGTTGCCAAGTATGTACACCTTACAGAATTATTGATGTTATCTGCTTGTAATTTCTGTATAAAAGCTGACGCATCTGATATTCGACTATCAAACTGCGTTCACATTGTGCATGAATCAAATTCCATGCTAAAAGTAGTAAACGGCTGCTTCATGCATAACTCACTGACAAAGTAAAGACCATAAAAAGGTTAAACACTCACCAGTTCATCTGTCAGGTGCGAAATCTTGCAATTAATAAATTTTGGGGGATGAACAGGATCATTAACTGCCTCATCACACCAAATGCTGTCATCTTCCAGCAAACAGCCTAGATAGTGAAGGAAACACTCCCAGTCATCTGGGCTGCCAAATCAAGAAAACAACATCAAAAGTAGGAAAAGGCAAGCCAAAAGGAATTAGTACCATCAAAAACAAAAAATGACGAATGGAATTTAATCCTGGAAATAAACATTTTAAAAATCTCTAGACAATAGAAGGAGGAGTGAACTTTAAATGACCACCATGGTGATAAATTGAATACAAGTTTTCATATTTTGTTCAAAAGAGAGCATAAAACAGGAATAAAGCAAAAAGGAAATGAAAGATTAGCTGGCACATATATGTGCATCCAAACGGAAATTAGCATCACTAAAATTAAATTATATTGAAATCATGTCTGTGCCTCACAGAAAAAGCCACATAAAAGTGACTTGTAACTTTCTCTACAGATGCCTAAGTAAATTGCATCTAGTTGGATCACAAAGGCTCTTATGCCACTCAAATCAAAAGTAGACATCTGTATATTCAACACCTACAACAAAAGAGATCTTTTTAAGGTTCTAGACACTGAGAATGAACGAGAAAAAAAATACCAGCCATGTACGATTCATAGTTTTTCAAGTTTATTACACATGTGAATTAGGAGGCCAACTCTAGACATTGTGAGAGAAACATAGGTAATGAGATAAATAATTCCCACATTTCATGGAAGAAAATTAAGTCCTAAGTTATCACTTAATTCACCAGTATTCAGCAGGGAGGAACATTACACTATAATTATATTACTTTTGTTTTGACTATGAAACATCTATTATAAATGTTTAGAAGCTTCCTAATCGCTTCCTAGATTTCGCATACTTATTTTTAATGGTTGAAACTTTAAATGCACAAGCCAATAAAATGAATGGAAGAAGTCAAGTATACACTACACTAAAAAGTGAACTGACACAATTTCTGATAGCATAGTAGGGCATATTTGAACATTTGCAGGAAACCCAGTTATTTTCCCAGTATACCCATATATCCACCCGCCCACTCTCTTTCAAACACACAGAAATATGCGTACTTGTAACAACAGAACAAATAAAAGCACATTGTTTACTAAGTTTACAATGGGTAAGTTGCAGGAAAGCAAGAGCCATGGGCTCATAAATCTCCTAAGATTTCACTCCTTCAGAGCCATATTTAAAAATTTAAACTTATATCTGGACACAACCATAAATTCTTAGAGGATCTGAAAAATGAAGCTTCTGGATAAACCAGATCTAGGCATTTATGCTCCATTAAAAGGAGAAAGGGCGGGGGGAATTCTAGCCAGATTCAGCAAAATAACTCCCAGAAGACATATGAGATGTGCTTCATATAACTAGGAAATGAAAATCTCCAACAACCTCCAAGTCGGTGAATCTTGTAACATAACTTTTCTACAGTCTAAATTTTACGGTGACCAAACCCTAGACAAAGATTTAATTGCAAAAACTAGAAGAGGAGGAAAATTTTACTGAACAACAAAATATTACATCTCAAAGAAAGAAAAAATAATATTGACCTATATAATAGAACAAAACTCCAAAACTACCAGAGCAAGAAGAACAATAGAATTTTAAAACAAAAACAATAAAAGTAAGTCATGAGACATCATGATTGTAAGTTACATGAAACTACCAAAACCACTCTTACCCATTAACAACAACCACCATTTGCTAATCTAATGTTTTGCAGTATTATGTCTAAACATGGAGTAAGTGTCCAAATGCATACCTTGACTCTAGTATTTTCTGAAAGATATCGGCAGCAGCAGCATAGTCACCTGCCCGAGCAAGAAGTCTCCCCTGTCAACTTAAAGTCAAAGTATACAGGTTGATGAGAAAAGTCAAAGAGAAATGAGAACAACACTCCACATGGTTGCATGATGAATTATAGACCAAAATTCAAAACAGTGAATAGTTCCGTACAAAATTTCACTTATTCTTGATATGACTTCATGCACATGAAGAAACAAAGAGAAAGAGAGAGGAGCCTGATAAGCTAGAAGCATAAAGGAAATCCAAAAAAGCAACCTAAAAACAGAATTTATCCTCCCTAAGATAATTACTATTAACAGTTCAGCAGACACCACACTTAAAGATCTCTCTTGGGATTAGACTCAAACTCTTAAAACTTCTTAAATTTTGACATTTTTCCAACAGACAAAGGGAATTAATTTCTAACAGGGATCCCATGTTCTTTCAGAAACCAGACTAAAACTGTCACCTTGGTGGTTAAACTTTGGAGCTGTGTTAATGTTCTCATAAAGATGGTATCTAATCAAATCAAAGATAATAAAGAATCAACTTCCAATATGGACAACCATGTAGGGCTACTTTAATTTCAAGCCAAACTCAACCAAAATAAGTTCGTTTCAGACAATTTCAGATAGTTGATAAGGTCTTCTCACATATTGTGAAGCATACCAAATATCAACATTTACAAATGGAAGTGTACGTTCAGTCTCACTAAGTCATCATGAGCTCTTTCAATACCATGCTTCTGTTATCTTGTTTACCATAAACAACTAATATAAGATCATGACAACTATCTCAACACCAAGACCAAGAGCAACATTACAGAATTTTTGGGTTTACCGAATCCCTTGGAGGAGGAAAGCTGAGGAATACAGACTATACTTTCCTAGTATTAGTTGTTTTAACCCAGTTTCTCTGTAGAATGAGAATATAAAATGTTTCTTGGAAAATGTATGTTACTGAGGATGCTGAGATTTTCTAAGTCGTTTAGCAGTTGTCTGCTTCTTGTTCAAAATTATTCTTTTTTTTTCTAACTAAAAAAGCATCTACATCTTTCAAGCTTCAATAAAGGCTTGGTCAGGCAATCGCTAGCCCCCTCCCCTTTCTCTGTTTTGGGCCATCAGTTTGCCTCAAAGAATGTCACTCCCCATACTAATCTGCTTTTAATAGTGCACAATATCACATTTCTTCCTTTAAACCCAGAATCTATATGGATCGCATTATTGTTGACCCTTAAATAATTTTGTTCTGCAACATCAAACATAGCTTAACATCCTCCCACATATCAAGCTCCCCATGTTAAATGAAGGACCATTTTCTAGCTCCCTTTATAACTTAAAATGAAATAGAAAAGTCTAAATGCTAAATGGAACAAGAAGAAAGCTCTTCAAAGTACCTGTATGCGTAGCTTATCAACTTCAATCATCAATAGTGATCCTAATTTCCCAGAGAGGATTTCCAAAGCATCCCCATATTTAGCTTGCTGTTCCAATATGGAAATGTATACCATAAGAGCTGCAACAAATTTTTAAAATTTAAGACAAGTATGATCTGTTTAATGTCAAAACAGAATCTTTATGGTTTGTCCATAACAGATAAGTAAGAAAAATGTAGATCACCTTCAGGCTCATGCAAACCATGTGAAGCAACATGTTTCTTAAGTAAACCTTCAGCTAAGAGTAACAGCTTCTCTCCCCCATTTCCGCAGAACACCTATCAGGAGTCCAGTTGCAACATAAGTGATTGAAACAAAAAAAAAAAAAAATCAAGCTCAACATAATAATATAAGATATTCAAAAGCAAACCAGTCAGTGGGCTATTGTTGAAAACTTTAGTTTTGTCGATGTAATATAGTTTTCATTACAAGTTGACCATGTTTTAGAGACAAACTGGAAATAGGTTTCTGACATGAGTATCAGCCAAGACTTCAGTTCACAAATAGATCAATACGTTACCCATTTATTGATATTGACTACAATTTCTCCCCAACTAAAGTTGATAACATTGCAACACACCAAGAAAGATTGATAGCAATGCAAGCCTTATTTTTGTCAAATATTCTTCAGTGTCCAGAGAACATGACTTTTTTTTTTCTTTTTGGTCCAAGGATCCCGCTGTCGAAGCAGAGAAGATGACTTTTACACAGCCTTAGCATTATTCATATTAATGGCAACCATCTAGTTTCTTCCATTGATACCTTGTAGCCATGCATATATTTCTACATCCTCATTATAAATGGGACTACAACTTTCCAAACCTGAAACCAGATCAGATTGTTGAGCTGCTGCAACCATCAACAGGTTCGATCTCGGCTCTGGTGACCCGCAGGTTTTGGGAGCAAACTGAACTGCATATAAAATGTCCTCTTAAAAACTAATGAGTTTCCTTGCAAATGTTTTGACTTAATTATATCTGGTATATATTTCAAATTTTATGCAATCATTTTTTGCTCTTTTCAGATCTTGGTTGTTCTTACTTCTTCATATAATTATGTTACCAGGCAATAAAGAAAGCACATTCCATAACTGGTACCAATTAGAATTTACAAACTTTTTTTTTTTTTTACCAATTTGATCAGGAAAAAAAAAAAAGTATAGAACCAAGATATACTCATTCTTAATTACCCAAAAACTTTACCGTCCAGCACTTCTTACATGCTAGCTAATAAGTATTAATCAAACAAAAAGCAATCAATCATATCTCACAAGTCCAGCTAAAACACAAAGAGAACAATATTACTTGCATCATTCATGATGTTCTTGGTATATGTTATATTCTTGTATGATAAAATTATATTAACTTTCTAAGTCATATTCCTTCATGAGATGCATTCAGCATCGAAACAAACACTGACACAAGATGCAACATGTAACTTATTAAATAATGGGAACAAGAAGTGGCAGTAAAAAGCAGCTAGAACCTGTAATTGGATACTACAAACTGCCCAAACCAGAAACCTTTCTTCTCCAACAAGTTTGTACATTTTTATAGCTGTCTGCCAATCACAAAATATGCATGTGTAAAATTATTCTGATTGTCCACAAATAACATAGCAGGCTAGCAGCAGATGCCTTTGAAAGAAATAGAGGATCTACAAGGACAATGGAAAACATGCAAACCTGTTGCTGCTTCACAAATGAGTACTCGCGAACATAGCAGTTGAACAGCCCCATCATTAATTCCAGATTATTTGGGAATTTACCACAAGCATGTTCATAACAGCTGGTAGCCAAGTCCACTGATTACATAAAGAAATTTTAGACATTCAAGAACAATATACATAAAAGAAGATCACATCAAGGAGGAAACAAGCACTGACAGTGATCTAGTCGTTGGAATACTATCTGCAGTGTACTAAGAGTAAGATCATCCATCAAAAGGGAATCATTTGCATACAACAGCTCTTTGGCATTTAAGCAAACAGATAATGCTTCCTCAGGTTTACCCATTCTCTCCAAAATAAGAGCTTTGAGTGCCTGCAGTACAGATGATTTCAGGTAACTACAACAAACTTTGGACTATGACAGGTAAATAGGACTATAAATTTCACATATATAGTGCAAGGCTAAACTTCATTCTAGAAATGCAGCCCCTAACCAAGCCATAGTTACAGATATTTTTATAAAAAAATTCTATAATGAAGTGCTGGCATCTAGACAAGAAAAATAAAAGCAGAATATTAAAATGAAAGACGAGTGCGTGATACTAATATGATGGAAGTTAAGCACGGAACTAACAGACAACCTACCCAACAAACAGGGGAGAAATTCAACAAACAAAACACAATGTATCTACACCTAAATCATTCCAAGAAATCCAAAATAAGAACCCAACAAAGAGAGGAGCTGTTGAACCAAAAAGAACTAACCCAAATTAAAAATTACACTCATTGCTCTGATATTTGCAGCTAGTTATTACCACTCCAAGAAATCAAAAACAAGAAAGGAGAATAAAGAAAGGGCGCAAAACAGAGGAGCAATTCAAGGAAACAAATATAAAACTAATTTCATAGATATCTACATCTAAATCACTCAAAGAAATCCAAAGTAATAACCCAATGGATAGAGGAGCTATTCAACCAAAAAGAACCTGACCCACATTACAGATAACATTAATTGCAGTAACATTTTGTAAGAAATGAAGAACAAAAAAATGACAATTAAGAAAGAGAGCGAGTATAGCAAGTGAATTCGATCTTACAAGAGCATAGGGAGAATTGGGATGCTTAGCGAGCAGTGTCGTAATCTGCTTAAAAGCGTTCTTGAACTGGCGAGAATCAATGGCGTCCCATATGGGTCGTACCTTCCGCTCTGGAATTCCACCAGCTAACCCAAACTTGGACGCCATTAGAGATGGAGAGAATATTAGTTCGGATTCAAAATCAACTCAACAGCTACAAACAAGAATATTGTAGTTTCCGTAACACAAGCACTTTGAATGAGGAACACAACTGGACAAGACCAAGACTATCCAAAGGGAACTGCGAAACCTAAAGAGTGTTACTTTGGAATTTGGAGGTAGGTATACTGAACTAGTTCAAGTGTTTAACTGCAAACGATTCCCTAAAGATACTTCCTTGCTTTTTTCTTGGTTTCTTGGTTTCTTGGTTTCTTGGTACGGGCTCTTTTTGGGCCATGGATTTGGGCTTAGTGAGTCTTATTAGTCCCAATTCTATGGATTCCCAACTCTTGGTTTGACATGTCGTTTAGGCTCATATAACAAGCTCTGTCATTTATTTATGATTTCAATCTAATTAGGCTATTAAACGCAGGAATAATCAAAGCTTGCGTGTCGTAAACATGGGTGAGACCGGGATACTATTTCGAGAAAATTTATATTTGTATCCTTAAAAATTTAAAATTTAATAAAATAATTTTTAAAATATTATTAATTATAAAATAGTTCTCAAAAAAAAATTAATTTATGTAACAAAATAATTTAATATTTATTAATTTTAAATTTGTTAAAATTTATTTTATTACATATATAAATTTTTTTAAAAATTATTTTATAATTAATATTTTATTAAATTTTAAATCTTTTACAAGCGTAAAAATATATTTACTCTAATATTTTTTATTAGTACTGCTTCCCAGGCATCCCGAAGGCAATTAATGATTATCTAAAGGAGGTTTCTTAGATACTTTTAGTATTTATATAGTATGTCATATTACATAAAAATAATCAATAAATGAATGACATGTGTACAAATTAACTGTTTTTAAATTTATTTAAAAAATTAAATAAATTATATTTTATATATAATAAAATATAAAAATTATGTATACTTGACACGTCAGTGTAGTATGACATACTTACGTAGTATCATAGAATTCCCGTTATCTAAATTATAATTTTATTAAAATTTTAAAAAACTTGTACTATAGTCTAAAAGACTTACCAATTCATTTACTCAAAAACCCGTTTCTTTGTTTTTATCTTTTGGGCTTTTGCCTTCTGTGAATGAAGTACCTTCGAAGCCATCTTTTTTAGCCCGGTCGTCTTCTACAATCTATGATTTAATTATGCTGTGCCGCTCACCACCGGCGCATGTTAGCCTCCATCACTGACAGCTGACCGGTGGTACCACTGTCTTTCTCTCTCTAAACCCTAATGCCAAACCATGAAATAATTCTGAGTTGGGACTCCAAGAACTCCATTCCTTCAACGATTTAGCTGAAATTGAAGCTATTCCAATCTCCAATTTGATTTCAAATTTCGAATTTTTCTTTCATTAATAAAGGAGAAACAAAATGATGGGCTCGGAGAACCAGGGCTTCGAGGAAGCTCATCTCTTTGCTTCCAGAGAAGAAATGGAAAATCTCGTTCTCGATGACCCATTGGGTAGCAGCAAATCCTACTCCAATTACCGCAGTGCCTTATCCTCACTCTCCGACACTCACCACCCTCTCTCGTCGCCGATCGTCGCCACCCCTGCTGACTCCGATCCTCTTTTATCTCGGCCACACTACCACGAATTCGCAAACCCTAATGCCCCTGATAATTCTTACATTGAGCCACCATCCTATGCCGATGTGATTTTCAGTCCGTTTGATGGGGACAATGCTAATGAGATTAACGGTGTTGATAGCCCAACCCCAAGTTCGGAGAGTTCTCGAAGTTTCTCCAGATCATCATCTTCGAGCTCGGAGTATATAAAGATCACTGTTTCCAACCCAGTTAAGGAGCAAGAGACCTCGAATTCACTTGTGCCAGGTAGCAATAGTTATGTAACATATTTGATCACTACGAGAACGAATATTGCAGAATTTGGTGGGTCTGAGTTTAGTGTTCGTAGAAGGTTTAGAGATATAGTGACACTATCTGATCGGTTGGCGGAGTCATATAGAGGGTTCTTTATTCCACCTAGGCCTGATAAGAACATAGTAGAGAGCCAGGTGATGCAAAAGCAAGAATTTGTGGAGCAGAGGAGGGTGGCATTGGAGAAGTACTTGCGGAGATTAGCAGATCATCCAATGATAAGGAAGAGTGATGAGTTCAAGGTGTTCTTGCAGGTTCAGGGGAAGCTTCCACTACCCATGACCACGGATGTGGCGTCAAGAGTGCTGGATGGTGCGGCAAAGCTTCCAAAGCAGTTGTTGGGGGAAAGTGTAATTGAACCGCATGAGGTTGTGCAGCCAGCCAAAGGAGGAAGGGATTTGATGAGGTTGTTTAAGGAGTTAAAGCAGTCCATGGCGAATGACTGGGGAGGTTCTAAGCCACTGGTGGGGGAGGAAGACAAGGAGTTCCTGGAAAAGAAAGAAAAGATTCATGAACTTGAGCAGCAAATCATCAATGCATCTCAACAGGTATCCTTTCCTTTGGGTATTTTGTTTGCATATTTTTTTCCCCCTTCAATTTTAGCTCTGTATTTATATATATGTTTGTCTGCTCGTGTAATTAGTAACTCGTTTATAAGATTCTTATACTGAGTGGATGGTTTTTGGTTACTAATATTTCCATCTCGTGCTCCAAATTTATGCAGGCCGAAACACTTGTCAAAGCTCAGCAAGATATGGGAGAAACAATGGGTGAGTTAGGGCTGGCATTTATTAAACTGACAAAATTTGAGAACGAGGAGGCTGTGTTCAGCTCGCAGAGAGTACGAGCTGCTGATATGAAAGGTTTGGCAACAGCTGCTGTCAAAGCTAGCAGATTCTATCGAGAATTAAATGCTCAGACTGTCAAGCATTTGGTAAATTGCAAATTTACCGTAATATAAATTTTTAACCTCAAACTTCCCTTTAAGTTGTCTGTTGGCAGTCATTTAGTTTAGTTTAGCAAGTCCCTTACAATATACTATCTTAATGCAACAAAGAAATTACCAAGTACAAAACGTCTTAATGATGAAATGCTTAGAAATTGTTTGATAATCTGATCTCTGCTCTCAGTTGTTTCATCAGTATTATCTTCTCTGGAACTATATGAACACCATAGGTTGGCATGTTCTTACAGAGGTCATGTTCATACTAAAGGGTAACACACAAAATATGTTGATGATTTTAACTTTATGCATAGCAGGACACGCTTCACGAGTATCTTGGGTTAATTTTGTCTGTCCATGGTGCATTCTCGGATCGCTCAAGTTCACTATTGACAGTGCAAACTCTTCTGTCAGAACTATCTTCATTGCAGTCAAGGGCTGAAAAGCTTGAAGCAGCATCATCTAAAATTTTTGGTGGTGACAAATCAAGGATTCGTAAATTAGAGGAGCTAAAAGAAACTATAAGAGCTACCGAAGATGCCAAAAATGTTGCAATTAGGGAATACGAGCGGATAAAGGTATAGAAATAACCTTTAGGGTCTTAAAACTTTGTTGATTTCTTATGCTAGATAGGATCTCTCCCTGCAATAAGTTTTAATGTTTAGAGATAATTTGTTGATCCGAAATGGTATCAAGCTTGGTTGTTTAAGAGTTCACTGCTTCAGATTTGAATAACTCCCTTGAAATAGTCATTTCTCTTTGTTGGATTGAGTATTGAAATTTTAAGCTTGATGCACATAAATTTGTCTACTTCGTACCATCTTAAAGCAGTCTGTAATGGGAAATCCTTTAGATTCAGCTCTTTGAATTTGTAGACCTCATAATTAAGTTTGTAAAGCTGTATATCTGACTTCATATACATTCATGCATAATGGAAATGACTCTGAAGCATCCTTAACTATTCAGGCCAAAAACTTAATAATGAAACCCTGCTGTTAGGAATCACTAAAACTACCCTATTGAATAAACTTGTAAATGCCAACTGATTTGGATGGTATCTAATGTCCTGTTTGCAAGATTGCTTTGTATGGAATTCATATTGCTTGCTTCTTGCTGAATCAATATTCATATCTACAATCACTTCTTGAATGATGGTTATGAAATTTCCATTCTAAATATCTGCATTTGATTCATGTAGATCCTTTTTTTTTTTGGCTTATCCATTAGTTATATTGAACATGGTTTAGCTCTTTGGGATCCCCAAACCATGTTTCACAAAGGGCTTTTCTCTTGTTGCTTTGCCAAACCACAGTATGGGGGTCCCAGAAAACTAAATCAAACATGCTGTTAAGAGTCTGCTTTTGAATAAATATTTTTGTTTTTCTTTGCATGTTGTAAATAAATACCTCCTCCAAATTGCTTGCAACAACTTTCATCTTTAACGTGATGGTTCATGAATTTACGAGACCTACTTGCAAATTATTCTGAGGTTCTTATTTAATTTGAATTCTATCCTACTTATGTCTATGGCATTTGTTGTACTCAACCTTTTTCATCATTTTTCACTGTTTCTTCATTTTTGAACATCTTTTTAGTTTTTATTCCATGCTTTCTGGTTTGGCCTTGCTGATGGCATCTTATATTCTGTGTCATGTGTGGTTTGAGTTTGTTATGTCAATTTGGATTTTGTGTCTATAGTGAAGGGTTCCTGATCAGTTCTGCTATCCTTATCTTGTTCTCCTCTCTCTTCATAGATTCATTTAACTCCTGAAAAGAAAATGCCCTTTTATAGGTTTGGGTTGGATAGGACTCAGGAGAGTATAGTTTGTGGTGGGATTGGAGACTACAGCATACTGGTTTACGTTTGCATCAGTGGTTCCTCTTGTAAGTAGGTGACCCCTGCATGTGATTCCTAGAACCATCTCTTATCATCATGATTTATATCTTATCATTTGTTTCCTAGCAGTACAGTTGAACACTTAGATTTTTTTTATAGATTGTGTTATAACATATGCACAGTTATATATCTGTGATCTCTTTGAGCTTGAGGCTTTTCAGAACTACTGGTATCATAATCATATCATAGAGTAGAAAGTTTTGGATTGAATTGTTGATGTTCCTCTGAACACAAAATGTTTGATGCATCCATGGACAGCTAATAACTATATGAAAGATCCATATTGTAAGGGGTAAAGTTTTGCTGAATTTTGAGGTTGAAGAGATGCCAGGTGTTTTTTTTTATTTTTTTGCGTTGGGGGGGGTACACCTTTATAAGCAATATATATCTCTCCCTGATACTGACTATTCTACCCCGGGTTAATCGCTGGGCCCCTTCCCTTGGTAATTTTATATTTTAATGACTTTGTTATCTGTTGAATTCAGGATCGTGGTTTATTTAGAAATCTTTTACTTCTTTGTTTTAAGAGAATTTTTTTTTGAAAAAAAATAGATTAGTGTTTACTTGTTTTATTTTATTTTATATTTGATATTTAATATTTTTATTGTTTGGTACATTTTAGTAATGACCACAAGGAGCAGTCAATTTTATATAAGAAAAATAAAGATTGTTATAGTTACAACCTTGGCATAACTCAAGCAGTAAGGGAGGGCTGGGGATAAGATAGAGGCTATAGGTTTGATTCTGATAGGTCAGACGAATTGTAGTTAACATTGAATCCAATTCCTTCTCTTTAAAATTTATATACAAGTTCAGAGGCAAACTACTCAAGTTTGAAGCAAAATATTTTTCATTCTACAGGTACTTTTTTTCGGGTTTTAGTAGTACTTATTCTAGTGTGTTTGCTATTTATATATAATAATCAGAATTAGAGAAAATTAGTCCTAATAATATAATTCCTTTTAGTTAACAATATCTTACATATGCAATTAGATTTATGCCTTTTTTCCAGCTTTTGATTGCCAATGGAAAAACTATCCACGGTTGATTATCTTTCCAAGGAAAAAAGTTCTTAAGATTTAGAAGACAATGAAACCTTGACTATATTTGGAAAAGGAATATGCTTATATGTGTAGTTTTACTTTTTGGACCCCTATTCTGAATCCTGGGTTTGCCTCTGATTGACTTCTGACTTCAAAGAATTAAAGAACTCTTTCCAAATTACTGAATGCTCAAGCCTGCTTATGTTTGATATCTGAAACTTGGAACTACAGCAAGATTAATTACCCTACTTGTCTCGTTATGATTTGTCACTAAATCCTCATGATTCTTGAAAGTAGTTGTCTGATCATACGCTTTAATCATGAACTCCTGCTAGTTTTACTTTGTTTTTTTTTTTGGGGGGCCTTCAAAAGTATGTCCTCTGAAAACTTATGTTGATCTTTTAATTCTGCCGACTTTCTCTTTTTCTTCCCCTCTTATACCCTTTCCTTTCTTATCCTCTTGTCTAGATTCACTGTGAAATCTGTTCTTTTATTGATAACAGTATCTATTTTTTCACTTTTTTCTAATGCAAATGCATATACTTCATTTTTCTTTTACTTTACCAGAAATTGGGCATTGCTTGACATTGATGCAAATGCAGGAAAACAACAGGAGTGAACTTGAAAGGTTTGACCGAGAGAGGCATGCTGATTTCTTGAACATGTTGAAGGGGTTTGTAGTTAGTCAGGTATGGAAAATGGCTATTCTTTACATATTTGATTATTAGAGTTACCCAGGGACTTCTAGTCTGTGGTGCAAACTCTAATGGGTGAGTCTGCCCAATAATGACAAGCCTAAGTCAGTGGTACAAGGTTGTTCCTCTGATTTGGTCCTTTACCAATTTATCACATTCGGTAACTTATAAAATAATATTTGAACATGTTGACTTTAGATTGGAGCTAGGATTGTCTGATAAAGTGATAAGAATACAATAGTTCAAGGGGATTACAATGAGAGGGAAGAGCATAGAAAGAGAAAAATAAGAGTGACAAATGAACTTGTTAGAGGTAAAAGTGTCAGTACAAGAAGAATTTAAATAAGGTGATATGAGTGTACCAGCACCTCAATGTTATATGTCTCTGCATATGCACATATTGGTTCTTTGTTGATACTTTTTTTTAGATACATTCGTTTGCTGCTCTTCTTAAGTAAGCCTCTGTGTGAATTAATAGGTGGGATATGCTGAGAAAATTGCTAATGTCTGGACAAAAGTTGTTGAAGAAACAAATGGATATGCCAATGATAGTACTTGATCAATGTGGCTGTAAATTCAAATCTTTACAATTTTTTTTTCTTTTTACTTTTATATAAATTGATGTGCATTAATTCTCAGGAAATAGGCTTAAAATCATGACAATAAACTACAGGAAGCACATTGTAGGTTTCTAGGCTCTGTTTCTCCAACTTGTACCTCTTAGAACATTTCTTACACACCATTCAAACTCATATTTGATGTTGTAAACTTGTAAATTACTTTATATATGTTTGACTTGGGTAGATCTTCTGAGCTAAACTGCGTTTTTGTTCATTACCCCACATTCCAGTTGTATAATGTGGGATCATATAACTAAGGATTTCGTGATGTGTTGCTTTTGTTTGTTATGTAACCTGCAAACTCGTTTCTTCTGCATAGTCTTTTCGTGCTTATATTCATTGAGTTTGTAGGGCCGTTTTTTTGTTTCTGTTCCATTTCCTTTTTCCTTTTATTAATTCATTTTAGTAAGTGAAGGATTGATTTATCTTAAGTTAAAGATATAAAGCAGCCTAAGCGGACCACATTAATGTAAAATATTGTTCAATAGAGAAAATTACATTAACTTAGATAGTGGACAAGATAATGACACTCCATCTTTCATGGAACCCCATTATCTAAATTCTAAAGAATCAAATGCTACCTTTCAAGCCAAATAAGTCTGGTTTTAAAATAGAGGGCTCTATCCTGCCTCAATTATATGGTGGAGTAAAACTGAAAAAAAAAAAAAAAAAATCACCTTAGAGTTTGCAGAAGGATGAACTTTTGATTTTGGCAAAAATCTTATTTTAGTCCTTCACTTATATAGGCTCTATCAATATAGTTCTTCAATGCAAAGTCAAATAAATTTAGTCTCTCAATTAATAATTTTGCTTCAATGTGGTCTAACGGAATGGATGATGTGGCCAGTTAAGAGTTCTGATTATAAGCTAAGAAGCCGTTTCCCACAACCCTTGCCCATTTGAACCAACGAATGTTTTCAAAGAAGTTGCCTTTCAGTACTAAATGACACATCCCCGGTGGACCGTTTGGTAGCTGAGAAAATGAAAGCAAGGAGCTCAAAATCCATCAGCAGAATATTGCATTATTTGCAAATAAAATGGATTACAACTTAATTTGAGCTCAATACCAGAAGCAAAACATGTTTCACACCCTTCCCCCTCTTTTCCTTTGGTTCATTCCTGCATTTTTTAGAAACATAACAGATAGAAAAGAAAATGCATGCACTGGAGCACAAAGGTAAAACAGAAAACGAGAGAAGCTAAAATGAACAACTAAAAAAGTCATAAACCCTCAACTAGAATTAAACAGAAAATGAAAAATTAGAAGTGTGAAAGAGTCTAGGACCTCTGACATTATAGCGATCGAATGACTAAAAGGGTCTATAGGGAATCACTTTGCTGGTTGATTTTAGAATTGGATATCACTACGATCTTCATCTATAATAAGCCAAAGATGAATTAGGGAATTGGACAAAAACTTGAAGAGCCACTATACTGTGTTCTAATGAGAGAAAATTTGAGTTAACGTAAAGAAGACAAATGTGAGAACGAGCTAATACCAAGATGTAAAAAATAATTCTTATATTATGTTTTAATGGGAGAACAACACCACAAATACTTAAAAAAACTTTATTTAATTTTTTTGTCTAGTCTTTTTAATTAAAAGAACTCCAATACTTTTGTTTTATTTTGAAAAATGTCTGAGGGACTGCCAGCCCATAGCAGCCGCTCTCGAACATTATGGAGGGAGTCCAAAATTCACATGGAAATCATTACCATTGTCAAACCTAATAGATTGATGTTACTTGAATGAGAAACTCTTATGTACTTTGAAAGTATTATTATTTTCATATATACAAAAAGTTTAATTAGAATCTACATAAATCCCACACTTCTTTGTGTGAGTCCCACACTTTTCTGTGCTGCTTTTTTATGGGGCCAACCACGAGGCTTGCAAGCGTGCCCATATGGTGGTTCAACCTTGAAGCTTGACCGTTCCCCACCAAAGATAATATAATTTATGGCCATTGTAGTAGGGTCGGATCTATGAAATATCACTCGTTAAAACTCTCTCAAAGAACAAGCCTTTGCCACTAGACCATGGTCTTTTTCTTCTTTGTTTTTTGGTGAAACTAGACCAGTCTTTAGTGGTCCTATTAGATGAGACGTGAGTATCTGCAATAAGTATCTGTCCTCTATAAATCAAAGTAGTATCGATAATGCAGGGTAAGCATTTCTCGTCCACAAATCAAAGTAGTATGATAGAGACAGAGGAGCAAAGTTGGAAACACTCCAAAAACTTCCAAATTAGTGTTCTTCAATCAAGCTTCATGGTTAGCTACTGATACTTTCACGTGAGTTATGCAGTCAATTAGTCAACACTATAATTGATGATCGATCGCGTAAATGCTTTAATAAACTCTAATCAACCAAGTAGTTCTCAATTCATGCAAGGTCGTGGAACCCTCAAACTCTTTCCAACCGATACCAATGGCTGCCGCTGCACCACCAGAATCCATAGCCGCCACCACATTGGCGGAGTCCATCCTCGTCGGCAACCCCCTCTTCTCCCGCATCCGTCTCGCCACCCCCTCCGACGTACCCCACATCCACAAGCTCATCCATCAGATGGCCGTCTACGAGCACCTCACCCACCAATTCTCCGTCACTGAATCCTCTCTCTCCTCAACCCTCTTCAACTTGCACCCTTTTCAATCCTTTACCATTTTCATCCTTGAAGTTTCCCCTAACCCTTTCATGGAAACCCAGTATGATACAAACCCTTTCTACAAACCTACTTTGCGAACTGTGAACATGGACCTTCCAGTTGATGACCCAGAACGAGAAACGTTTCGATCCGAGGGAAATGATGTTGTGGTTGCTGGGTTTGTGCTGTTTGTCCCCCATTACTCAACTTTTTTGGGTAAGCCTGGGTTCTATGTGGAGAACATTTTTGTGAGAGAGTGTTATAAGAGGAAAGGGTTTGGGAGAATGCTGCTGTCGGAAGTGGCGAAGGAAGCGGTGAAGAAGGGTTGTGGGAGAGTGGAATGGATTGTGCTTGATTGGAATATTCAGGCCATTAAGTTCTATGAAGGAATGGGTGCTAAGATCATGCAAGAATACAGGTTTTTCAGGTTGACTGGTGAGGAGCTCCAAGCTTATGGAAGTATTGATTAAATCACTATGTTAATTTAAAAGAAAGTTCTTTTACTGCGAGTAAGGTTATTTATAGTTATTGTATTTGTTTTCTTTTCCTTTTATCGCTTTTTCTATTTCTCTTCTCCCTCTTCATGGATTTTCTGTCCCTTCTACTTTAGTTGTCCATGCGTTATAGGGATATGCAACTAGTTTCCTTTATTTTAAGTTAATATGAATTATGTGTGGAAGAATAAATTGTTAGATTAATTAGGAAAATTTGCTGTGTTTTTCGTTAATTTTGTTGACGAAGAGACAGTACTCAGATGCATGTAATTTCCATTTCGTTAATTATGAAAGTTATGTTGATAATTTCTGAGGGTCTTCTTTGCTTAAACAATGTTGTTTTTAAGTCATTTTACCACAACATGGTACTGCAAATTTCAATTTTAAATGGATGTAGCTGTTTTCTTGCTATGGAATCATATACATGATTCTTTTATGATTTTTTTGCTATGTTGCCTGGTGTGAAGATGCAATCTTGTCACTTCAATTCCTGTGGCAAATGAGAAAGAAAACACTTTCTTAAAGGCTATCCATTTTACAGCATTGAATATATTTGAGACTCAGTAATTAATATAGGGTTTTCTAGGAGATTTAAATCTTTGAGTTCGTTTTTGTGACATGCAATGATGAATTTATTCCAATTCTGCATGAATTTATATTTAACAACTTTCTACCTTCGAAAAGCTTAATTTTGTTATCATCAACACTTATATGTAAATGTGGTAATTACCAAACATAATTGAATCTTACTAAGTAATAGTAATAAGGTGAATTAGGGTGAAGGAGAGTAATAAGAAGCAAATATTTTGACTCTCAAATTTAATAATTGCATGCTTATGCTAATTCAGGATGAGGTTATAATTAAACTTCTTCCATGCATGTGCAGAATGTGTATGGAGGCCTTTCATTTTCACTGTTTCATAATACTTATTCAATTTGAGATACATATATAGAGGGAATATAGCTAGGATTGCCTAGCGTTGACTTCTTAGGATGAATCTTTACACGTTTAATAGTTGAAATCTCTTGATATTTAGAATAGATCAGTGTCAAATTTCTGAGGCAAAACTTAGACATGTGCATGTCTGTTTGGGCAAATTTCAGTAGCAAAACAAAAACAATGAATTTGATCCAAGCTCTTATATTGGAAGGCTTCTTAAATAGAAATGAAATCAATCGATTTGAAAAAGAAAATAATGCTTTTCTTCAAAGTAATATACATCTGTATAGCAAATTTAGCAGGAAGAAAAACTCTTACACTCTTCCGAGTAAGAACTAGAATGGGAAAAGAGAGCAATTTTTGTTATATGACAACAAGGAGGTTCAAACCTCCGACATTTTGCATACTATTTGAACCTCTCACCACTAGACTACGAAAAATAGAGCAATTGAATGATAGATAAATGTGCGATTAATCATATCTATTAACTAAAGAAATAACTATACTGCTGCTGAACCTACGTGGATCCCAGGCAAAGATGTGGGCTTACTGTTACCCACAAACTGAAAAAGCCCAGAAGCCCATGGTTCTTGCTCATCAAGGAACAGGTCCTCAGGAACCCGAAAAGCTCCATGGGCACAAACTATACCAAGACCCATTGTAGTAGCCCACAAAAGCAACGACACCAGACTCGTCACCAAGATCACGACGACGGTGACGAAGCTCAACCCAACCAAAGCTTCGCAGTCGGTAAATGAACGGCCAAAGATCACCAGCTGCTGCTCCGAGGGCCGGAGAACGTAGAGGAACAGCCACGCGGCGGTGAGAGAAATGAGAAGGAGAAGGGAGAGAGGGTGTGAAAGAAGGGACACGGCGAGCACCACCTCGAGTATGATAAGGTAGTTGATGCGGAAGTAGTACAAGTTCTTGCAGACACGAGATGCGGCTTCGGAGAATGAGTCCGGTCGGGAGAAGCCGGTTTGGTCTATGAGTTCAGTCCAAGGGCGGCGATTCGCCAACGCACGGTGAACATGACGGTGGAGGCGCGTGAAGAAGGCGTCTAGGGTTGAGAGGGTGATAGTGATAGAGAGTTGCTGGGACATTGCTGGTGGAGATGGAAAGAAACAGTTCTCTTAAGTTAACTAATAACTATGATGTGAGATCCTTTTGACTTCGCTACTTCATTAATTGTTGATGAAAATGTAACATGCAAGTTAGCTAGATTGCCATTGCCGACTTCAAATTTGTAATAAAGAAGATATTTTTGCCTTAGCTTAACGGCAAGTGCCTAATAAAGTACGCGATACGTGGAGTTGAACCGTGAACATGACGTGAATGTATTGTAGATCCAGATCTATGATTTTGGGGAAAGGAAATAGGGGATCTACCAAACTATGATTTAAGGTAGAAAAAAGTATAGAGTACACAAGTAAAAAAGGTGTGCACTATGCTACATCCCTTTAAAGGGAGTGTAGCACTACACCTCAATTTGGTGGGTTTGGATGAGACTCACTCAGTAATTTTGGTGTCATTGTGAATATTTTAGAAAGATAAGTCACACAATATGTGATAAAACACATAATTCTTTATAAAATACAAGAATGTCACAATATAAAAAAAAATATATCAGGAAATAACTTTTTCAAGTTTACTTTTTGACATGTTTTCTTATATTATGTTGTTCTTACATTTTATAAGAAATTATGTGTTCTAACACATACTATAGGTTCTACTGAGTCCTACCCAATTGAGGGAGGTGTAGCAGAGTCTTCACCTAAAAAAACATGAAGGGGAAATATTAGTTACAAGCACTACTAGAAAATAGGGATTTTCTCATGGACAAAATCCGTGAGACAATGTCCAAAATTATGTGAGAAACATTTTTCTCATAGACATGAAGGCAAGAGAAAAACAGTTGTGACAAAAGGGATTTCTCACGGACATAAAGTGATCATGAGAAATTTCTCATGGATTTTTTTACGGAGAAACTATGCAGCGCGTCAGAACTATTTACGCATGAATCTGTGAGTTTCTCACAAATTTATGTCCATGAGAATTATCACGGTGTTACACCCGTGAGAAATTCCGAGAGTTTCTTCTTTTTTTTTTCTTTTTTTAAGCTCATAAATGTGTAATTTTTTAAATAATTAATTATTAGTTTCAATTAAATGCATTATATATAAAAACCACTAAATTTTATTAATGAAATGTAATTACAATTTATAAATGTTATACAATGAAAGAAAATAAAAAGTACACTACAATATAAACACTAAACCCTAATCTCTGATGTCGTTGTCGTCTCCCAAATTCTCAGCGGAGTCATCATCATCATCAACCGAGGGCTGTGGGGCAGCATTGGATGTCCCACTATGACCCTGCTGCAGTAGTTGAGATAACATCGTAACCAGCTGCTCTGTTGACGTGTCGAACCCCTGAGAGCTTGGACCAACTACACTAGCTGGGGAAGCTCTTGCATCTCCTACGACATGGCCTCCATCTGGGACAAAACCTCCAATATTTGAGGATGGGCTGGGAACCCTATTCATGGACCGAGTCCAATAGGCCAACCTCATAACTCATGTCATAAACCCAGCCCTTCTTGTTCTTCCCGCCAACAACATCGAGCCATATGTCGTTGTCGTTGACAGAAGACGAAGATGATTGAGCTTAGCTGTCAAACTAGCTCCTCTCATACTTAGTCTGCATAGATAAAAGAATAAAGTTAATAAGAAATAATGAGCTTATAATTAAGATTTTTAAACCTCTTAAACAACTTCCAAAATACTTACATAAGTAGACTGAGCATGTGGATGGACCCAGCCCTTGTTGGCACAGTGTTGGAGATGACGAAAGACCTCTAATGCATTGGGTTCTCTCCCCAATTCCTTCGTCTACAAAAATAAATAAACCGTTAGTAAATATAATAACTTAATTTTTAAACATATCTTAAATGAAAACAAGGTTTTTAAATAAAAAACTTACTAGCCTCCTCTTGCATTTGGAGACGATGATCGAACCGCCTCTGTGGTAAGCATGGCCCTGATCTAAAGAGTTGTTCTTCTCATTCCGCTCCGAGACCACCCTGTACTCTTTGGAGGCCTATTTAATTCTTAGGCCCCCAACACATAAGGCGACAACCAGTCGCCCTTCGACTTCCCCTTCCTAATGTCTTGGAAAGATGCACGAATGTTATCGCTGCACTTTAAGAGACAGATCTTACGAATTTGGCTCTCAAACTGTGGGTCCCAGTACATTTCCTCTACATTAGAAAACATAAGATCAAAGTTAGTAAATTTGAAATTAAGTTAGCTTGAAATAAAATAAAATTAATTCAGTTGAAATTATTACCTTGAACTTTGTCCACTAGAGTTCATTCACCTCATCAGGAACAGAGGTGAGATTGGTCTAGTCGCCCTCATATTTCAACATATAGATAGTCCAAAGAATGTTAACGGGCTCCTTAGACAAAAGAAAGCTGCACAAAAAAGAATAAATTCTTATCAATTAGAAATAATAAACTTAAAACCATAAAAAAAAATATCAAAATTAGGTATTAGAAAATACTTACTCCTTCTTCCCATATGGCCAGATCCACATCAGACCATCAGTCGCTCAGGACCCGGGCAATAAGGACTCTGAAATACTCGGAGTGGTACACGATGACCCTACAATGGCTGACACTGTTGATCCCAGGATAAGGGCTCTTGATGAGTTCCCCTTATGTGTCGCATTGGGTGACGGTGTGCGCACCAACCCCAGGGTCAGCATAAACAAGGACAAGGTCGGGTCGGTTTGAGAAGGTCGAGTCATAGCCTTGTCCTTGTCTCTCCTAGAGGGCTTGGATGTTGGAGATAACCGTCGACGATTGTTTGACATATGTCATACAAAAAAAATATTGACAAAAGCAATTATATATACAATAAAATCACTCGCCCTAAATTTTCATAACTCAAATCCTAAACCCTAAACCCTAAACCCCTTAAATCCTAAATCTTGAATCTTAACCCTAACCTTAGACCCCTTACATCCTAAACCTTAAACTTAAACCTTAAATCTTAACCCTAACCTTTGACCCCTTAAATCCTAAACTCTAGACCTTAACCCTAACCCCAACCCCCTTGATCCCTTAAACCCTAACCCTAGCCCTAGACCCCTTAAACCCTAACCCTAGCCCCTTAAATCCTTAAATCATAAACCTTAATCTTAAACCCTTTCCCTAAACCCTAAATTACCATAACCCAAATCTCAAATCCTAACCCTAAACACTAAATCCCTAAACCCCTAAACCCTAAATCAAAAATTTGGTAGAGTCTCCCATAAAACTTGAACAGTCTAAGAATTAAAAATTCCACATAATTACACATGAACTCAATCACAACAAAACCATTCATTCCATAACTTAAAATTAACTACTTGTATAAGTAAAAATTACACAACAATAAGAAAAATTACAAAACAAATTCTATACCATTCAAAAAAAAATTCTACAATTACCCGACATCAATAATATAACAAAACCCTAGACCTAATCATAACAGATTATAAAAATAGAATTTCAGTTAATTTCACACAACAATTCCATAGAATTGTAACATAACTAGTTATACATCTCTTCAATTTTGAACCAGGACTAGCTATAATCATTACAATTTCATTATTGTAACTTTATCTCCATTATTAAGCATCTCTTAACTATATTTGACAATCTTCAGTTTCAAATATTTGATCATATCACCAGTCATCCTACTAATTTCTCATAGAAAATCCATAAAAAAAATATATAGAAAAACTCGAATAGTGGAACCTACCTCAAAGAGCTAGTAATCAAAAAATTAAACCGTTAAGCTGGAAGATGAAGTCTTGTGCCGCAAAACCCAAATTCAAGGAGGAAAAATGGCCAGAAAACGCCTAGGTAGAGAGAGAGCACAAAGGAGAGAAGAAATTGAGGTTTTCTAAAAATGGAGGCTACAACAGCCGGAGGAGGACGAAATGCAGGTTTTCTCACGGACTTTCTAACGGAATTTGTCCATGAGAAAAAACCCTAGAATTCAAATTTTAAGTGAAATAGTACGTTTCATTTTTCTCACAGAATTTCTCATGGACTTTCTCATAGAACTCAAAGGCCGCAAGAAATTTTGTGAGAAACCTTGAATTGTCTCACAAGAAGTGTCCATGAGAAAACTAAATCCTTTATGGAGATGGTTGGGACTTCATTTCTCACGGTGTTCTCAAGAACGTTTCTCACGGCCTTTTAGTTCCGTGAGAAAGTCCGTGAGAAAATATCAATAGTAACATTCTATGAGAAAATTCGTGAGAAATGTAAGCTTTTTCTCACGAACTTGTTGTCTGTGAGAAATTTTCGTGAGTAAACACGAATTTTCTTGTAGTGAAGTTTATGTGATTATATACCTATAGAATTTCTAACTCTTTGCTCAGTGAGCTACAAAGCCTATAACTAAACCAAAAGGGCAATATCAGAGCTAGAAATGCGGTTTAGGAGATGTCGGTGAAAGGTTATCATTGATGTAATATACCTTATCATAAATTACACTCACTTCTCACGAGATTTGTTGAAATAACACTTCATTCAATTTTTCGGCTCTATATTGCAGTCAATTTTATTTGGCTATTAAAACTAACACCATCTTAAGATGCTTATAGAATATTTCATTGACCATGGTTTAATCTTGGTTGATGGACAAAAATTAACGTTTTCAAATTTTTATAATTAAGCAACCAATTTATTACATAGAAAAAAAAAAAGGAAAAAAATCACATTATGGCCAAAATAATTTTTTGGGAAGAGAAAGAAAATATTGTTTGATATGATACACCTTTTTTATTTTATTGTTTGATACTTATGACGTTTGTGGATACTTGTTGGGTAGATATCAATCGTTCAGAACATGGAGTTAAAAACACTTTGTGTATTTTATTATTTCAATTTCATTTTCATGAATTTATTATCTCGGATTATAGATGCTTTTTAGAGAGGAATTTAGAAATGGATAACTTGAAGACTTTTTCTTTTTTGAATTTGTACAAAGGATAATATCTCCTCTTTCATATACTTTAGCGCGAGGGTTTTAGATGTAGATTTGAAGACTGAAATATCTATCTTTAGATCTGGATTAGAGATTGGTTTTGTCAATTTCTCTATATTTGGATATGTCCTTTCTTGATCGACAAATTCAGGCAGGGAAAGTGACGATTACCTCATGAAAAGCGTTAGTTAATAAGAGTGATGCTTCCTAAGCTGCATGTGAAACTTAAAAAAGAAAATGGAGTACTTATATGTTCATAGCATGGAGAACTCAGCAAAAGATCATCACTACCATTTTGTAAACTTTCTTGAGCTTGATCTCAGATATACCTATCAAAGAATTATTCTTTAATCACTTGAACTCTGTATATTGTTTGAAGCACTATTATATTAAAAAAAATACATTTTTTGTCCTTAAATTATTTTTCAAATATCACTTTAGTCGTTGATTTATTTTTTGTGTTATTTTAGTCCTCAAATAATTACATTACTCATCAAATTAATCATCCATACCAAAAAAAAATGATCACTTAAATGATTGATTTGACGGGTATAATGATTATTTAAGGATTTAAATAATATTTAAAAAATAATTTAAAGACGAAAAATATAATTAACTAAAAAAAATCTCGTGTATGGATTGTATAGTACACAATTTGATCAAGACTAAGATTGTCATAAAACATACCCCTTGTCAAGGTTTTTAGTCCATCTCTTCTCTTCCTGGGGGCGATGGTCATTATCATCATCTGAAATTAATGGTGGAGAGAATTGATCAGTTAAAGAACCTTATAGCTTCTTTCATAGAAAAGAAAATAAATAACACTACTCATCAAATTGTGTACTCTTTCATAAACTCTTATCATCGCCCTCTTTATTTTCCTCCCCTTCCATATCTACCACTTTTCTCAAGGTGTATCTTCAGCTTGTCTTCAGGATTGTCAACGATGAGTTTATGGCCTTTAGATACAGAAATTTGAAGCCAAATTTACGCAGATGATACAATGGAAATTGGGATCTAAGTTCTTAGATTTTCATGAGTTTCCTTTTGCATACACTAATTATTGAATTAATTAACTTTTAGATTCTTTAATTTTGATTTCCTTCCCAATGAGTTTTATTGCCTTTGTTTAAATGTACTACAGTTCCCTATATTTTGGATAAATTTTGAATTAGGTTCTTATAGTTTTTTTTTTTTTTCCTCTTTTTGGATCCTTATAGTTTGAAATTTTTTTAATTAGGTCTCTGCTATCATCTCTCAATTATAATTCCACCAATTTAGTGCTAACATAATAACAACTTGTCTATGTGGCAAAAAAAAGTTGACGTGATGCCAAAGTGGCACAAAAATTGTCATCTCCTCAAATTTTAGCTCAAAAAAGTGCATAAAAAAGTTTATGAGTGTCAATTTTTATGTCATTTTGGTGTCACGTCAGTTTCTTTTATTGCCACATAGACAAGCCGTTTGTCATGTCAATACTAAACTGATTGATTTATAATCGGGGATGACGACAGAGACCCAATTAAAAAAATTTCAAACTATAAGAACCCCAAAAGAGGAAAAAAAAAACTATTGGAACCTGATTCAAAATTCATCAAAACTATAGGGACCTGCAGTATATTTAAACATTTTCTTTATACTAGTTTGATAGTCATGTGCATAGCCCGTGTTCTAAAAATTAATCACATATGTAAATTTATCTTTAGGTGAGGGCTACGCTATCATTCCCTCTTAGGGGTGGTAGTGCTACACCCCTCAGTTAGGTGGGTTTGTGTGGGACCCACCCCATGATTTTTGTGTTATTACAAATATCTCAAAAAATTGAATCACCAAATATGTGTTAGAACACACAATTTCTTATAAAATACAAGAACGACACGATATAAAAAAAGTGTCAAGAAATAACTTTTTTAAGTTTACTTTTTGGCATGTTTTCTTATATCGTGTCGTTTTTACATTTTATAAGGAACTGTGTATTTTTGTACATATTAGATGACTCAATTTTTTGAAATCTTCGCAATAATACCAAAATTATATTGTAAGTCCAACCCAACTATCACCCCTAAGAAGGGATGGTAGTATAGTACTTACCTTATATTTAATATAATCATAAATATTAAACATGAATAATACATAACAACAATATATTCAGTCGAAAAGATGAAAAAAAAAAAAAAAAAAAAAAAAAAAAACCNACGCATAAGGCATGTATTTTTTTTTTTTTTAACTTTTCACTACGACTTTGACTTTAAATACATAACTCATAACTCATAAATCTTTAGAACGACCACTCGACTACAAAGCATTTGATCAAGCACTAGAAAAGACCCTAGCTGAGCAAGGATTTCTCCAAGGTTTTCTCACTTAATTGCCAAAATATATGCTTTTCCTGAAAAAAAAAAAAAAAATCTGAGTTCTAGCAATTACCAACTAATAAATCATCATGTCTGCAACTTTTTTCTAATTAAATCAGCCGTGCAATCTCGTCGGCCTTTTTGGACTCCTTGACTACGTGATTGTAGAAGGTGGTCTCCCACGATGAATCCTCATGGGGCTGCTGGGCCCATAATTTAGGTAGAAATTAAAATAGAATTCAACGTTCACTTTTTCTAATTGTTCATTCTTTTCTCTGAAAAAACGTAAAGAAAAAGATAAGAAAAACCATAGTCTGGAACAGACTGAACAGTGTGGAAACTTCCATGAAATCAATTTTGTTTTCAAGTCTTATAGTTTCTGCGCGTTGTGCCGTTTAGATTTTGTTTTCTTGTCAATTTTCCAGTTCCTTTGCATATTTTATGTTCATATTTTTACTCAATGTCCACATTTTGTAATTTCCGCATTTCCATCAAGTTTTAAAATAGAGTAATTGAATTAAATAATATATTTTTTTGAACTTATTTCTTTTAATACGATTAGTTTCAAATTTATTTACTTCAATATCTTAATTTTAAATATTTGAGTAAACCTACATTTGCGTCTCTAAAATATTCAAGATTTAACAAAATAGTCCTTGAAAGAACATTAACTATAAAATAATCTTCAAAAGAACTGATATGCGTAACAAATAGTCTAATATTTATTAAATTTTGAATCTTTCAAGGACTATTTTGTTAAGCATATAAGTTCTTTCGAGGATTATTTTGTAGTTAGTATTCTTTCAAAGACTATTTTATTAAATCTTGAATCTTTTAAAGATGCAAATGTAGGTTTACTCTAAATATTTTAATATCTTTTTAAAAAATGTGATAAAATAAGTGACATCACCCAAAGGAGATGCAAGCCGCGTCACCCACTAAAAAACCTTGACCAAGTCAAAAATTTGTGCCATTTAAACGTGTTGTTAGTTGCCTAATGTAATAAGAGATGAAAGATACTACACGAACTTGATTTTGAAAGTTTGAATAAAGCTCTACGACTAATGAAGAAAGTTTGAGTCTATCATAACTTTCAAGAATGTTAATCTCCTCACAAAGTGGGATATTTAAAGAGTTAATTGTGAAAGACAAATTGCATTATACAGAATATTCAAGAATCTTTGAAAATACGAAGATTTTATGATACTACATGTGTATGTCATACTAGATTGACGTAACAAGTATATGTAATTTTTATATTTTATTTGATATAAAATTAATTTATCTTATTTTCTCAAATAAACTCAAAAATAATTAATTTGTACACATATCATTCATATATTGACTATTCTTATGTAGTATGACATACAACAAAATATCTAAGAAACCTTCTTGAAAATATAATAAATTGTATCCAGTGACATCCTAGTCTATCACCTTTTTTTAATATTTTTTTAGTAAAAGTATTAAAATATTTGAAATTAAAGTATAAAAGTAAATAAGTTTAAAACTATGATATTAAAATAAATAAATTCAAAAAATGTATTATCTAAGTCAATTAACTAAAAGAGGGTCAATTAGCCTTCAGTATGTGATTCTGTGAACGTAAAAACACGAAATTTTATTAAGAGAATAAAACTAAATAATTATAATATTCCCTTTTGTTTTTTGAGATGAAGTCCCCATTAATGTCTTTCTTTTGTACTAGGGGACAAAAAAATTTCTTCGTGGTGTATATACTTAGCATTCGGCCCATCAGCCACAAGCCCATCAAGCTAGAGGCCCACGTTAACAACTCTAGTTATGACCCCCAAGTCCTTTAAAACTCATCTATAAATAACCTTCACACAAACAGGTATGGGACTTTTGAACTCAAATACAACACTTCATACTTTATTAGCTCGGGTAGCACTAACTTAGTCATTAGAGCACGGGTATCAAACACCCGACTCTTGACCCCCTTTTGTTCGCAAGTACATCATGGCCCCGCCTCGTCACCCAAACCAAATCATGCATCATCATGTGGCCTATCCCCAAAAAACTTAGGCATAGTAAAAATGATAAATGTGACCATACTTCTAACTAGTTCACACGTTTGCTTCAACAACTAGACAAACCCTAATATTCCTCTTTGCACTAGAAGACAAATAAATGCATAGGTTGAGGTCTTGGAAAAATTGTGGCATTGACATTCGAGACAATGCATCTTTATTGGTAGAGAAAAACACCGAATATGCTACAGCGAGATTAAACGCTCTATTTATCTAAAGTATCATCTTTAAAAACTCACGAAATATAATACAAAAATTTTAAGATCTACCCAAAATAGAGGTTAGATCTAAAATAATAACCCCCCAGAACACCATATATATGTCTTTAAACAATGAGAGTACAACTTGCAACTAACTGATCTGAAGAGTATATTAAAGAGACAAACCAAAAAAATACAAAAAATGGACAAAACGAACAAATAGGGCTACTACCGCACAAAGTGATGACAACAGTCCCAAAATGGAGCACAAGAAAGAGGGATGATAGAAGGAGTTGGAAAATCTTATAGGAAGGAGAAGAAGAGAAACAAGAAAATGAAGAAAATGGTTAGATTTACTGGACAAAGCTGCACCTGAGGGCGGAAGGAAAGCCATACCTCACCGGAGAAGAGCTATAGAGGCAAGTGAGTTTTTAGAGAGAAGGCAGAAAGCTCCGTAAGAATATAACTCTTGACATTAACTCTCTATTTTTTTATGACTAAAGGAGGTGCCGTTAGATTAAAACAAAAACTTTTATTGTAACACCATCTACCCATTGCATGTGTTCATGTAAGATTTTATTTTTACCTTTATTTGTAGTATATTAGATTTTTTAACCATTATTGTTCGTTAAATTTTAATGTATGTTATTCATAATAGTCCAAATCTACCATGCCAATTTTTTTTTTTTTTTTTTTTATAAAAAAAGAGTAATCCTTTGACAAAGAACATTAATATAACCGCCATAAGTTGCAAACAAATAGTCGGAAAAAAATGAGACAAAACATGACGAGAATTAAAGAAAAGGAATATGGAATCTAATGCTTAAAGAGGGAGATGAACAATTGACAAGAGGAAAAAGAAATAAGAATAAAGTTGGACTTAATGGTTTGTCAATGGACAAAACTTAGGTAAAGTTTCTTAAGTGCTTGTGGTGTTGCTTTCCTATTAAAACATTACATATGTATTATTTTTATAACTTAGCAGCCACCTCAATGCCCAATCAATGTTTATTACTATTATCTAAAATTTCCTTTGTTAGAACTTCTTTTGTTCTTCTTAATGAACCCAACCCAGAGCTTCTTCGACTCTATCAATAGTTGCACCAAATCCATCCCAGCAAAATCCCACCCATCAATGGCTGCCACTGAATTCGGCTCTAAACCAAGAGTAAAGAAGCTATTTTGCGAGAAAGAAGACCCAAGCTTTCATGGATTCTCGACCATTTCACTCCTTTTCAGTATTGGAATGTTTTTTAAATTCTCTTTCTTCCTCCCCTTTCTAGTCAAACACACATACAAAGAACAAAACTTTCCCCAATTATTTTCCGTTTTCCCTTTCCAATTTCATTTTCAATTTCTTATTATGTATTTTCTGGCATGTGGCAATGTCATCCAGTAGCGCAGTGATAAGTCAGTTTTATTTCGCTTATCCTATACTAATCTAGCTTGTTAATTGTTCGTTCTAGGATACTTTAGAGTTGATTTTAATGTTTTTGGTTTATTTTGGTAGGTTTTCAATTTAAGAGTGTTTGGAAGTCACTTAAACGCAATACAATGTGAAAGGGGGCAAATTTGGGTGAATTTGGAATGGAGGCAGCAACTTTGGCGCCACAGTCCCCATGCTTAGTGCCATCAGTTCAACCACAAGTCATTGAGACAGTGAGGCCAGCACTGCAGCCCTCTGTGCCACAAGAAATCCAACACAAGACAGTATGTCAAGCGTTGTAGCCTCCAATCCCAAGGCCGTAGCACCAGATATTTAAGCAATCAAGTGAAGGAGACAGTGAGTTGGGCGCCATAGCCTCCAATCTCAAGGTTGCAGTGCTAGTGAAGAGCTAACTCTAAAGAGTGAGACAACAACCTCAAGGCTGTAGCGCCCATGCCCTCTGAGAGTCAACTCAGGATTTGACTTATAAATGTCCTATTTTGATTAGGATTTCTATTTTAATTTTTTTTTTCTTTTAAACTTCCTAGGACATATAAATAAGTAGTTTAGAGACTAAATTAGGGTTTCACACATTTTACACTTAAGGCAAGCAAGGAAAGGAGGATTAAGCTAGAAGCAGAGGATTTCGTCATCAACTTTCAGCTTCAAAGAGTTTTTCTGAACTTTTTCTCTTTTACTCATATCTAAATTTTGTGTGAATTTATTCTTATATTCTATCATGGACTAATTCACATTCTGGGGCTATGATGTAGCCTAGCTAGGATGTTTTGTTATTTTTTTACTAAATTAATTCAATAATTTCTTTATTAATTGACTTATTCATCTTCATTCTTCATGCCTCTAATTGACTAGTCATTAATTAGTTGATTAGATAATTGCAATGAGACCGAAAAGTAATTTGCGATTTAAGATAATAGAGATAAAGATCATAAACATCATAAGGGATAAGAATATACCTTTATGGTTTGTGTAGCTATTGAAAGAACCAAAGAACTTAAATAATTTTTGGGTAGTTTAATTCACATATGAATATAGTGAATTGACATTTAGAGATATTTTCATTTGACATTGGAAAAAGATAATTGATAGTTTAAGGTTCTTGGCTAGCAATTAAGAAGATAACTCTTAGTTAATAAAGTTGGGACAACAATTCAGAGTAGCTATGGTGAAATTGAAAACCCTAGATATTTCTCATCCATATTTCTATTTGTTTTAGTATTTTTGCCTTTAAATCATTGCTCGATACTCACTCTTCATTGTCTAGATAAAATTGAAATACACTCAATTTTAGTATTTAGTATCTATAGTCCTTGTGGGACGATACTTAATTCACTACTATATTACTTGCCAACGATACATAAACTTGCGTATGGTTTTTGTGTAACCCACAACAAATCCTCCACCAATACTAGCCCGAGGTTCGTAGGTGCCACCAACACCACTGAATTAGAATATGACACTTTCAATAGCGCTAATCTTGATCGAGGTTAAGATTTGAGAATAGGTCAAGTTTTTGGGGATTTTGATTTTAATGGTGGTTGTGTCAGTTTTTTTCAAGGTCTCAATAATTAATGGTGGCATAGAATGGGAAGAAGATGATAGAAAATGGGTTTGTCAAGGAAGAAGTTTAACAGAGAAAATTTGAGATAACGGTGAGGAGTGTTGAGAGGGCATTGAGGTGGTGTTGAGGTGTAACAAAAAAGTCCATATGCCAAGGGGGATAAAATTCCAAATCCACAAAATTATGGGAGACATCTAGTTTTACCTTCTTTTTTGAAAGGAAAACCATTGGATCTCCCTTGTGGCCTTACATATAACACTTGTTTTTTTTCCCCGAATTAAATTCTTTCATAAATCAAGTAAAAAGTCAAAGCACGTAACACATAAGATTAAATTTCTTAACTCAGGAACTTGAGTCATTCTTCTGAATAATGCAGATTTAGAAACTATTTACACATCTACCGCACATTTGAAACAATTTCCTTAACTACGTCAATTTTTTTTTTTCTTTTTTCTGTTGAGTGTCGCATTTTGGACAAATAATTGAGTGTCGAATTTCTGCTGGAGCTCATGTGGAGTGCCGCACTTTGGAAATTTTTTTTTTTAACCATGTATGAAAAGTCGCATTTTCACCCCCTTGGAGTCTTATTTTGAGGTGGAGCACATATGGAGTGCTGCACTATGATAGTGCGGCACTCCACATGTGTTCCACCATCCAAAATGCGATTCCAAGGGGCAAAATTTGACTCTCAATGGGTGAAAATGCAACACTCTTCATGCAAGGTAAAAAAAAAAAAAAATTTCCCAAAGTGTAACACTCCACATGAGCTCCAGCAGAAATTCGACACTCAACTGTTTATCCAAAATGCGACACTCAACAAGAAAAAAAAAATGTTGTAGTTAAAAAAATTATTTCAAATATGTGATATATGTGTAAATAGTTTTTAAATCTGTATTATTCATAAGAATGACTCCAAGAACTTAGACTTAATCTTAATTTTTATATAGAATCAGACTTATCAAATTTAACCGCTTTCCACGCTCTTGTCCACGTAGACTCTGTACTTTATCTTCTTTAATTTTCTTTTGTCGCCTGCTTCTTCTTTCTCATCTCCGCGTACAATCCATACTTTACTCTTTGCTCTCCACTTTCTTCCTAGAAACCGCGTTTTCTGAGGGTCATTTTTGTAATCCCACTCTCCCATATCTTCATTTCTTCTTCCCCTGAACCCTCAGAGGCGCACTCTNAGAAAGCAGTCCTCAAGAGAGACGGAGTACTCGACTTTCAAGAAAGGAATCCACCGGTAAGAAGAGTGACGAAAATGAAAAGCAATCTCACGGGGTGAAGGAGTGACGAGCACGGGAGCAGTCTTCGGGGTAGATGGAGTGCTGCGTAAGAAAGCCCACCACCAGTTATTGGAGCAATGCACTAGAAAGTAGTCATCAGGGGAATGGATTGGCGTGCAAGAAACCAATTCTCGGGGTAGATGGATTGACGCGGCAAGAAACCAATTCTCAGTGGAGATGGAGTCACGCGTAAGAAACTATTTTACAAGTGAGTAGAGTGACACAGACGACAGCAGCAGTCCTTGGCGGTGATGGAGTGACGCGCAAGCAAGAAAGCAATCCCCCAGTGAAAAGAGAGTGTGTCATACAAGAACGAACGCCTCGGGGAGATTGACTGACGTGCAAGAAACCGGCACGCGGAGTGTCATATACGAGAAAGCAGTCCTTGGGTGAGATGGAGAGACCTGCAAGAAACTAATCCAAGAGCGAGTGGCATGACGCGCAAG
The DNA here is from genome assembly GCA_003255065.1 of Cercis canadensis. Taxonomy (NCBI): domain Eukaryota; kingdom Viridiplantae; phylum Streptophyta; class Magnoliopsida; order Fabales; family Fabaceae; genus Cercis; species Cercis canadensis. The sequence goes on from QAOA01008434.1 coordinate 182,887, forward strand.
AAAGCAGTCCTCTGTGGGGAAAGATTGACGCGCAAGAAAGCAATTCAACAGCGAGTGAATTGATGCGAAAGGAAGTAGTTGTCGGCCGGAGGGGGGGAGATGGAGTGAAGCGCAAGAAAGCAACCAACCAGGAAGATAGAGTGATGAGGCAGAAAGTACTGCTAAGAGGAGATTGTGTGACACGCAAGAAAGCAGTCCTTGGGAGAGACGGAGTACTCGACTTGCAAGAAAGGAATACACCGGTGAGAAGAGTGACGAAGATGAAAAGCAATCTCAAGGGGTGAAGGAGTGACGTGCACCGGAGCAGTCTTCGGGGAAGATGGAGTACTGCGTAAGAAAGCCCACCACCAGATATTGGAGCAACGCACAAGAAACTAGTTCTCGGGGGATATGGATTGGCGTGCAAGAAAGCAATTTACGGGGGCGATGGATTGATGCGGCAAGAAAGCAATTCTCAGGGGAGATGGAGTCACATGCAAGAAACCATTCTACAAGTGAATAGAGTGACACAGACGACAGCAGCAGTCCTTAGGGGAGATGGAGGGACGCACAAGTAAGAAAGTAATCCACCAGTGAACAGAGAGTGTGTCATACAAGAACGAACTTCTCGGGGGAGGTGGAGTGACGCGCAAGAAACCAATATAAGCGCGTGGCGTGACGCGCAAGAAAGCAATCCTCGGGGAAGAAAAGACTGACGCTTAGGGGAGAGCAATTCTCGGGGGAGATAGAGTGACGCGCAAGAAAACCAGTTAACAAAACGAGTTGCGTGAGGCACAAGGAAGGCTGTCCTCGAGCGACACGTCACGCACAAGAAACTAGTCCGTCGATGTCGCCCAAGAAAACAATTCCTTGGGGAGATGGAGTGACGTGCAAGAAACCGGCACGCGGAGTGTCATATACGAGAAAGCAGTCCTTGGGCGAGATGGAGTGACGTGCAAGAAACCAATCCAAGAGCGAGTGGCATGACGCTGAAGAAAGCAGTCCTCTGTGGGGAAAGATTGACGCGCAAGAAAGCAATTCAACAACGAGTGAATTGATGCGAAAGGAAGTAGTTGTCGGCCCGGGGGGGGGGGGGGGGGGGGGGGGGGGCGAAAAAAAACCAACCACACGGGAAGAAGGGGGGAGGGGGAG
>QAOA01008434.1:192797-224728 GCA_003255065.1 Cercis canadensis
AAAAACTTTTATTGTAACACCATCTACCCATTGCATGTGTTCATGTAAGATTTTATTTTTACCTTTATTTGTAGTATATTAGATTTTTTAACCATTATTGTTTGTTAAATTTTAATGTATGTTATTCATAATAGTCCAAATCTACCATGCCAATTTTATTTTTTTTTTTAAAAAAAAGAGTAATCCTTTGACAAAGAACATTAATATAACCACCATAAGTTGCAAACAAATAGTCGGAAAAAAATGAGACAAAACATGACGAGAATTAAAGAAAAGGAAGATGGAATCTAATGCTTAAAGAGGGAGATGAACAATTGACAAGAGGAAAAAGAAATAAGAATAAAGTTGGACTTAATGGTTTGTCAATGGACAAAACTTAGGTAAAGTTTCTTAAGTGCTTGTGGTGTTGCTTTCCTATTAAAACATTACATATGTATTATTTTTATAACTTAGCAGCCACCTCAATGCCCAATCAATGTTTATTACTATTATCTAAAATTTCCTTTGTTAGAACTTCTTTTGTTCTTCTTAATGAACCCAACCCAGAGCTTCTTCGACTCTATCAATAGTTGCACCAAATCCATCCCAGCAAAATCCCACCCATCAATGGCTGCCACTGAATTCGGCTCTAAACCAAGAGTAAAGAAGCTATTTTGCGAGAAAGAAGACCCAAGCTTTCATGGATTCTCGACCATTTCACTCCTTTTCAGTATTGGAATGTTTTTTAAATTCTCTTTCTTCCTCCCCTTTCTAGTCAAACACACATACAAAGAACAAAACTTTCCCCAATTATTTTCCGTTTTCCCTTTCCAATTTCATTTTCAATTTCTTATTATGTATTTTCTGGCATGTGGCAATGTCATCCAGTAGCGCAGTGATAAGTCAGTTTTATTTCGCTTATCCTATACTAATCTAGCTTGTTAATTGTTCGTTCTAGGATACTTTAGAGTTGATTTTAATGTTTTTGGTTTATTTTGGTAGGTTTTCAATTTAAGAGTGTTTGGAAGTCACTTAAACGCAATACAATGTGAAAGGGGGCAAATTTGGGTGAATTTGGGATGGAGGCAGCAACTTTGGTGCCACAGTCCCCATGCTTAGCGCCATCAGTTCAACCACAAGTCATTGAGACAGTGAGGCCAGCACTGCAGCCCCCATGCCCAGCACTGCAGCCCTCTGTGCCACAAGAAATCCAACACAAGACAGTATGTCAAGCGTTGTAGCCTCCAATCCCAAGGCCGTAGCACCAGATATTTAAGCAATCAAGTGAAGGAGACAGTGAGCTGGGCGCCATAGCCTCCAATCTTAAGGTTGCAGTGCCAGTGAAGAGCTAACTCTAAAGAGTGAGACAACAACCTCAAGGCTGTAGCGCCCATGCCCTCTGAGAGTCAACTCAGGATTTGACTTATAAATGTCCTATTTTGATTAGGATTTCTATTTTAATTTTTTTTTTCTTTTAAACTTCCTAGGACATATAAATAAGTAGTTTAGAGACTAAATTAGGGTTTCACACATTTTACACTTAAGGCAAGCAAGGAGAGGAGGATTAAGCTAGAAGCAGAGGATTTCGTCATCAACTTTCAGCTTCAAAGAGTTTTTCTAAACTTTTTCTCTTGTACTCATATCTGAATTTTGTGTGAATTTATTCTTATTTTCTATCATGGACTAATTCACATTCTGGGGCTATGATGTAGCCTAGCTAGGATGTTTTGTTATTTTTTACTAAATTAATTCAATAATTTCTTTATTAATTGACTTATTCATCTTCATTCTTCATGCCTCTAATTGACTAGTCATTAATTAGTTGATTAGATAATTGCAATGAGACCAAAAAGTAATTTGCGATTTAAGATAATAGAGATAAAGATCATAGACATCATAAGGGATAAGAATATACCTTTATGGTTTGTGTAGCTATTGAAAGAACCAAAGAACTTAAAGAATTTTTGGGTAGTTTAATTCACCTATGAATATAGTGAATTGACATTTAGAGATATTTTCATTTGACATTGGAAAAGGATAATTGATAGTTTAAGGTTCTTGGCTAGCAATTAAGAAGATAACTCTTAGTTAATAAAGTTGGGACAACAATTCAGAGTAGCTATGGTGAAATTGAAAACCCTAGATATTTCTCATCCATGTTTCTATTTGTTTTAGTATTTTTGCCTTTAAATCATTGCTCGATACTCACTCTTCATTGTCTAGATAAAATTGAAATACACTCAATTTTGGTACTTAGTATCTATAGTCTTTGTGGGACGATACTTAATTCACTACTATATTACTTGCCAACGATACATAAACTTGCGTATGGTTTTTGTGTAACCCATAACAAATCCTCCACCAATACCAGCCCGAGGTTTGTAGGTGCCACCAACACCACTGAATTAGAAGATGACACTTTCAACGGCGCTAATCTTGGTCGAGGTTGAGATCTGAGAATAGGTCAAGTTTTTGGGGATTTTGATTTTAATGGTGGTTGTGTCAGTTTTTTTCAAGGTCTCAATAATTAATGGTGGCATATAATGGGAAGAAGATGATAGAAAATGGGTTTGTCAAGGAAGAAGTTTAACAGAGAAAATTTGAGATAACGGTGAGGAGTGTTGAGAGGGCATTGAGGTGGTGTTGAGGTGTAACAAAAAAGTCCATATGCCAAGGGGGATAAAATTCCAAATCCACAAAATTATGGGAGACATCTAGTTTTACCTTCTTTTTTGAAAGGAAAACCATTGGATCTCCCTTGTGGCCTTACATATAACACTTGTTTTTTTTCCCCGAATTAAATTCTTTCATAAATCAAGTAAAAAGTCAAAGCACGTAACACATAAGATTAAATTTCTTAACTCAGGAACTTGAGTCATTCTTCTGAATAATGCAGATTTAGAAACTATTTACACATCTACCGCACATTTGAAACAATTTTCTTAACTACGTCAATTTTTTTTTTCTTTTTTCTGTTGAGTGTCGCATTTTGGACAAATAATTGAGTGTCGAATTTCTGTTGGAGCTCATGTGGAGTGCCGCACTTTGGAATTTTTTTTTTTAACCGTGTATGAAAAGTCGCATTTTCACCCCCTTGGAGTCTTATTTTGGGGTGGAGCACATATGGAGTGCTGCACTATGATAGTGCGGCACTCCACATGTGTTCCACCGTCCAAAATGCGATTCCAAGGGGCAAAATTTGACTCTCAATGGGTGAAAATGCAACACTCTTCATACAAGGTAAAAAAAAAAAAAATTTCCCAAAGTGCAACACTCCACATGAGCTCCAGCAGAAATTCGACACTCAACGGTTTATCCAAAATGCGACACTCAACAAGAAAAAAAAAATGTTGTAGTTAAGAAAATTATTTCAAATGTGCGATAGATGTGTAAATAGTTTTTAAATCTGTATTATTCATAAGAATGACTCCAAGAACTTAGACTTAATCTTAATTTTTATATAGAATCAGACTTATCAAATTTAACCGCTTTCCACGCTCTTGTCCACGTAGACTCTGTACTTTATCTTCTTTAATTTTCTTTTGTCGCCTGCTTCTTCTTTCTCATCTCCGCGTACAATCCATACTTTACCCTTTGCTCTCCACTTTCTTCCTAGAAACCGCGTTTTCTGAGGGTCATTTTTGTAATCCCACTCTCCCATATCTTCATTTCTTCTTCCCCTGAACCCTCAGAGGCGCACTCTCGTTCTTCTTCTTCTTCCATTTCGAGGCCTTAACTTTGTCTCTGAAGAGTTATGAGCTTTCTAACTAGCTAGTACTGAGATTATCCAACAGTATAACTAAAATGGCTGAGAATGGCGAAGAGAAATTATTGGCTGTGGCGCGGCACATAGCAAAAACGCTGGGCAACAATAGCAATATGGCTGATGATATTCTTCAAATCTTCTCCAACTTCGATGGCAGATTTTCCCGGGAGAAGTTATCAGAGACGGGTGGAGACGATGATCCCAGAGGAAGCGCCGCACTGGAACATACCCTGAAGTCTCTCGACCGTCGGATCTCCCAATACGTGTCATCCAATCAGCCGATCTGGGCTGACTCCGCCGACTCCTCCGCCTTTCTCGACGCAATCGACGAGTTAATCGCTACCATCAACGATTGGAGCCCGATGGCGGCTGATAAGACCGTCAGCGCGTGTTTGGTACGCGCCGAGGATATGCTCCAGCAGGCCATGTTCCGCGTGGAGGAAGAGTTCCGGTCTCTGATGGAACGCGGCGGTGAGTCGTTTGACCTGAGTCGAGCATATGCGAACGGCGAGTCAACTGGGAACTTGTCGTTTGACTCGGAGGAAGACGATGAGGAAGACGGTGAAGTAGAAGGGGTTATCCGAAACGGCGAAGAGGATCAGATTCCGGTTGCCCAACCAGTCTCCGACTACGACATCGTCATCGACGCCCTACCTTCTGGTACCATCAACGATCTTCACGAAATTGCAAAGCGCATGGTGGCTGCTGGATTTGGTAAAGAGTGCTCTCACGTTTACAGCAGTTGCCGGAGAGAATTCTTGGAGGAGAGCTTGTCGCGATTGGGGCTACACAAGCTCAGCATCGAAGACGTTCACAAGATGCCATGGCAAGACCTTGAAGACGAGATTGAAAGGTGGACTAAAGCTTCCAACGTCGCCCTTAGAATACTGTTTCCGAGTGAACGGCGGCTCTGTGATCGCGTCTTCTTCGGATTCTCCTCCGCTGCTGATCTCTCATTCATGGAGGTTTGTCGGGGATCGACGATTCAGCTACTCAATTTCGCCGATGCCGTCGCTATTGGGAGCCGGTCACCGGAGCGGTTGTTCAGAATCCTTGACGTGTTTGAGACAATGAGGGACTTAATGCCTGATTTGGAGTCCTTGTTCTCTGATCAGTATTGTTTGTCTCTCAGAAATGAGGGAATTACAATTTGGAAGAGGTTAGGGGAAGCAATTAGAGGGATTTTCATGGAGTTGGAAAATCTAATTCGAAGAGACCCAGCAAGGACAGCTGTTCCCGGTGGTGGGCTTCATCCAATTACCCGTTATGTGATGAATTATCTCCGAGCCGCATGCCGGTCCCGGCAGACACTGGAGCAAGTTTTTGAAGACAATGGGCTTCCATTGAAGGACTATCCTCAGCTTGATGATAGAGTGGCATCTTCTTCTTCACTATCTGTTCAAGTGGATTGGATTATGGAATTGTTAGAGACTAATTTGGAGGCCAAGGCCAAAATCTATAAGGACTCTGCTTTAAGCTCTGTTTTCATGATGAACAATGGGAGATACATAGTTCAGAAAGCAAAAGATAGTGAATTGGGAACTCTTTTAGGTGACGATTGGATCCGCAAACACACTGCCAAAGTTAGGCAATACCATGTGAATTACCAAAGAAGCTCATGGAACAAGGTGCTGAGCTTGTTGAAGCTAGAGAATGGTTCATTGGCACCTAATGTAGCTGCCAAGTCTATGAAAGATAAGCTCAAGTTGTTCAACATGCAGTTTGATGAGATATGCAGGGTGCAATCCACATGGTGTGTGTATGATGAGCAGCTAAGGGAAGAGATAAGAATTTCCCTTGAGAAAATCTTATCGCCGGCGTATAGAAACTTCGTTGGAAGGTTCCAGAATGTTCCGGAACTCAGTAAGCATGCCGATAAGTATATTAAGTATGGAGTGGAGGACATCGATGCTCGGATTAACGATTTGTTTCAGGGAAACAGTGGATCAGCTGGTAGCCGAAAGTGAAGGTAAAGCTTAAAGCTACTGTTTTTCTTGTGTGCATCTTATCATGTATGTATTTGTAGTGTAAGTTAGAATGAAATTTTTTGAGTATCACAAATGTAGCCAAAAAATATTTGGTGTCTTGTAATCTATATATACCTTTGTTGATTTTCTGCTCAACCTCATTATATATTTTTTGCTGCGGTGAAAATTATGGATGGGGTTGGATGGAAAGTCTACTTGAGGCTAATATCATCTCAATTATCAAACCAAAGATTATATTGTAAGATTGAGGTTGCAATTGGTGATTTTCTTCAATTCTTCCTATTTTGGCAATAGTGGACTACAATCTTACTCGATCAAGAAAATTTACATATTCTATGTTCTGTTCATTTTGTTTTTACCCTTTTGTTTTTTTCTTTTTTTTTTTTTAATTATCTTTTGGGTAAGAAAACATTTAAGAATCGGTTATGCTTTATAGAACCAAAGACATGTTCACACTTCCACTCAAATATTACATTTCTATAATTATAACATTTTTTAATTTATTTGTCTAGATACTTTTCATATTTATGTAGTATGTCATACTACATGAGATTAATATGACATTAGTCAATATGAGAATGACATGTATACAAATTAATTATTTTTAAATTTATTTGAAAAAATAAAATAAAATATATTTATATTTAATAAAATATAAAAATTAGTATGATTATCACGTTAGTGTAATATAACATATTTATGTAGTATTATAAAATTCCCGTTTACCTTAATATTATATTTTTAAAAAATAAAAAAATAATAAAGTTAGAGTACGTGGGTCTCATTGGACACGTTGTGGGCCCCCTGGCATGTCTCCACACACTTCAACTTCTGCCAATTAGTCAAATTGTCAAAGGACAAAAATATAGGGCAGAGAACGAAGAGGTGAAAGGGATAAGCTGCTTGTGTTAGATGAGGTATATGCCGTGGGCTCATTAGTTTGTTCAACGTGGACACGCCATGAGTCCATTGGCATGTCTGGTGGGGTTCGTTCCACGGAAATTATTTTTTTTAAAAAGATAATATTAAGATAAATAAGTTGAAAAATATTATAATTGTGTAAATAAGTTAAAAAAGTGTAATATTTGAGTCAAAGTGCTAGAGATGCCTTTTTAATGAATTTTTATGATCAACTGAAGAATCGAAGTATTTTAGCACTGAACCAAGTGCCATTGGGTTGATGTTTTTACCTTGTTCTTTATTAAAGTCACGACAGGGATAAGAATCTTTAAAGTTCAGTCTTCGATAAGTTGGTATTGGTTATTATTTGTTTTAGTGGATTTTGTTCTTTGGACTGATTGGGTTATTGGATTTGATTGGCGAGGGACATGGTTTCCTTTTGTTTCCTAGTAGCTGCTAAAGTAAAGTAGCGAGAGACAAAAGCTAGTCAATTGATTTATTCAAGAAGTTCCTTATGCAGTATGCACTATAGTTAACTTTCATAGAAAAGGAGGTGCGAATCCTTGTAGGACTAAGCACTGAGGACAAATATAATGCTGATAACTGTTCTCAATGGACAATTGATATCCTTTTATTAATTAATTAATTAATTAATGATAACAATGGTTTGAGCTCTATTATAATTTAATAAAGCCATTTTACCCATGGCTTAGAAACATTATAAAAATACGAAATGGTGGGATTTGTGAGATTCACAGTCATCATCTTTGCTTACCCCTTACTTCTATTCCATGGCTAATTTTAAGCGTTGTTCAATTTACAAGTTTGGTGCCATTTATTTGCAAATTCCGAGATAAATAATGCTAAATATTTCCAAAATTTTAGCAAATTCCTCAAGTCGTGGTAGTCCGTGTGAGCATTGTCACGTTATTTTTGAGCAATGCTAATAGTCCCACAAAATTATAAGCACGGGTAAATATGAAGAAATTCTTATATACTCTTTAGAGTACTACATTATAACAAGGAATTATTTTATTCCGAAAGTTTAAGTTAATAGATGAAAGTCAATTTTATATCTAACACGCCCATGTACTTGAAGCGTAAATAATACATATGTTTACTTATACTTTGTGCTGAAATTTTATTTTTTAATTGAGAAAATAGAGGCAAAATGACTTGATCTCTTAATCACTTGGTGAAAGAGGCTTTGATATTATGCCAATGAACCATTTCATCTTGAAATTGAATCTTTTTACTCTCATTTTCTCAATTAAATTAAAATTTCAATACAATATATTAGTGGGCATATGTTTTGTTTGCACTTCAAGCCTAAAGAATTTTTTTGTGCAATGACGTGTTAGATATAAAATTATTATTGGAACTTCCCTTAATTGCTTAAGCTTTTGGGAAATATGATTCTTAATAGTAGACCTATATATAAATATGCATATAAGTAGTGAAATTTTTATGGGGTGCTACCATGAAATCTCATATGATAATGTCTAGAAATACACAAGATTTTTTCGAAAATCTGGGCAAAAAAGGTAAACCATTTCTCAATTTGGTGGGGCCACAACATTCTTTTATCCAAGGGTGCATATAACTTCTGGGTGCAAATCAGCCGCGCTTGTAGCCGTAATCAAATAATATGTAATGATAGGCTGGTAGCTTGGGATTTTTGGGTGCTTTTTTGATTCCACAGTAAATTTCACTAAAAAGCTCAACTTTATCTTTCCAAATTGCCAAAATTAAAGGGCATACAAAGCCCAAGATTTAAATCCAGGGATCAACACTCAATGAAATTAAATTAAAAGGCCTATTTATTTAACAGTTTTATTCTCTGTTTTCTATCTTTAAAAATAAGAAAATACAAAACCTGTTTGGAAGGGACAGTTTTCAATTTGGAGAGACATATCATTTCACAAGGTTTCATTCTACCTCTTCTCTTCAAGCTGCAGGGATCAATATCATTCTCTCATAACGGTGGAGACCACCATGTCAAAGAACCTTACAGCTTCTTCCACAAGAAGAAAAGAAATGACTCCATTCAAGAGTTGATACAGCTTCTCCCCTCCCCACTGTCACCTATCTACCATTTCTTTCAAGGTGTATCTACAGCTTTTTCTTCAGGTTTGCCAAAAGCATTCCTATTTATACTCATTAGGCCATACCGTAGTAGAGAACTCTGATCAGTTGATGACCATTAGATAGAGTTAATATAGAAATTTGAAGCCAACTTGACGTATACGATGCAATGGAGTCTAAATTCTTATATTGGGGTGAATTTCATTATGTATACACTAATTATTGAATGATCTTTAATTTTTAGAGTTTTAATGTTGGTTTTAATAAATAATCTTTTATCAAATAATATCATATTCCACATTATAAGCATGAGGCATAATTTAGGGCATAAATGGAGAGATATTTACTTTGTACATATCTCCACATTAACTACAATTAATTATGCACAGTTATCACATAGGCTAGTCAATAGACTTATTTCTTTTCCCTTGATTTTTTTGCATTTAAATGTATCATGGCCAAATTGGTGTCAACAACTTGTATATTTTTTTTGGGTCAACTTGTATAGTTATTGGCACCAATTTGGCTATGATACACATAAATTACAAAAGAATTTCTCTACGGCACGTTCTTGTGCATTTAGTCTCTGCTGCAATTCTGCATAATCCATTGTATTGCTTCACACCAAGACAAGACTCAAGGTTCTGTAGAATAGTTTGTAATAATGATTATAAAACCAAGTCTCACATAGGTTAAATTAAAGAATGTAAAAGACTTTATAAAGACAAATTAAAGTTATAGAGTAACTTTAAATAAATGTGCCACACAAGCCCATAAGACTAACCCAAAGCAACTCAAAGATGCTTAATGATATTTGAATAAACAATTATGTTTGTTAATTATTGATAAGTCATATTTGTTTACTAATACATTTTCAAGTCTATAAAAGAGAACTCCCCAATGCATTAATATTCACTTTTCATTGAGAGTTTTGTTGTATCGTAGGATAACTTGCTTATAAAAGAGAAGCAATATTACACTCAAGACAATATAATTATTCACGCCTCAAAGTCATCTATTTATAATTTCCATTATTGTTTTCCTAACAAGTTCATCTATCATCTTCTTTAAAGTTTCACAAGTACTGTCTAAAAAGTAGTCATAGATCATAAGGAAAAAGAATCCTGCCGCTGCACGCGGTACTAATTTTGGTTTATAAGGAAAAATCAAATGCATAAATCTCATAAGAACACAAATCACTTTTAAAGACTCTATAAATTGAAGAATCTGATAATTAGTGTACACACAAGGAAACTCACCCAAATCTAAGAATTTAGATTCCATTGCATGATGTGCGTGGTTTTGGCAACAAATTTCTACATTAACTCTGTATGTAATTATCTAATGGTCATAAACTCATCCGATGGGGATGGATATATGAACGCTTTGGGGGCACCTAAAGACAAGTTGTATACACCATGAAAAAAATGGTCGATAAACATGTCACTAGGTATAATCTAATGATAACGAGTATGTTTAAGGCTTTGAATATTTTGGCTCATGCTTAGTTGCATAAGGTCAAGTTTCAAACTTCTATGTCGTTGTATGATGGCAAAAAAGAAAAAAAAAAAGTCGTAGATAGGTAGAGAGGAGAAAGGGTATGTACAGATTTATTTATAACCTGAGTGGTTAGTTAGTTTGCTAAGTATAGTTAGTAGTTGGTTAGTCTGTTATTAGTTAGTTAGATTAGCTGAGCTGGAATGTCCCTACGTGGCATTTTTATTTTACTTTTGCTCTGTATATGTAGCATGTGCATTGTATCAGATAGAAGGAAATATACAGAAAAGCTTTCACATCTTCTCTGGTTTGCTTTTCTACTTGTTCTGGTTTACCACTTCTCAAGAATTTTCACGGTATCAGAGAAATAAAGAAGCTGCAAGGATTTTTTTAGTCATTGCTCTCTATCATAACGAGTCCATGATAATGTTCATTACAGCTTCATCCACATTAAGGGAAGTGGTAGACTATACCTTGACAAATTGTTTCAGGATAATCTTGGTCTTATCATCCACATCTCAGTAATCAACTCTTGCATGCAGTCATCTCTAATAAAGATTTGGAGACATTTATTCTTATATTTAAATTGATATCTAAATATTCCTCATCTCTAAATTATTTGAAAGGTGAGATATTATCTATTTTAAATTTAGAGATGGATTAATCAGACTCTAAAGAAAATTGATTCCTTTCTAAAAAGTCAAAAAAAGTCCTCAACCGTTATTTATTTTCAGATGAGTTATCGAAGACTGAATCACTTTCTAAATATTAGATACATATTTTTTCTTTGGGAATTGCTATTTTCATACCTATTATTACTAATGCCACACCCTATTTAATAAAAACTTATTATATAGACAAAATCACCCTTCACTTAATAAGGCAAAATTTAAATATAACAAATTCTGATATCATTTATTTGTATTATCCTATTTTATACTTATAGTGAGCACTATGCTACCCCTCTCTAAGGGTAGCATAGTCCTCACCTATACTTTATTCAATATGTAAAACTTTTTATATTGAATTAAAGTAATTTAATATATATCATATTTAGACATTAAATATGAGATGTCATTAACAAAATAAAGTGTGAAATAACTACTTCCTTTTTCCTTTCTAATATGTTTTTAATTTGTGAGGCAAACTTTTCTGATTTTTTTTTTTATTTTTATATATATTTTTTCGCTTCCATATATAGGCCACCTTATTTCTATTAGAAGCACTACAATCCCAAAAAATAAATATATGCAAATGAATAGTACACAAAGTCACTAACTAAATGTTCCAAGCCATTAATATCTTCAGAATAAGTATGTGCAACCCCAAGGGTTTGACCTGGTGCAAAAATATGTTTATCCAAACAAGCGAATGTTCAATGAACTTGAGATTAGCGGTAAGAAAAAATTTCTCTTAAATGCAGTAGGTCGTTGTTACAAAGGTTCCCTGTCCACCCCTTCTCCAAGTCTTGATCTTATGTGTTGACCTCCTACCTTTCATCCAACACATACTAATTTGTTTTAGGAATAAACAAAAGCATATATAGAGATAGCATATGACATTTGACGTACCATAACAACACTACCCTAGCAAGAATAGCAATGTCAGTGGACTGCACTGTCAAGGGGCATTATAAGACGAGCTACTTTGATAGAGTTTACGTACTTAAAATTTTATTCATCTCAAAGCTTGATCTGTTTGATTTCAAACCCATGAAACAACAGTGTTTCGATGATCTCTTCGAAATTCATGCATTTGGAAAAGGGACCCTATAGACTTGACAGACAAAGTGTTTATCTTTATCTCCATTCATGATGCCAAGTATTATCCAGGAAAAGACCAAACGAGGAATTTCGAAGCAAGACACACTCTTATAGACTACAACAGCAGCACAAAATTATGCAACGAATGAAAGAGAAACCAATAAGAATAGCCCAAGATCTCATCCCGTAAAGCAATGTCAGGTTTTTTGAGGGCTATAATGCTCTTTATAAAATATCATACTAAAGAAATGCGATTTTAAACAAAGTCACAAAATAATGTGGGTTTTTTTTTTTTTTTTTTCAAAAAATGTAGAGTGTGGGGAGGCTACTCTATTTTTAACCGTGGTACTTACAAGTCATCTACCAATATAGGCATATTTGTAGCCTTTCAATTACGCATATCTACCTGTTTAAATTATTCTATAACCTACCAATATTTGAATCCTCTTATGTACAAGCACGAGTTCTCATACGGTTTTGATCTCGTAGAGCCTACATCATTCTTTATAAAGATCAAACAACATCATGATTTCAGTTCAAGTAAAATTTCAAATTTTTACCAAACAATTTATTCTAGTGAACTAACAAAGTCAATTATCTTTTGTATAAAACTCATATTAATTAATGTCAAATATTATTAGAGCATATTAGAGCCCATTGTGATAAATTGTATTATTGAGCTTTATGTGGAATTAAATCCTACATATGAGGTGTGGGCCTTGTGCATGAGCTAAACATAATGGGTAAGTTAGCCCGTATAGTAAATATAAGGAGAGACCTTTGCTCTTTATCTACATATAGTGTGATTGTCCCATTGAAGTTACACATTCTATTGCATCTAGGGTTAGAGAACAACATCTCTGCTACACATTGTAGGTGATCTAACCATAATATCAAATATTGCTTGTTTTGGAGTTTTTGCTGCAGGAATGGACTCTTTATCTGTACCAGATATTTTTTCAACTACGACTTTGTATATCATAGAGATAACATGCTATAGATTGAATTAATAGATCTAGGAATCTCCTTCAATTTAAGTATTTAATGAATATACTATAATTTAATTTAAAAAATAAATTATGCAAATAGCTAAATTAGGTAGAGGTCATTATCCTACCTCACCCATATGAAAATAACTAAATTAGGTGGGTCTATTTGGGTCCATTTACGTATTAAGTGGTCCAGTAAAATACAAATATTACCATGCGCAAAACTGTAGAAGAGGTGCCTATTTGAAAGTGTGCAAATAAGCCTTCTCAAGCCACATCATTGTGGAAATTAGTTTAAAACCACATAATATTCAGACGATGTTTTAAAAAGAGTATTATAGCCAAAAAAAAATCTAACACTGCTTCTACGCGATGTGATCTAGGGCTGTTCCTATTGGTTTTCTTTTCCTTTGTTGCATAGCTTTGTACTATTTTGTTCTCCCATGCACATCTTGCGTCGAAATTCCCCTTGGAGTCTTTCCTTGAATAATGCTTCGGATTAAATGATGATTAAAAGGAACACTTTGTCTGTCCAGTCCACAGGCTTCGTTTTCCAAGTGCAGTGGGTTTCCGAAGGCATGAATTTGGAAGAGGTCATCAAGAAGCAAAAAGTCATCCATCTATATGATAAACACAACAATGATGGAAGATTGAGGATATTATTAGCTAGCTTAAGACTCTATTAGTTAAGAGGTTAGCGGGTTGCTAGCTAAGCAATAGCTAAAATTAGTTAGAGAATTAGTAATAATTGTTGTAATTAGCTCTATAAATAGTTGGATCCTATTGCAATGGGGATGAAAAAATATTAAAGAATTAAGAGAAACCATTCTCCTCTCATCTTCCCTCTCTCTGAACCTCTCTCCCCTCTCATTTGTTCTGTTTGTAGAAACAAAACCGTATCACTATACTATAAACATGGAAACACTGTAGTTTCATGGGTTTGAAATCAGAGTAATACAGTGTAAAACTAAAATAGTGTAAGAAAAGATTCATATGTGACTTATGTCATATATAGTCTCACCCATTTTATTATTTCAATTTCATTTGCATACATATAAATTTTGGGAACATAGGTTCTTTTTAGAGAAAAAAGGAAGCCCATGGAGCCAAATAATAGAATCATAAAAATGTAAAAAAAAAAAGAAAAAAGAAAAAAAAAAGGAAACCAGTTTTTCTTGCAAATTAGAAACATATTAGCAGGGAAAAACCTTTCTATAATATTTAGAAAGGAATTTAGTGATAGATAATTCGTCCATGGTTGAGGAGACTTTTGACTTTCTAGAAATAGATAATTTTCGTTAGAGACGGATTATTAAATCCATCTCTAAATTTAGAAACAGATAATATCTCTCCCTTCAAATAATTTAGAAATGAGGAATTTCCAGCTTAGATATATGGATTTAAATCAGTGTCTCAAAATATCTATTAGAAATTAATTTGTAAATGGGGTGGCTATAACCAAATAACTTGTAGGCGAGTGATACCGAAATCGTTCTCAGGACTTATGAATTCCATGTTCATCCTAGAGTTGTAGCCAAAAATACTAAAAAATTGGGTGGCTACACAACCTCACTTAATAGGATATAAGTGGAAACAATACCAAAAAATGGGGTGGCTACGCAACCCCACTTGATGTGATATAAGTGGAAACTTTGTGGATTTGTGTATTGTTTTGGATGGAATTTTATCATATTGGCATAGTTAATATAGTTTAAAATCTACTGAATTTGAGTTTGAATTTTATCATATTGGCATAGTTAATATAATTTAAAATTTGCTGAATAAGTCTGAGCTATACAAAAATAAATATATAATATAATATAATTTAAATTGTACTAACTATGTCAATATAATTACATTTAAACCAAAATAGTAGAAAAAAACTACAAACATTTCAGTTATGCCACATCAAGTAGGGTTAGTATAGCCTCCCCTTTGTAAATTTATAGATGGATATTTCCTTTTACAAATGAAGAAAGCCATGTATGGAAAAGTGACGATTTACTCATAAAAGATGTTCAAGACTGATGCATTGTAAGTTGTGCGGAAAACTTAAATAAAGAAGTTATTAGGTATGATCTAATAACAAAAGATTTGGGTAGTTTGTAGAAGCTCAGAGATTTAAATCACTAGCTCATTTTGCATTCAAACAAAAAAACTTTAAGAATGAAAATGAAGTAATTTACTTGAAACTATAGCATAAACAAAAAAATTAGTATGCCATAAGATGTGATCTAGTGGTAAAAATACATAAGCGGTTAGGGGTTTAAACTCTTGCGTACTATCATATAACCAAAAACAAAAAATTAGTAATCCTTGCACAAACTTTGCAAAAGATCATTACAATTTTGTTAAATTTCTTGAGTCTTTACTACGCATGAAAGAATTATTAAAACATCAACTTTTTCTACATAGACTCAAGGAACAAAAATTTGTGCAAGAAAACCAAAAAACAAAATGTTTTCAATCTACCTCTTCACTTGTAGATGAAATGGTTGAGAAAAACAAAAAAGTAAAAGAACTATACAGCTTATTACACAAGAACAAAACATATTAGTGCATACCAGAGTTGACCTATGAAATGGATGCTTTTTATGACCAAGAATTTCTAGAAACATTCCGTTTCACAAGGTTTGCAGTCTACCTCTTCTCTTCTTGTAGAAGAAGCTGCAGTAGGGATCATTATAATCCTCTCATAGTGCTGGAGACCACTATTTAAATGAACCTTACAGCTTCTTCCACAGGAAGGAAAAAGATGACTACATAAAACAGTTAGATCTATCATATGGCTGTTATTCACGACCAAGATTTTCTTGAAATATACCATTTCACAAGGCTTTCAGTCTACCACTTCTCTTCCTGTAGAAAAAGCTGTAGGGTTCACTATCTTCATCTCGTAATGGTGGAGACCATCGAGTAAAAGAACCTTACAGCTTTTTCCACAGGAAGAAAAAAGATGACTGCATACAACAGTTGATCTATCATATGGGTGTTATTCAAGACCAATATTTTCTTGAAATATACCATTTCACAAGGCTTTCAGTCTACCACTTCTCTTCCTGTAGAAAAAGCTATAGGGTTCACTATCTTCATCTCGTAATGGTGGAGACCATCGAGTAAAAGAACCTTACAGCTTTTTCCACAGGAAGAAAAAAGATGACTGCATACAACAGTTGATCTATCATATGGGTATTATTCAAGACCAAGATTTTCTTGAAATATACCATTTCACAAGGCTTTCAGTCTACCACTTCTCTTCCTGTAGAAAAAGCTGTAGGGTTCACTATCTTCATCTCGTAATGGTGGAGACCACTGAGTAAAAGAACCTTACAGCTTCTTCCACAAGAAGGAAAGAGATGACTGCATACCATAACCTTCCCCACTCTACCTATCTACCATTTCTATTTCAAGATTTATCTATAGCTTGTCTTTAGGACTCTGCAAAAAGCCTTCCTATTTATACTCATTAGATCATGCCCTCCAGAGCTCCGATGAGTTTATAACCATTAGATGCATAGGTAATATAGAAATTTCAAGCAAATTGATCCATACGAAATGCAATCTAGATTCTTTGATTTGGTTGAGTCCTTATCTATACATTAATTATTCAATTCAGATTTGGATCTGGTATTGTTAGATGATTCATGTTTGGTTGATCTGAATTATGCAATTAACTTAAAGCTTATTTGAAGATATCGTCGACAATATCCTACCACATCGGCATTTCCCTTTAACACGTCATGTAAAATGACCATATCCAAATCCTATTGCATTCTTTTATGTTCAGAGTCTTTAATGTTTATTTCCTTCCTTATGAATTTTATGCCTTTTCAATTATTTATAAATCAATTTTAATAAAGAATGAAATCAAAATTTGTACCACATGGAATGGCAGAAAATTTTCCCTTATAAACTTATAACAGAATCACAAATGTTGCTAGTTATTTACATCATTTGTTAAATCCTTTTCAAGTTAAATTTCTTTTCTTTTTGGTAAGGAGTTAAATTTCTAATATGATACTAACTTAAAACGGTTCTGCTCAACTTAGATGTTGATATTTCAATCGGTTTTATTTTTTAAATTACATTATGAGATTTTTTTTTTGGTAATAAAAGAAATCATCAACTGAAACGGATGATTTAAGTATACAATTTTCACTACAATGTTATTCTGACTTTCGCAATCCAGCCAACTTTATGGTGAATTGTGGTTGTTGTGCCAAACTATATTGTTGGACTATACTATTATGCTATGTGATAATTTTTTTTTTTTTTTTCATAATTCAAGAACTAGGACTTAACTCCAACCTTTGGATAGAGTGACTTACTAAACCTAGGGCAAGTTATACTTGTTCCACGGTTTCTACTATTGAAGCATCCACAGTTGTAGCTTTGTACAGGGTAGCACTTTGAGACTCATTTTGTCAATGAATTATGATCCTTTTATGTTAGGAAATAACATGATACTGTCATATTCAGAGCATACCCAACACTCATTTAAAACACATCTATGGACTATATTAAAACACATCACCTCCACAAAACTCACAGTTTCACTAACTCTCCCATTTTTTCTTCTCCACTTCTTCCTCGTTTGTCTGTATAGTGCCAAACTTTTTTTTTNTTTTTTCATAATTCAAGAACTAGGACTTAACTCCAACCTTTGGATAGAGTGACTTACAAAACCTAGGGCAAGTTATACTTGTTCTAAGGTTTCTACTATTGAAGCATCCACAGTTGTAGCTTTGTACAGGGTAGCACTATGAGACTCATTTTGTCAATGAATTATGATCCTTTTATGTTAGGAAATAACATGATACTGTCATATTCAGAGCATACCCAACACTCATTTAAAACACATCTATGGACTATATTAAAACACATCACCTCCACAAAACTCACAGTTTCACTAACTCTCCCATTTTTTCTTCTCCACTTCTTCCTCGTTTGTCTGTATAGTGCCAAACTTTTTTTTTTTTTGCTTTCATACAAGATGGTCCCTGATGGAGATTCTACCTCAACAAACTCCTAAAACTTCTAGGGTAGTTATATACAATTAAAATATTGAAATGTTGTTATAATAAAATTAGGGTCTTACCTAGAGTTTTCTATTTTGAATTGTTTTTGAATTTACAGTACATGTATATATACATAAAGAAACAGCAATACACGTATGCTTCCTTTACCTCATTATTCTGATTTTACAGTTCTTACATCTTTGGTGTGAGACTAATCCCTACTTGGACTTTGGCATGCCCTAGTCATTAGTGCTTATAGTGGGATTCAAACTCTTGATGGTGCCAAACTCTTTAGAGATAAAACTCCATAGTCTGGACTCTCAACATGCTGAAATCCCTTTTTCTCGTTAGAATCTACATCACTTTCATCTCTTTGCCTGTTCATCTTTGAAGACTCTCACCATTTCAACATCTTTTGGTTCTTTCTCCGCCCCACCCGGGGAGAAAAGAAAAATAGAAGAGTTAGTGCAACAGTGAGTTTTGTGGAGGTGATCATGTGCTTTAATCTAGGCCATAGATGTGTTTTAAATGAGAGTGTAGGATTAGGACACTCTAAACATGACATTGCCATGTTACCTTCTAACATGAGAGAATCCTAATCCCTTTTTAAATATGTATTATGTCATAAGCTGTGAGTTGTAAATTGAATTGGGACTCATAATATATGAAATAGTACATATTTGAAGTGTATGAATAATACTTCTCTTCTAACATTGTCTAGAGATTAGAACTTGCTGGGGATCTTTATTTTGCATGGTTGTAAGGAAATTGAAAGTAATCAAACAACTTATAGCTGAATGGTACTAAAGTTATTCTCAGACTTATAGGTTGTGTTCGAATTTAGAGTTGTAACCAAAAGTATTAAAAAAATGAAAATTGTAAGTAATTAATTGAATACAAATAG
This sequence comes from Cercis canadensis, assembly GCA_003255065.1. NCBI lineage: Eukaryota > Viridiplantae > Streptophyta > Magnoliopsida > Fabales > Fabaceae > Cercis > Cercis canadensis. The sequence continues at coordinate 211,687 of QAOA01008434.1, forward strand.
TTTTGTATTTTTGTTTTTAATATTCTATTTGATTTTGATTTTATTCTTTATTAAAATTGAAATTTCAAATTTTTATAAAATAATTTGAGCATGTAATAAATGATTTAAATAGAAAAATTAATGTCATTTTTGATTGCTTAACCATGTAACATTAGAAGATCATGGTATATGTCAACATCTCTGTTAATCACACTAACATCATGTTGACGGAATGGTCATATTGGGAAAATTTATATTTGATAGGTATTTAATTGGGCATAGATCAAATTGGAAATGATCCCATCTATGATGGCGAAAATGAGAATTTAGACTAAACTTTAATTGGACTAATTTAAATTTTTGTAGCATACTTTAGTCTTAACATACTATCTTTCACAATGTACTTTTTCATGGGATTATGGTGGGATTGATTGTGGAATAGATTGAAATTGCAAAATTGTTGGTACTTGACAATGGTTCCAACTTCGAAAGCTTTTCACTTTTTTATTCATTATACACAATCTTAGGTTGTTATTTTTGGGCCCAAAATTTTGAGACTTGTTTACAAATCGGGCTTTTTTGACCTCACCTACAAAGGTTGGCCCAATTATTAAATGTGCTAGCTTTTTTATTTTTAAAAAGATTAAATTAATTTTTTTTTTATTTTTCTTTATTTTTATTTGAAATTTTATATGTAATTTTAAAATAATAAAAAGAATACATCAATGACCTATTTATCTATGGGGTCCTATATGGGCTGACCAAAATTACCTCGACTGAAATTCGACCTAACCCAAATCCAACCCTTGACGGCTTGACATCGATAAGATTCTCACGTTGCATATCTCATACCTTGAAACCAAAAGTTAGCTGGATCCCTCTGTCTCTGTAAATTAAGAAATTAAGAATGTTCATCAACAAATTAAGAATGATTAAATTGACGTACAAAATTTAGAAGCTATATAATCATTTGGAAAAAGATTAGGCAAAATGGTTATTTTTGTCCCTTAGTTTTACCTTTGATTTCAATTTCGTCCCCACAACTAGTTTTTTGTCTCAATTTAGTTCTAAATGTTTCCAAAACACACCAATGTTGTCCCAACCCCAAACTCTGGTAAAAATGTGAGGATCAAAGACTTGAAGAATGCAAAAATTGATATTAATTTCATAATGACCGTAGTTTATAAACAATTTTCACAGATACCGTTGTTTTCCTTTTTTAATGTGAAATTCCTGACGCAATTGTGTAAATGGCATCACCATGAAGGTGACGCCATTTTTCAAATGGTGTCACTTTCCAGGTGAAAGTAATGCAATTTAAGAGGGTGTTTGCTTTGGGAAATGTTTTCATATTTTCATTTTAAATTTTCATTTCTTAAAATGCATTTCTCATTTCTTATTTTCAATTTTAGAAAATATGTTTGGTTTGTAAAATTAAAAATTGTTTCCTATTCTATTTTCAATCGGCTTTGACGTGACAATGTCAACCACTTCATCTCCTCCCTTATTCTCTTCCTTTGTAATTTGCTGCATCATCTTTCCTCCTCAACCATAACCCCATTGACCCAACACCCATTCTTCTTTTCAACCCCACCATTTCCTCATCGTCTTCCTCTTCCTCACTCACGCAAGCAATTCATCAACCTTTCACAAATCTGCAATCCCACTAACCAAAAGGAAGAAATGGACATCACTGCACAAAACAAAAGCAGCACCTCGCCTCAACAGGTTCACTATCCTTTGTGCTCTTTTGTCCTCCACAAACTCCATTCTCCTTGGCTATGGTGAGTCATAACTGATTTTCATTTACTGTTACTTTTTATTTTTCATTTCGTGAAATTCTTCAGCACAACATGTGGGAGAATTGAGTGGATGAAAGCTGGAGGTCGTAGATGGTAGTAGTGAAACATTTGCTTGTAGAAGAAATAGAATTTAGAGGAGAAAAAAAAAAGTGACATGAATTACAAGTATGCCACCGGTCATTGATAGAAAACAGTGAAAACATCTAAAAGACATTTCCAATTTTTTACCAACTTTTAGAAATAATTCCAATGTTTTCAATGAAAATATTTTCACTTATATTCAACCAAACATATTGTTGGCTTTATTTCCATTTTCAATGAAAATGGAAACAGAAAACAATCAAACCAAACAGGCCCTAAATAATTGTGTCACATCCTGGCAAGAATCTTTGACAGAATCTTTGACGGGGCAAGTTTAGATGACGCAATTGTGTAAATTGCGTCATTATGAAGGTGACTCTATTAGACAAATAGCGTCACTTTCATGTTGACGCAATCTATATAATTACATGATTGGTTTCACATTGAAATAGTATAAAAAAGAAAACAACAATATTCGTAGAAATTGTTTGAAAACAACAGTAATAGTAGAATTAGGACTCATTTTGCATTATTGAAATCTTTGATCCCAAATGTGAACATAAATGCCATACATAGCATCTTATGTGGACAATAGTGCACAATTGGCATAGCAATGTTCCAACTCGGATAAAACACCACTCTAAACATAAAATCCTCGTCGTTTATGTGATGGAATCCTTACTTAAATGTAGAGGTGGGGAAATGGGCCAAGCCTGATGGGTTGGCCCGTTTTGACCCGAAAAAAGTATGAATGAGTTCTAATAAATATCCCAGCTCGAATAAAATCGGGCTAATTTGGCCTGGCCTGAATTGGCCCGTGACCCGTTCAGGTTTGGGCTGGGTCATCCTAGTCCTTTTTTATTTTTATTTTTAAGGAAAGGCTACCAAATCATATTAGTATGTGTTTTCTAACTTTTAACTTTAAAGTATGTACTATCATAATTTTTTTAGTTACTTATACATCTTTATTTTAAATTTACACCTACGTGCATTTTTTTATACGTCTTTTATTCTTTGTTTTAATTTTATTTATTACTTTATACATATTTTATTTTGTTTAATTAGATTCATTAGTAATTTAACTAAAATCACTAAAGAGAAAACTTAAACCTTTGTTAGATTTTAACTTAATTACAAATAAAAGTAATTAAAAAAAAGTGGGCCGGCCCGTTTAAGTCCATTGTCAATATAGGGCCGAGCTAGGCCAACAATTTGCTGGCCCAAATAAAACTGAGCCAATTTGGCCCGGCCCGTTTTGCCTACGGCCTGATTAGTTGTACATAATTGATTGTACAATGACGGTATATAAGCTAGCTAGGAGCCATTACCACAATGACATCAGAACAGAATTGCCAATAATTGATTATTCTCCACCATATTGGCTCATGGAAACACTTCCATTAGAAGCCTGTTTGGATGGTAATGTCAGTTTCTATTTAAACCTTTTTTTTTTTTTCTTTCTAGAAGGAAATTTCTAAATGTTAAAACCACACAATTTGTAGTTATCAATTAAATCTATAGAATAACAATTGGGTCAGCACTCGTCACCAATCGTACGACAATTACTTGCTCCTGAATTCTTGTAGGTGTTGTTTTTGAATGGAGCCATGTCCATGACCTAAATTGTGGGCCAGCTGGGTTATTCTCTCCTTGTTCAAGAAATGGAGAGGTAACCTATTTGTCTCGATAGAAAATGTCTCACGACCTATTCCAACCTGTGAGGGTGACACTGAATCATCTCCATACCCTACATGCATCTTTCTCTTGGACAGCTTCTATCATCTTCAGTAAGCTTCGAAGAACCTACTCGGTTGTTACATGGGAAAGGGCCATTTTATTCTTGAATGTGAAAGCAGTGAAGGACATGAGATGCAGAGATGAACTGCTATCACTGATCTCTCCTCCATTGTCGAAACTAAAATCCATGTTTATTGCACACATTCAAGAAGTGGCTGGAGAAGTTTGCTTCTCTCTAGCATCTTCACATTAAGGAGTGCCATCATCTAATTTCATGTCACTACCCAGAGTGATGAATGGAAGGGTCTTATAATCTATGGCTTGCCCGCAGCTAATGCAAAGATGCTAGCGAGAAGAAGAAAGGGTACCTTTAGAGAAGTGGCTATCTAAGGTTACCCGAGATTGAAGGGCGGTTTCATTATTCCCATCACAACGGCGACGTTTAGTCTTCTAGGATGTGTTTTATCCTAGTTGGAATATTGTTGTGCCACTTGTGCACTATTGTCCACCTAAGATGCCACGCATGCAATTTCCGTTACCATTTTGACGGATTTAGTAGTTAGGACAATATTGATGCAATTCAGAAAACATATGGGACCAAATTGAGAAAAAATAATTGTGGGACGAAATTAAAATCAGAAATAAAGTTAAGGGACAAAAATTATTTTGTCAAAAATTAATAATTTAAAAGTTAAAAAAGAATCGATTTTTAACATCGGAATTTTCCTGATAGTCCATTTTGTCAAAAATTATATGCATGGTTTCATAAACCAGACCACCTGTTTTTTTTTCAATTAGCTTTAACTGCTAACGTTTACATCCACCTCTATCAACATTTAAATGCAGATTTCCTTGTTGCAGCTCTGTATGTTTTTTTTTTTTTGGTACAAAAGAAAAATAACCAGAAAAGTTCTACTTTAGGAAAATCTACTATATATCATCTTATCCGTCAAAAGCTTTTGACGACACATTGAAGCTCTAGAGATTGCTTTATACACCAATCATCTATTTCGACCTCTTGCACCTAATTTTGTCATGAATCAACACATTGGTTTATCTCCCTTAACACATGCACCATTCTCACCTTCCAACTCCTCTCGAGAGAAGACACCTTCTTATATCACAATAAATGTCACCCACCACATACTTCATCACTTTGGTGCTCATTTCAACTCTCATTACCATCAACACAACCAACGCCAAGAAACCAAAATTTCCTTCAATTCTCATCTTTGGTGATTCAACTGTGGATACAGGCAACAACAACTACATTGAGGGGGCACTTTTGGTAAAGGCTAACCATTATCCTTATGGCAAAGATTTTGCTGGCCATGTTGCCAATGGTAGGTTTTCCAATGGAAAACTGGTTCCTGACATGATTGCCTCAACGTTAAACATCAAACAAACTGTCCCTCCTTTCTTGGACCCTGACCTCTCAGACTGGGAACTCCTAACCGGTGTTAATTTCGCATCGTCGGGCTCAGGACTCGATGACCTAACCTTATCTGCATTCCATGTAATCCCAGTGTCCAAGCAGATAGAGTACTTCAGAAATTATACCAAGAGGCTCAAGAAAATTGCAGGGAATGAAGAAGCTGAGAGGATAATTGAAGGTGCTCTGGTTTTTATCAGTGCAGGAACTAATGACTTTACTTTTAATTTCTATGACATTCCCATAAGGGCTTTGGAGTTCAAGTTCAACATTAGTGAGTACCAAGATTTTCTGCAGAGGAGGCTTCAAGTCTTCATTGAGGTATACATTTTCTTATTTTATATATAGTTTGCTCCTTCATAATATACAATGGGTGCAAATTGTTATGCAGAAACTGTATAAACTTGGTTTGCGTAAAATAGCTGTAGTAGGGATTCCTCCTGTGGGTTGCTTACCCCTGCAAATGACTTTGAAATTTGAGAATCCAAAGCATAGAGAATGTGTAGAGAATCAGAACTCAGACGCCCAATTATATAATCAGAAACTTGCAAAGCTGTTACCTCAGATAGAAGGAGTGCTTCCGGGTAGCAGACTTGCTTATGCGAACATCTATGATCCATTATTGGATATGATAAATCACCCTCAAAAATATGGTAAACATATGTTTCTTATCAGGTTTTTTGTGGTTTTAATCATTTTAATTTTGAGGAGAAAATGAATCTGAAGTTAAACTTATTTCTTTCTTCTCTAGTTTATTTTAATAATCTTGTAAATGAATATAAAAGTTTTGGAGATTTATCAAATATGTGTGATCCAAAGTGCAGGCTTTGAGATAATTGACAGAGGCTGTTGTGGGAGTGGGCTTTTGGCAGTGGGCCCATTGTGTAATGTCTTGACACCAACTTGTGATGATGCATCAAAGTATGTATTTTGGGATGCTGTCCATCTAACTGAAGCTGCCTATCAGTATCTTGCTGAATACGTGGAAGACCAAGTCCTGCCCAAGTTGTACAAAATTGAACCGCAGCAGTTCCTTTCTTCAAGCAGATAAAACCCAAAAATGCTTTTATTTAAATTCCTTGTTTTTCTGTAATGAAAATATATTATGTGTTTAGCAAAGTTACATATGCCTAATATTATCTGTTTGAAGATTAAGGAAATTAATTTACTAACCATATGTTATTTGATTGATTTGGGCTTGGGTAGGACGTTGTTTAGCCCTAGGTTTGGACTTTAAAGATGGGCTTAGCTTTGACATAGTCCAAATACCCATAATTGATTCTTCTCCCATTACATAACCATAACAATGTGCTTAATTAGATTTGTATATTGTGTAAAAAGGGATACTCTAATGATTTTTTGGTTTACACATAGGGTATCTCTACATTCTTTGGACATGAGACAAATCTATGTTTGGGACAGAAACAGTAATCAGTAAATCCCTCCAACAAGTGCTCTAATGATTGAATATTGAGTATTCTATTTTGGGTGAGACTATGCTACATCTTTAAGACATATGTCTACGTTGTATTATACTTACACAATTAACATAATTTAAATTTTACTGAATTAATGTATGTGTTATACTAAAAAATTTAAGTGAATCCAATAAAATGATATCAATTGTACAAGTATGATACATTGTAGAATTAAAACAATANAAAAAAAAAAAAAAAAATGAGACAAGACATATTCTTGTCTCAAGGGTGAAGCATAATCTGGCCCTTCTATTTTATAGGCCTCGTTTCAGAAAGAGTAGGCTCTAATAGTTGAGCATTGAGTAATGTAATTTGAAGGACTTAGATTTAAGTCTGGCTGAAAGTGGGTAAGGTGTGAATGAAATTAAAAGGAGGGGATAGCTACTATGTTGTGTAACCCAAAACCCTGTTGGACTAAAAAATAAATAAAAAAGAAAATACACATGCATTTGGAGCGAACTAGCCTAAATTTGTCATTTGATTGATGATCAGTAGTCAACTAAGTTGATCTGAAAATGAAGAATGACTGCATGAGGTGTGTACAGGTGCATCCGATTCTGATAAAACAGGCTTTAAGCTAAGAGCCTGAAATTTCTGTGGGTTTTTGTATTGAGAACATAGCCTGCATTTTGACCTTTCTTCTGCACTCCAACGCACGTGCAAGAGGGCTGTTCTCAATCAGATACTCTGCTGTGTCTATCACTTTTGTCCCCATAATGGGCCCTGCAGGTCGCCTATATCTGTTTGCACATAAAAATGTGTGGTTAACTTAGCACCATATCTCACCACTCGTATCAAACATGCACAGCAGAAGTTTTTTAAGCTACAATGAAATATAATAATGCTTGTCTCCTAAAAAGGAAAAATAAGAAAGAATTGAAGGAGCAAGATACATGATAAATCTATCAAAAGGACCACAAAAAAAGGAGTCTATAAATGACAATAAAATGGGGTAATTCTATATATATATATATATATATATATATTTTAATACCATGAGTATCATCACTTTACCTAATTGGGTCTGAGATTAATCTAGTTCAAGAGTTAGAGCAATTACGATTTTTCCTCTCCTAACAATGTTCTTTCTAGACCTCAAACCCTTGATTGTAGCTAAAGCGCACGCCTAGTGTTCAACTTGCTACTAGTTGAACCAATCACTTATTAGTGGTAATTGTATATTAGTGAAATGAAACAAAAACCTTTTCATTTCAATTTATGATGACATTCTATAACATCTTAATCATATTAAATGAACCACATTTTATGACAAAAAAAAAGCACTTCATAAAAGCAAAACTATTTCTATATACTTTCTCTTAATTGGAATTTTCACTACAACATTAATAATATAATTTGATTCTTTCATTTGTTCATCGAAGTGTCTAAAGTAATTAAAACAAACCTATATAATTAAGCTTGAGATATAATTCAAGAAAACATAGTGTTACCACACCTAAAGTCACATTTCTCGAGTTACTACTAAATTCTGCATTTTCACAAGTTACTGCAAAGTATTAAGCATCACACATGCAAAATTAAACAAAGAAAAAAGTAGAATAAAAAACATAGGTAGAAATTGTTCCCTACTAGCCAATGAAATTGATATATAAGTAAATTACCCTAATAATGCTGAAGAAAGACTACGCTTTTGCCCTATAATTATGAGATCAATCCCTTGCTCTTTGGTTTGGGAGAGAATAATAGTTGCCTTGTCTTTGCCATCCATGACCACACTCACAGTACGGACACATAGTTTAGGTTGAGCAACTTTGCACACACTCTTCATTTCTTCAAGAAAATCCATTTCCCCTCCTCCTTCTCCTCCTCCTCCTTCTAGGGATGTGGTGGTGGAGCTTCCTATCGAAGGCCTCTTGAGGAACATTGAAGAAATTGCGTTAAACCATGAGGCGGGGTTCTCAACATGGAGGAGAATCAATTCATCTTTCTCAAGAATTGCATTGGAAATTGCATATTGGAGAGCTCCGGCTGATTCGTGGGTTGGTTCCGCAACCACCATTACTTTCCATGCTGGTACGGTATCACCTGGCATGGCTAGCTAGCCCCTATGACATTGCCATGTTACCTTCTAATATGAGAGAATCCTAATCCCTTTTTAATATGATAAATGTTATTTATACACTTTAAATCCGTATTATATCATAAACTGTAAGTTGTAAATTGAATTAGGACTCATAATATATGAAATGTACATATTTGAAGTGTATGAATAATATTTCTCTTCTAACATTGTCTAGAGATTAGAACTTGTTGGGGATCTTTATTTTGCATGGTTGTAAGGAAATTGAAAGTAACCAAACAACTTATAGCTGAGTGGTACTAAGGTCATTCTCAGACTTGTGGGTTGTGCTCGAATTTAGAGTCGTAGTTAAAAGTATTAAGAAAAATGAAAATTGTATGTAGTTAATTGAATAAAAACAGTTTAGTATTTTTATTTTTAATATTCTATTTGATTTTGATTTTATTCTATATTAAAATTGAAATTTCAAATTTTTATAAAATAATTTGAGCATGTAATAAATGATTTAAATAGAAAAATTAATGTCATTTTTGATTGCTTAACCATGTCACATAAGAAGATCATGGTACATGTCAACATCTCTGTTAATCTCACTAACATCATGTTGCCAATGATCATATTGGGAAAATTTATATTTGATAGGTATTTAATTGGGCATAGATAAAATTGGAAATGATCCCATCTATGATGGTGAAAATGAGAATTTAGACTAAATTTTAATTGGACTAATTTAAATTTTTGTAGCATACTTTAGTCTTAACATATCTTGCACAATGTACTTTTTCATGGGATTATGGTGGGATTGAATGTGGAATAGATTGAAATTGCAAAATTGTTGGTACTTGACAATGGTTCTAACTTCGAAAGTTTTTTACTTTTTTATTCATTATACACAATTTTATATTTTTGGGCCTAATCCATTTAAATTTAGGCTGGGGCCAAAATTTTGAGACTTGTTTACAAATTGGGCTTTTCTGACCTCACATACTAAGGTTGGCCCAATTATTAAATGTGCTAGCCTTTTTTTATTTTTTAAAAAATTAATTTTTTTATTTTTCTTTATTTTTATTTGAAATTTTATATGTAATTTTAAAATAATAAAAATAATACATCAATGACCTATTTATCTATAGGGTCCTATATGGGCCAACCAAAATTAGCTCGATTGAAATTCGACCTAACCCAAATCCAACCCTTGACGGCTTGACATTAATAATTGATTAGATTCTCACGTTGCATTTTTCATACCTTGAAACCAAAAGTTAGCTGGATCCCTCTGTCTCTATAAAATTGATCATCAACAAATTAAGAATGATTAAATTGACGTAAAAAATTTAGAAGCTATACAATCATTTGGAAAAGATTAGGCAAAATGGTTATTTTTCTCCCTTAGTTTTACCTTTGATTTCAATTTCGTCCCCACAACTAGTTTTTTGTCTCAATTTAGTTCTAAATGTTTCCGAAACACACCAATGTTGTCCCAACCATAAACTCTGATAAAAATGTGAGGATCAAGGACTTAGATAATGCAAAAATTGATATTAATTTCATAATGACCGTAGTTTATAAACATTTTTCATCGATACTATTGTTTTCCTTTTTCAATGTGAAATCGCGAACGCAATTTTGTAAATGGCGTCACTATGAAGGTAAAAGTAATGCAATTTAAGGGGGTGTTTACTTTGGGAAATATTTTCATATTTTCATTTCTTAAAATGCATTTCTATTTCCTTATTTTCAATTTTAGAAAATATGTTTGGTTTGTAAAATTGAAAATTGTTTGAGTAAAACTCATTTTTAGTCCCTGAAAAATAGGTCCACCGACAAATTAGTCCTCCAAAAATTTTCGCTGACAAATTGGTTATCGAATTATGCTTTCGTCTGACAAATTGGTCCTCCGTTTGGGTCTGTTAGTCATTTTTTATGGACATTGCCACATGGCACGTTAAGTGCTGACGTGGCAGTCAATTGATGAAATGGCACGCTGACGAGGCATCTGGGTGGCTGCTTGGCTGGTATAGGTAAAACGACGTCATTTTACTCAATGCTGAGAAATAACTCCTTCCTCCCATACGGCGCCGTTTCAGTTAGTGGTATCTCTTCAACATCGATGAAACCTAAAAATCCTCCCGACGTGGGCATGTCTGTGTGCGATTCTGTCATTCTGGAATATTGGCCCTGATTGTGTTTTTTTCCTTTCAATTTTAAATGCACTTTATCAGTAGAGCTTGAACATTGACTAAAACTGAACTAAGCCGCAATCTCTTGCTTATGGTGATGAAGGGATAATCTGAACTGTTGTAATCTCACACTACAAACATCTCAAAATTTAAATAGGTGTAGAAAAGGGAGAGAAATATATATGGTTTCTTTTGGTTAGTATAATCAGAAAGTTGTATATTTTGAGCGGTAGAAAATGCATTCAAGTCATTAAATAGTAATATGCCCTGTTTCTCCTCATGTACATTCACCTTTGGCAAAAGCCTATAATTATCCCTTGTTTTCGTGTATCTCCACAAAATGTGATCTTCTGGAAGTTGCTATATTCATATAGCCAAAATGGTTGGGTGCTGATAGAGCAATAAGCATCTAATTTTTTTGCCTAGTGCCTGTACCAAGCAAGTGTGCAGTAATTTACATTCCAAACAAAGATTTCTGACCCGTATAAAATTATGATTCCTAATGGAAACCATTTTCACTAAAGCATACACAAACACTAGCACTTTATTCTTTTTCTCAGCAGACAAAAGGAGAACTTTCCCACGGTTCAGGCAACTGAAACTACAAGGAAGTTTAAACCCAGAAGCCAATTTATCAATTTAAACAATCTTACCCACAAAACCATGAAGATGGAAGAACAAACCCAAAAATTCTGATCATCAAACGAAACCCGAAACATGCAAAACCAAAAAAATAATAAAATTACCTTACTTGTAGCGTGACCACAACGAGAAATACCAATCGATGATGGGTTAAGCTTCGATTATGGAAAAATGCTGGTATAATCAACAATTTGGGGCTTAGGGTTCCTCGAATTCAAGAATCAGAATCGCACACAGACATGCTCGTGTCGGGAGGATTTTCAGGTTTCATGGAGGTTGAAGAGATACCATTGACTGAAACGGCGCCGTATGGGAGGAGGGAGTTATTTCTCACCACTGAGTAAAACGACGTCGTTTTACTTGTTCCAGCTAAGCAGCCACCCGAATGCCTCGTCAGCGTGCCATTTCAACAATTGACTGTCACGTCAGCACTTAACGTGCCACGTGGCAGTGTTCGTAAAAAATGACTAACAGACCCAAACGGAGGACCAATTTGTTAGACGGAAGCATAATTTGAGGACCAATTTGTCAACGAAAATTTTTGGAGGACTAATTTGTCGGTAGACCTATTTTTCAGGGACTAAAAATGAGTTTTACTCAAATTATTTTCTATTCTATTTTCAACCGGCTTTGACGTGACAATGTCAACCACTTCATCTCCTCCCTTATTCTCTTCCTCTGCAATTTGTTGCATCATCTTTCCTCCTCAACCACAACCCCATTGACCCAACACCCATTCTTCTCTTCAACCCTACCATTTCCTCATTGTATTCCTCTTCTTCACTCACACAAGCAATTCATCAACCTTTCACAAATTTGCAATCCCACTAACCAAAAGGAAGAAATGGACATCACTGCACAAAACAAAAGCAGCACCTTGCCTCAATAGGTTCAGATTCCTTTGTGCTCTTTTGGCCTCCACAAACTTCATTCTCTTTGGCTATGGTGAGTCATAACTGATTTTCATTTACTGTTATTTTTTATTTTACATTTCGTGAAATTCTTCAGCACAACATGTGGGAGAATTGAGTGTATGAAAGCTGGAGGTCATACATGGCAATAGGGAATGTTTGTGTGTAGAAGAAATAGAAATTTAGAGGAGAAAAAAAAAGTGACATGAATTACAAGTATGCCACCGGTTATTGATAGAAAACAGTGAAAACGTCTAAAAGACGTTTCCAATTTTTTACCAATTTTTGGAAATATTTCCAATGACAACATTTTGACTTATATTCAACCAAACATATGTTTTGCTTTATTTTCATTCCATTTTCAATGAAAATGGAAACAGAAAACAGTCAAACCAAACAGACCCTAAATAAATGTGTCACATCCTGACAAGAATCTCTGATGGAATCTTTGACGAGCCAAGTTTAGATGACGCAATTGTGTAAATTGCATCATCATAAAGGCGACTCTATTAGACAAATAGCGTCACTTTCATGGTGACACAATCTATATAATTGCATGACCGATTTCATATTGAAATAGTATAAAAAAGAAAATAAGAGTATTCGTAGAAATTTTTTTTAAAAAAAAAATGGTGATAGTAGAATTAGAATTTGTTTTTGTATTATTGAAATCTTTGAACCAAAATGCGAACATAAATGCCATACATAGCATCTTATGTGGACAATAGTGCACAACTGGCATAGCCATCCCCCCCCCCC
>QAOA01008434.1:224772-253686 GCA_003255065.1 Cercis canadensis
CCCCCTCCTCTTCCCCCAAAAAAAAATTCTTAATTAAGTTTCTTAAAAAAAAATGTTTGCCTGTTCAATTCTTTTTTAAAAAAACTAAATATAGCCCCCTCAAAACAAATTAATAAAATGTTTAAGTCCACTTTTACAAATCTAACCCAAAGCTCAATAGCTCACTTGCCACTTAGCCCACTTTCCAAAATTAGTTATATCTTTGTAAAGAAATATTTTAATATATGTTGTATTTTGTCTCTAAGTATGAATATTGTAAAAGATGTATATCATTATAATTTTTTTTTCTATTAATTACTAAGTATCTATTTGTCTCATCAATAATTTTGTTTAAGATCTGCCACTGGGCATAGCAATGTTCCAACTAGGATAAAACAACACTCTAAACATAAAATCCTCGTCGTTTATGTGATGGAACCCTCACTTGAATGTGAAAGCAGTGAAGGACATGAGATGCAGTGATGAACTGCTATCACTGATCTCTCCTCCATTGTCGAAACTAAAAATCCATGTTTATTGCACACATTCAAGAAGTGGCTGGACAAGTTTACTTCTCTCTAGCATCTTCACATTAAGGAGTGCCATCATCTAATTTCATGTCACTACCCAGAGTGATGAATGGAAGGGTCTGATAATCTATGGCTTGTCCGCATCTAATGCTAAGATGCTAGCGAGAAGAAGAAAGGATTCCCTTAGAGAAGTGGCTATCAGAGGTTGCGGGAGATTGAAGGACGGTTTCATTATTCCCATCACAACGGCGACGTTTAGTCTTCTAGTATGTGTTTTATCCTAGTTGGAAGATTGAAGGGCGTTTTCAATATTGTTGTGCCATTTGACCTCTTGCACCTAATTTTGCCATGATCAACATATTGACTTATCTCCCTTAACACATGCACCATTCTCACCTCCCAACTCCTCTCGAGAGAAGACACCTTATATCACAATAAAATCTCTTAAAATTTAATCAAAAATTGAAAATAAAGGGAAATTCACAATTATTATTAGGAGGTTTCTTAGATACTTTTAGTATTTATGTAGTATGTCATACTACATAGGAATAACCAATAAATAAATGACATGTGTACAAGTTAACTGTTTTTAAGTTTGTTTAAAAAATTAAATAAATTATATTTTATATATAATAATAAAATATAAAAATTATGTATGCTTGACTTGTTAGTGTAGTATGACATACTCATGTAGTATCATAAAATTCCCGTTATTATTATTATTATATATAAGCTTTAAAAGCAAGGATAACTTACTAGGTCGAAGTTAGACAAATGTCACCCACCACATACTTCATCACTTTCGTGCTCATTTCAACTCTCATTGTCATTAACTGTTTTTAAGTTTGTTTAAAAAATTAAATAAATTATATTTTATATATAATAAAATATAAAAATTATGTATGTTTGACTTGTTAGTATAGTATGACATACCCATGTAGTATCATAGAATTCCCGTTATTATTATTATTATATATAAGCTTTAAAAGCAAGGATAACTTACTAGGTCGAAGTTAGACAAATGTCACCCACCACATACTTCATCACTTTCGTGCTCATTTCAACTCTCATTGTCATCAACACAAGCAACGCCAAGAAACCAAAATTTCCTTCAATTCTCATCTTTGGTGATTCAACTGTGGATATAGGAATAACCAATAAATAAATGACATGTGTACAAGTTAACTGTTTTTAAGTTTGTTTAAAAAATTAAATAAATTATATTTTATATATAATAAAATATAAAAATTATGTATGCTTGACTTGTTAGTGTAGTATGACATACTCATGTAGTATCATAGAATTCCCGTTATTATTATTATTATATATAAGCTTTAAAAGCAAGGATAACTTACTAGGTCGAAGTTAGACAAATGTCACCCACCACATACTTCATCACTTTCGTGCTCATTTCAACTCTCATTGTCATCAACACAAGCAACGCCAAGAAACCAAAATTTCCTTCAATTCTCATCTTTGGTGATTCAACTGTGGATATAGAAATAACCAATAAATAAATGACATGTGTACAAGTTAACTGTTTTTAAGTTTGTTTAAAAAATTAAATAAATTATATTTTATATATAATAAAATATAAAAATTATGTATGCTTGACTTGTTAGTGTAGTATGACATACTCATGTAGTATCATAGAATTCCCGTTATTATTATTATTATTATATATAAGCTTTAAAAGCAAGGATAACTTACTAGGTCGAAGTTAGACAAATGTCACCCACCACATACTTCATCACTTTCGTGCTCATTTCATCTCTCATTGTCATCAACACAAGCAACGCCAAGAAACCAAAATTTCCTTCAATTCTCATCTTTGGTGATTCAACTGTGGATACAGGCAACAACAACTACATTGAGGAGGTACTTTTGGTAAAGGCTAACCATTATCCTTATGGCAAAGATTTTGCTGGCCATGTTGCCAATGGTAGGTTTTCCAATGGAAAACTGGTTCCTGACATGATTGCCTCAACGTTAAACATCAAACAAACTGTCCCTCCTTTCTTGGACCCTGACCTCTCAGACTCTGAACTCCTAACTGGTGTTAATTTCGCATCGTCGGGCTCAGGATTCGATGACCTAACCTTATCTGCACTCCATGTAATCCCAGTGTCCAAGCAGATAGAGTACTTTAGAAATTATACCAAGAGGCTCAAGAAAATTGCAGGGAATGAAGAAGCTGAGAGGATAATTGAAGGTGCTCTGGTTTTTATCAGTGCAGGAATTAATGACTTCACTTTAAATTTCTATGACATACCCATAAGGGCTTTCGAGTTTAAGTTCAACATTAGTGAGTACCAAGATTTTCTGCAGAGTAGGCTTCAAGTCTTCATTGAGGTATACATTTTCTTATTTTATATATAGTTTGCTCCTTCATAATATATAATGGGTGTAAATTGTTATGCAGAAACTGTATAAACTTGGTTTGCGTAAAATAGCTGTAGTAGGGCTTCCTCCTGTGGGTTGCTTACCCCTGCAAATGACTCTGAAATTTTGGAATCCAAAGCATAGAGAATGTGTAGAGGATCAGAACTCAGACGCCCAATTATATAATCAGAAACTTGCAAAGCTGTTACCTCAGATAGAAGGAGTGCTTCCGGGTAGCAGACTCGCTTATGCGAACATCTATGACCCATTATTGGATATGATAAATCACCCTCAAAAATATGGTAAACTTATGTTTCTTATCAGGTTTTTCGTGGTTTTAATCATTTTAATTTTGAGGAGAAAATGAATCTGAAGTTAAACTTATTTCTTTCTTCTCTAGTTTATTTTAATAATCTTGTAAATGAATATAAAAGTTTTGGAGATTTATCAAATACGTGTGATCCAATGTGCAGGCTTTGAGATAATTCACAGAGGCTGTTGTGGGAGTGGGCTTTTGGCAGTGGGCCCATTGTGTAATGTCTGGACACCAACTTGTCATGATGCATCAAAATATGTATTTTGGGATGCTGTCCATCTCACTGAAGCTGCCTATCAGTATCTTGCTGAATACGTGGAAGACCAAGCCCTGCCCAAGTTGTACAAAATTGAACCGCAGCAGTTCCTTTCTTCAAGCATATAAGACCCAAAAATGCTTTTATTTAAATTCCTTGTTTTTCTGTAATGAAAATAAATGATGTGTTTAGCAAAGTTACATATGCCTAATATTATCTGTTTGATGGTTAAGGAAATTAATTTACTAACCGTATGTTATTTGATTGATTTGGGCTTGGGTAGGACGTTGTTTAGCCCTAGGTTTGGACTTTAAAGATGGGCTTAGCCTTAACATAGTCCAAATACCCATAAGTGATTCTTCTCCCATTACGTAACCATAACAATGTGCTTAATTAGATTTGTATATTATGTAAAAAGGGATACTCTAATAATTTTTTGGTTTACACGTAAGGTATTTTTACATCTTTTGGATATAAGATTAATCCATGTTCGGGACGAGAACAATAACCGATAAATCTATCCAACAAGTGCTCTAATGATTGAATATTGAGTATTCTATTTTGGGTGAGACTATACTACATCTTTAAGACATATGTCTACGTTGTATTATACTTATACAATTAACATAATTTAAATTTTACTGAATTAATGTATGTGTTATACTAAAAAATTTAAGTGAATCTAATAAAATTATGTCAATTGTACAAGTATGATACATTGTAGAATCAAAATAATACAAAAAAAAAAAAAATGAGACAAGACATATTCTTGTCTCAAGGGTGAAGCATAATCTGGTCCTTCTATTTTATAGGCCTCGTTTTTAAATTTAGTGGCCTCAATTGTGTGGTGATAATTTGAAAGAAAGCTATTTCTGCTATTTAGCACTTCAATTAATAGATGCAAACGGAAAAGGAAAAGGCTAGGCATATTGTTGCCATTCCAAAAAAAGAGAGAGAAAATGTCCCACATTCCATTTTATTTACGAGTCTTCTGCATTCAATGTATATAAGAAGAGATTTCAGAAAGGGTAGGCTCTAATAGTTGAGCCCTGAGTACTGTAATTTGAAGGACTTAGATTTAAGTCTGGCTGAAAGTGGGTAAGGTGTGAATGAAATTAAAAGGAGGGGATAGGCTACTATGTTGTGTAACCCAAAATCTGTTCGACCAAAAAATAAATAAAAAAGAAAATGCACATGCATTTGGAGCGAACTAGCCTAAATTTATCATTTAATTGATGAAGGAAACTCTCAGTAGTCAACTAAGTTGATCTGAAAATGAAGAATGACTGTATGAGGTGTGTATGGGTGCATCGATCGGATTCTGATAAAAGAGGCTTTAAGCTAAAAGCCTGAAATTTCTTTGGGTTTTTGTATTGAGAACATAGCCTGAATTTTGACCTTTCTTCTGCACTCCAACGCAGGTGCAAGGGCTGTTCTCAATCAGATACTCTGCTGTGTCTATCACTTTTGTCCCCATAATGGGCCCTGCAGGTCGCCTATATCTGTTTGCACATAAAAATGTGAGGTTAACTTAGCACCATATCTCACCACTCGTATCAAACATGCACAGCAGAAGTTTTTTAAGCTACAATGAAATATAACAATGCTTGTCTCCTAAAAAGGAAAAATAAGAAAGAATTGAAGGAGCAAGATACATGATAAATCTATCAAAAGGACAAAAAAAGAAGTCTATAAATGACAATAAAATGGGGTAATTCTATATATATATATATATATATATATATATATATATATTGTTAATATCACAAGTATCATAACTTTATTTAATTGAATGTGAAATTAATCTCGTTCGAAAATTAAAACAATTACAGTTTCTTCTCTCCTAACAATGTTCTCACTGAATCTTGAACTCTTGACCACAGCCAAGAGTGCACGCCCAGAGTTCAACTTGCTATTAGTTGAACCAATCGCTTGTTAGTGGTAATTCTATATTAGTGGAATGAAACAAAAAAGTTTTCATTTCAATTTATGATTACATTCTATAACATCTTAATCATATTAAATGAACCATATTTTATGACAAAAAAAAGACTTCATAAAAGCAAAACTATTTCTATATACTTTCTCTTAATTAGAATTTTCACTACAACATTAATAATATAATTTGATTCTTTCATTTGTACATCGAAGTGCCTAAAGTAATTAAAACAAACCTATATAATTAAGCTTTAGATATAATTCAAGAAAACATAGTGTTACCACACCTAAAGTCACATTTCTTGAGTTACTACTAAATGAATTTTCTGCATTTTCACGAGTTACTGCAAAGTATTAAGCATCAACATGCAAAATTGAACCAAAAAAAAAAACTGGAATAGAAAACATAGGTAGAAATTGTTCCCTACTAGCGAATGAAATTGATATATAAGTAAATTACCCTAATATTGCTGAAGAAAGACTACGCTTTTGCCCTATAATTATGAGATCAATCCCTTGCTCTTTGGTTTGGGAGAGAATAATAGTTGCCTTGTCTTTGCCATCCATGACCACCCTCACAGTACGGACACATAGTTTAGGTTGAGCAACTTTGCATACACTCTTCATTTCTTCAAGAAAATCCACTTCCCCTCCTCCTTCCCCTCCTCCTACTGCTTCTAGGGATGTGGTGGTGGAGCTTCCTATCGAAGGCCTCTTGAGGAACATTGAAGAAATTGCGTTAAACCATGAGGCGGGGTTCTCAACATGGAGGAGAATCAATTCATCTTTCTCAAGAATTGCATTGGAAAGTGCATATTGGAGAGCTCCGGCTGATTCGCGGGTTGGTTCCGCAACCACCATTACTTTCCGTGCTGGTACGGTATCACCTGGCATGGCTAGCTAGCCCCTATGATCATCACCGTCCACAACCACCTCTACTACCTTCGCCACCCTGGTTTTTACCACAAACACCAACAGGGGTAGAGGAAAAAACGGAAGGAAAGTGGAAAATAACATGAGACACTCATTTTTTTACAAGTTAACCATAGCAACAACTAACAAATTGTTACTTTTCTTGTGAGTCACAATCAAGTGCTTTTTTTTTTCCCCTTCTCATGCTATATTTGAATTTGAAGTGTTTTGATATCGGAAATGCCATCCTTGAGACTCGGTCAAATGGCAGCGTTACTATTTACATGTAGAGATAATGAGACATGTCTGTCATTGATAATATGGGTTGGCCAACTTTTGTGCCTTTCAATTTAGGTTAGTTTAAATTAGGAAGCATAGAAGAAATGCATGACTCATGTGAGATGTTTTACTAATTTTCATAGCTTTAAACCCAAGCTATTAAGTGAAGGGTTAGAGTAACACAATAGTATTTTTTTGGTATTTTTGGCTGACTTTGGATTTGAACACAAAATTTATAAATCCTTGAGGACGATTTCAATACTACTTAACTACAAGTTGTTTTGTACTAATTATTATATTTTATTCACAACATAAATGATTTTTATATGTTTAAGCATGTATATATATTCAAATTATAATGTCTTATTCTATTGAATGTCTGTTAATTTATTAATTTGACCAAAGATTAGATGGTTCGTTTACATATTTAGTGCTCTTACAGAAATTAAAAGAATCTATTATATATTCACTTAATTTTATGATTACATTTATCTTTTATATTTTTTGTTTTTGTTCCATTGGATATTGGAGGCTATATTATATGGAATCTCAACATTATAAGATATCACATAGCTAGACTCGTTTTGTTGTATTATCATAAAATAATTAAAGTAACTAATATATGCTATCTAAGTAAGAATGTTGAATTTTTTAATCTTTTGTGGACTAGCACAGTCACATGTTTTCCTAAAACTTATATAAATTGATTGTTAATTTTCTTTTCTTTTGAGCTTTATTTTGGCTTTGCCAATTGTGGTTCTGTATATGCCACCATCTATGAACTAATACTTTTTAAGATGCCTATAAATAATATACTGAAAGCTCAAGCCGGTGGAGTTGTTCATATGTAAGACAGCAATGGTTGATTTTCGCAATCATGCTGAAACTTGGGCAGAACTTCCCTCAACATGTATTTAGCTATGTACTGGTAGGCTGCTTCAGTTGGATGTACACTATCCCAGAACACATACTTTGAAGCGTCGTCACATGTTGGTGTGATTTCATTACAGAAAGGTCCTACTTCAAAAAGGCCAGTTCCACAACACCCCTTCTTTGTAACCTCGAAACCTGTCTCGTAAAATGCCCATAAGAGTGAGAGATATTGGAGGGCAGAAAAATGGTTTTATCATCTATATATGTACGAGATTTAATGGGATTGTTATATCAATTTTCTGTAATGTATATAAGATAATCAGAAAGATAGCGAGCTCACCATATTTTTCAGGTTTATTGATGATGTTGATGAGTGGGTCATAAACGTTTGCATAAACAACTCTGCTTCCAGGAAGCATTGCTTGTGTTTGAAGTAATAGCCTTTCCAATTTTCTATTATAGAGTTGGGCATCCAAGTTCTCATTCTCTAAGCATTTTCGATCCTTTAAATTCTCAAGTTTTGCAGTTATTTGAAGAGGTATGCAACCAACCGGAGGAAGCCCACCAACAGCTATCTTACGGCATCCAAGATCATACAGTTCCTACAATTTGGGAAAAAAAGCTACCTATTATACCAGTTGGTGGCTTGGTGCATATCAATATGTAAATGAAAATAAGGCCATTTTGAATCTAAGTAGTTGTTGTAATTATTGTTATTTGGGCAATAATTATCTGCCTTATACTAAGTCACTACTCACTCAATTGTTTATACTATTAAAAGATTAGATTTAATATATAATAAGACAGAAAATATGTGTATATATATATATATATGATGTTATAAATATAAAGAATACTAAATTGATATGGCAATTTCTTTCTCACAAATGTGATTAGAAATTAAATTCTAAAATGCTTAATTATAAGATTTTCAGATTTTTTAAAATTTATTTTCATGAAAGAATTTAAAATTACCCTATATTAAGCACATTCCTTATAGATCTTCAATGTCAACTTCTATTGATGATGTATTTTTACATATGGAGTCCACCATATGTGTCTATGGTGTATTGTTCTAAGAATATCAAAAAATTTCCCCAAGTCCATGGCCTAATATGGAAACATCTCACCCATCCTCTATTCTCGTGGTCCCCCCACCACAACTGGATATAAAAAAAAGTGCTAGTCTCTAGAATGTTGTATCCGGGAATAAAGTTCCCTGGCCATGTAGCATCAGGTGAGTTTATTGGTGAGTATGTGCATAACAATACAAGCACTCTTCCACTAACATGATACTCACATGCAAATTCATCATTTAATGTTGACAAAGTAAAGGGAAAGAGTGTTTTGAGAGATTTTAATTAGAAAGTTCAAGCGTTGAATTCCAAAAATTGAAACCTCGTATGCTAATTAATTTGTTGGAATGGCAAAGTTGAAGGGGGCATCTTGATTTGTTTTCCTTTCAATCACTTGAAAACCCATCACAGAAGAATTATATAAAAGTTTTTCCCATACCTTAATGAAGATTTGCAGCTTGTTCAGCAGAAAATCTTGGTAGCCAGTAACGTTGAACTCAAACTTTCTTGAGGGAATGTCATAAAAGTTGATAGAAAAGTCATTAGTACCTGCACTAATAACAACAAGAGCAGTTTCAAGTATCCTTCTAGCTCGATCTTCCCCTGCAGTGCCCTTGATCCTTGCTACATAGGTTTTGAAGTATTCTAATTGCTTGGAAACCGAGATGACACCAGAAACAGCTGTAGTAAATTCATCATATCCTGATCCGGCTGACGCGAAACTGACACCAGTGAGAAGTTCATTATCTGGTAGGTTTGGTTCAAGGAAAGGAGGGACAGTGTCTTTGATATTTAGCACAGAGGCAATGAAGTCAGGCACTAATTTTCCATTTGAGAATCTACCTGTGGGGACATGACCAGGGAAATCCCTCCCATAAGGATAATGATTTCCCTTAAACAAGGTCAAAATGTAATTGTTATTCCCTGTGTCCACCGTTGAATCCCCAAAGATTAGAATGGATGAGAACATGTTGGGTCTCAGGGCATTGCTTATAGCAATAAAGAAAGTGTAAATGTGCACCAAAATGATAAACTGAGTGGTGGCTGCCATTGCTTAATGCTAGGTCCTCTTTTTTGAGCTGGTTAGATATGCCTTTACTTTCTATGGTGCTGTAATTAATACGAAGGCAAATGTCAATTTCTTTTCTGATCAAACTTTTGAATTGCAAGAGAACCTTCCTTAAGTAAACAAAACGTAGGATAGATTCTTACGCCAACTATTTTTTGGTAATTGAAAACAACGTGAAGTAAATTTATGCACTTTTTTCCATTAAAGGAACGAATATATATATTACTTGGACGATCCTGCAAGTTTTTATTTCATGGAGCGAGCAGAAAGTAATTGGAAAACATCATAAATCCATCATTTTGTTACTTAACATTATTTTCCCTATCTAATATTTGGACTTAACAAACAGGAAGTAGCAACTTTAACACTGTTCTATTAGTTGATATATAGAGAAATAAGTAATTTGCATGACCAAATCAGTAAACAAATTTGCAAGGTAATGAACAGTACTATGAAAAAGCATACAAAATTGATGGATCAAACTAGTATAAACAGAAGTCATTCTATATTTAAGTCATTGGGTATGGGCTAGTGGTAAAATATTCAAGTAGATTAGAAGGATTTTAGGTTTAGATTTCAATGTATCAGATAATATATATATATAGAGTAAAACCCCTTTTTGGTCCCTGAAAAATTCAACGATGGNAATGTGATCTTAAATGTACTCTTACTCATTTTTTTCCTTCCTATTTGTACATAAAAAGATGAGTAATTTGCACGGAAAAATACAAATTCCGTAAATAAGTTTGCCTTTTGATGACTAGAGAGGCATTTTCTCATTTCACTATAGTAACCTTTCAACAACGAGAACTGCTTGTTTGATAGTTGATATTTGATAGTGGGGTCCTGATCATGCATCACTTTTTCTTGGTATTTTCTCTTTCTTTTTTATTTGGGATTATTTTGGTCGTTTATATTTTCTTGATTTTGCTTTGTTTAATTATTTTCTTTATCAACGGTGAAAATTCTGACTCTTTGACTGAAATATAGCATTTCAGAAATAATTTTACACATTTATTACATTTTTTAACTTATTTATCTTAATATTACACTTTTTAAAAGAATTAAAAATATATATATAATGGACATGTGAGGACCACTCTAGTGGCCACATAGTGTGTCTACGTCGGACACGCCGAAAGCCCTACGGTGGTCATTTCTTCAACTGCATTTAAGAATAAAAAAAAATTAAAAGAAAATGTGACAAGAAGGGACACACCAATAGGCTATTGGTGTGTCCCACGTGGACACGTTGTCGCAACGTCCTTTTCAAGAGTGCAACGACACGAGACGATGAAAAGAAGAGGTGTAAAATTGTAAATTTGTAAAGCTTTTTAATTAAAAAAAAATGATTGAAAATAACTAATGGAGTCGCCACCAATCAATTTAAGGCATGATTGGATGCCTATAAAAAATTTTGGTTTACCTTATCAGAGTTTCATAAAAGAGTTGGTTACGTGTAGAAAAGGTGTTAGCACCCTACGACGCCCGTTCTAGCGAACGGTTACCAATTTAATTTTATGTCATCTAAAAGTNGAAAAAAATGATTGAAAATAACTAATGGAGTCGCCACCAATCAATTTAAGGCATGATTGGATGCCTATAAAAAATTTTGGTTTATCAGAGTTTCATAAAAGAGTTGGTTACGTGTAGAAAAGGTGTTAGCACCCTACGACGCCCGTTCTAGCGAACGGTTACCAATTTAATTTTATGTCATCTAAAAATTGTTAAATAAAATTGGTCAATACATTATATTTTAAAATAGATTAATGTGCTATTAAGCTCTGCCAGTACCTCTGGTAAAACTTAAAAAGATGCCTCAAGACTATTGGGTAGAGACAGTGATTGTCATTACAATCATCTCCCAATTTATTTTGTCACAGGTAATTTTTAGCAATTTTACTAAGTAAGTGATACCTAAATATACGAAATGCAATTTATTATGAGTCTGAAATTCGTGGCAAAAGATTTTTATCGGAGATCTATCTTTTAGTCCACCAGTACATCTGGAAAGACTAAAGTGACACTCCTCACCTCTGGAATGTCAAGGAATTGTTGTCATCACAACTATCCTTAACTATTCCTTTGTCGGTAATCTTATTTCAGCGTAAATAATGATAAAATGATATAAAATGCAATGTAAAATGTCAAAATATAGTAATTAAAAAAAGGCTTAAATGCACTTTTGATCTCCCTATTTTACCTGAATGAATGATTTGGTCCCCCTATTTTGAAAAACCACAAAATAGTCCCCACTGTTTAGCATAACGTTGCACTTTTAGTCCTGGTTGCTAACGTCGTCCAAATTTTAACTGAGATGATGACGTGGCACACACGTGGCAAGGACGTGGATGCCACCTGTGTGAAGTAATCCTACGTGGATGCCACATGTATGAAGCAATCCTTAATTGGACACCTAATTAAACAGGCTAGCCCTTAATCTTTAGAAATGAAGTCACATGACTAGCACGTGACATGATTAAAACCTAATTGCAGCAGTAACAATTGGGGTAATTCATGAACCCTAATTGCATAGTTCGTGACATCCCACTCTTGCAGATAAGGTGCAAACCTGGGATTAAGGGCAAAAGGAAGAGGGATTGAAGCGAACCGTGCAAAAGAGAATTAAGCAGAGGGGATTTGCACGCGAAAGGAAATTGGACGTGTGAAAGGCAGAAAAGAGCATAAATATGCGATAGTGAGATCAACGAAGGGTGTGATGACTAGTGGGTGGGATTGGCTCAATCGTGACATTCTAGCCCATTTCCAGTGCAGGTAATCTTCGGGTTGGTTTTTATTTTAGAATGAGGAAAATTGTATCTTTAGTTTTTAACTGTTTTTGCTGGTTGGACCTGCGATGGGTTGTACAAGTTTTGAGAATGAGGAAAATTGTCACTTTTTTAGTTTGAGTTTGTAATTGTCTTTTTGGTTCATTGAGTTAGTTGATAGGGACTTCTGGTCATGTGGTCCAGCAAGACTTCTCTTTTGTCAATTAGTTGGTGTGGTCCCTGTGATTTTGGAAGTCTATACTTTATGCGAAAGTGCCTTAGGGTTCTGCAACTTTAAAATTTTATTGAATTATTGAATGAATTGTAATGTTTACATGTGCTTTACTGAATGAATTAATTAAATAATTAATTTATATTTGTGTTTGTTATTTGTTGTTTGTACAAATTAGGCCTACTGTTGTAGAGAATTTCATATTTGCCAAACATCGTGGTGGGTATTTTGTGGGTGAAGGTCCTTCAAGACAGTATGTGGGTAGGAAAATTGATGAGAGTGTTTACTATGACCCTGATGAGATATGTGTTTTCGATGTGCGAAATATGGTCAATTCATTGGGGTATAGGTCTCAGTCTCATTTTTTTTGGTTTAGGCTGCCTGATAAGTGTATAGGTAATGGGTTAAGACCCCTTAATAGTGATGAAGATTTTATTGATTTTCTTGAAGTTGTTAAGGGTGTTGATATAATTGATTTGTATGTTGTGCATGGGATTGATGAGCCTGAAGTGGTACATGCAACATTGTTGTTAGATGATGTTGTGAATCAGGAACATGGGAAAGATGGAAATGTTGCAGGGTGTGAAAATGTTGAAAGTGCAAAAAGAGGTCAGGGTGAAAATATTACAGGATCCTCTGCTATGGCAAATATGGAAGGTGACCATGTGACGGGGAGTGTTGATGATCTAGATATGGATGGTGAAGATATCCATAGTGTAGATGTGGGAGGGAATGATGGTACTGAAGATGTGGCAGAGAGGGATGCTATAAAAGATATGGCTGAGGGGGATGTATTAGGGAGTGATGCCGATAATGAGAATGATGGCCATGTTGAACATGTGCTTGAGGAAGAGCAAGATAACATGGAAGAGAAGTTGCTAGATGTGGAGTTGAGCCCTGAGGAATACAATGAAGACTATGACTGGACAGGTGCATTGCCAAAGGATCCCCATGCATCACAGCGAATTGGTGGGCCCTCACATGAACAGCAATAAGGGTCTGCAAGGGATACTGATGCTCCAGTAGGGACTAAACAACATTATCAAGGAGGTGGGTCCTCACATATGCAGATAGAAATATCACTAGAGGACATTTATGACTCTGAGGAGTTGGATACTGCTTCACCTTCTGATGATGAAGGGTATGCTAGAAGACCAAAATACCCCAAGTTTAAAATGCCAGAAGATCCAAAGCAGATTCGTTTTGAGCTGGGGTTGAGGTTTAGCACATTGAAGTTAGCAAAGCAAGCTGTCAAAGAATATGCCATTGCCAATAGAAGGAATCTCAAGATAAAAAAAAATGATGGCAAGAGGAAAATGGTCAAATGCAGCGGGAAATGCAAGTAGTCTTTAACGATAAGCAAAGTGCAAGGGCAATGGTATTTTCAGGTGAAGACTGTCAATAAGTCACACAGGTGTGCGAGATCATTAGTGAATAGATAAGCCAAAACAAGGTTCTTGGCTGAGAAACTGATGGAGAGGGTAAGGAAGGAACCAGATCTCAAGACCAAGAATGGAGCTTGAAACTATCCAAATGACAAGCATATAAAGCAAAGAAGTTAGCTCAGGACATGGTCGAGGGAACGGCTGACCAACAATGTGCACATTTGTGGGATTATGCATAAGAGCTAAAGAGAAGCAACCGAGGGTCCTCTGTTTGGATCAGGGTCCGCAGAGTGGCAAGAGAGGGTAATCCCATATTCAAGCGGATGTATGTATGTTTTCATACTTGCAAGGACAGTTTTGTGAACTACTGTAGGCCTTTGATAGGCCTTGATGGATGCTTCTTGAAGGGAGAATATGCTGGTCATTTGTTGTCAGCAGTTGAAAAAGATGGCAACAACCAGATGTTCCTTATAGCATTTACCATTGTTGAGGCAGAAGATAAGGACACTTGGGAATGGTTTGTGGAGAGGTTACTTGAAGACATTGGAAGTGTGGCAGAGAGAATATGGTCATTCATATCTGACCAACAAAAGGTTAGTTGAGTATGTTTTATTCACTTTCTATTAACAATTTTTTGTGAGTTTCTCATTGACTTCTGTTGACAGGGATTGGAAAGTGTAATTCAAAAATTTGGAGGGCTAAATGTGAAACACAAGAACTGTTGTAAGCACATCTATGAAAATTATCTGAAGATTGCCAAAAACATTGATGTTGATGAGGTGAAGGCCCAGATGTGGAGAGCAGCAAGAGCAATCACCAAACAAGATTAGCAGATTGAATTAGAAATGTTGCAGCAATTGGATGAAGAATGCTATAAACATCTGATGCAGTTTAAACCAGAAGTGTGGGCAAGGTCCCATTTCCAGGTTTTCCCAAAGTGCGATCTTTAGGTTAATAACATGTGTGAGGCATTCAACAAGACTATATTGGAGTACAGAGACAAGCCAATTATAAAATTGGTGGAGAACTTGAGGCTTTACCTGATGCAACGATTTATTAACCAACGGTAACTTTGCAGTAGATCAGTCATCATTCTTTGTCCACAAATTAGGGGTGTGGTAGCAAAGTTTACTGATAAGAGTGACACATGAATGTGTAGGTGGGCTGGAGACCCTAATGGGAGGTTATATGAAGTCACAAGGATGCCAGACAAGTATGTTGTAAATATGGAACACAAATCTTGTTCTTGTCGGGCATGGGATCTCACTGGCATCCCATGTTGTCATGCTATTGCTGCCATCTTGTGAAGTGATCTTGAAGTGGATGACATGGTTGACAAAGCATACAGGTATACCCCAAGTTTGATTATATGTTAAACCTATTTGTATTGCAAACTAAAATTTTATTCCCTGGTTTTTTTGACAGGAGGGACATAGTTGTTGCATGTTACACCAACATTATCTACCCTGTAAATGGACAAAAGTTTTAGCTTAGGACTAACAAAGGACCAATTGATCCACCAACTTTAAGAAGAGCCCCTGGTAGGCCAAAGAAGTTAAGAAATAAGTCAATTGATGAGCAACTAAATAGTAAGACACTGGGAAGACAATGCAGAACTGTCATCTGCAGTAAGTGCGACAAAGGAGGTCACAATGCAAGGACTTGCAAGGGCAAGACTAAGGCTAATAGAGAAATTACAAAGAGATGGAACAAGGTCACTAATTCTGACTTGGATTATTTTTCATGTGAAATTCGATCATTTTTCCCACAAATTTGACTTCTGTTGTTAATTTGTAGGTTTTGAAGAACAAGCAACCAATTGGGATGGGAGTAAATTTTGAAGACCCAAATTGGGTGAGAAATGCCCATGTTACCATGTCTACTCCAAGCAAGCAAGCTGCAACTAGGAAGTCAAGTAGAAAGAGGTCTATTTCGTCTCAACCAGCCCCATCAAGTACTCCAGAAGATGCTCATGATGCCCCAGTTGCCAGTGCCTCACAACCAGTTAGACGAAGCAATAAAGGGAAAAAGTAAAAAGCTATTTAGGTGTTGGGTGATTGTCATGATGTTTTTGGACAGGGTCATTATTTTGTATTTTGAAAGAATGGGATTTGGGTAAATGCCTTTTTGTAAAGCCATCTTGTGAGTATCATGTTTCTGTTCCCAATAGAATAGGCATTGAAGAATTTTGTAAAGCAACATTGTCATTTGTCAGTAGTGTGTCTATGTTGACAATTTCGGAGGGGTTTTGCACCATTATGTCTGTGTTGACAACATAAATGCACAGGAACTTATTTATTTTGGAACAATGGAATTGGATTTGATTATACTACTGCTACTTGTTTATAGTAATTCAAATGGCATTTTACCATGATTGATAGCTGAGTAGGAATTCAAATGGCATTGTGCTGGTCATGTCTCGTGACTACCAATCTTTCAAGTTATGATATTCAACCATTAACCATCCTATTCAATCTCCATTTGAAGTATGTCCTTACTATACACATTTTTAAGGCTTTCAAATAAAATGTGTTTGCACTTGACAAACGGAGAATGCCTCCTGTTTATTTGAAATGGAATAAACATGTAAAAAGTGTTTGCACTTGATTACAAATGTGTTTGCCACTGTATGAGGAATTGAGGACATATAAAGTGCAAGTGTTCTTTAGAGTATTGAAAGTTCATTAATTTGTTTATTTAACTGTGCAATTGCAGTAGATACAAGTAAAATAAGCTCCTTAACCTACACACAGAGCATCCTAAGGGTCCTTCAAGATTACAACTAAAAGAGCATTTCTACTCTTAAACTGATGAACACACTTTTTATACAGTATTTAACCCTCATATTTAGCTTCTTAAACCTCTTTTGGGCCTATTTGATTGGGTTTGGGCCCATTTCATGACTTTGGATCCATTTGTGCCTAATTGCATTTTTCAGCAATACTGAGCATTTTATGATGTCTCTGTGTTTCATGCATATCTTTAGTTCTGTATGTCTAAAAATTCTGAGTCATATCTTGTAGGAAAGCTGAGAGAATTATCTACAACTTTCATTCAGGACTCCAAAGCCAATTCGGACTTCTAGAAGGTCATATGCAGCCTAGAAACTAGAGAAGAGATGTTGTCACAGGATCCTGACCCGCATGCAGTTTTTGGACCATAACTTGAGATTTAGGTGTCTTATGGACTTGAAACTGATCCCATTGGGAATCTAACATATAGGGCTTCAATTGTTATGAAGACTAGTTCATCATATTGTATAGTTTAGATGGTCGTATTTCCTATCGAAGTTGGCTGATGGTTCCAGAAACTTGTTGACACTTAAATGGGCCTAACTTTTTCATCACAAGTCCAATTGAGCCCAAACCAAAGCCCAATGAAAGCTAAGGCCCATGGGAATAAGTGTGACCTAAGGGAAATTTGGGTGTGCATGTACTTTTAGAGGTCTATATGTTCAGAAGGAGGCAGCTGAAATTGATATTAAGACATTAGGATATTTTAGACAGCTTTTCAAGTTTTCTTAGTCTTTAAGTTTTCTCTCTAAATATTTTGTAAGAACTTGGCTTCTCTTGTTCATGGAAGGCTAAATACTCAAATCAATCCAGGTTTTGGCTGTTCTGATTATTAATTCTAAGATTATGCTTTGTTGTTATTCATTTAGTTGTTAATCAAAGTTCTTTCAATCATCTGAAATATTATGTTTGAATTGCTTAAATTCGGATTTGGATTATTCATGTGTTGATAGCTTAATTGCATGTGATAAAAGTGGATTGTATGGTTAATTAATGGTTCTAGGCTTTTGGACGGATTAATTACCCTTGGCTAGATTCTGGACTTAGGTTAAACTGAACTTGAATGTTTGCTTAATTCATTTAGTCTTAGTTGATCCGAATTCTGGTTGCTTAACCAGTGGATATCTATAGAGGACTGAGAGACTTCTTGATATGTTCTAAGGCCAAGAAATAGGTTAATAATTGAATGGATTCTCTGAAATCAAGGATAGATTAAAATCAGAATCAGTTGGACTTGGATTGGTTGTTTTCCCTAAAGTTTACCACTTATAATTAATTTATGTTAATCATTAAAACAAACAAAACCCTCACGTTTATATGTTCTTAAATCTGATTCACTAAATAGAATAATCATTTGGTTCGACTTAGAATTGCCTTATGCTACAAGTAGCTTAGGTAAATCGACCTTAAACTTTCACTAATTTGAGGAGCCTCGGCAGCTCATCATAAACCTACAAACAGAAGTCACTAAGCTAACTTCAAAATTACAACCAATAGGACAATGATGATAAAAATGCATAAGATCAACGCCAAAATCAAATTTTTTCCCTCCACCTTAAGCAGCTCAATCCGTGTTAATAAAGCTCTTCTCACTTTCTTCTCACCCTCACTTACAGGGGGTCGTACCATTGAAAAAATTTGTAACTCCTTTTTCCTCCATTTTTTCCATCACATTCATGATACCGACGGCCTGGGTTCTCAATTTCCCAACAAGTCATCATAGCTACTTCCTTCATGCAATCACACATAACCTTTTTCTCAGAAAGTTTTCTTCTTATTTTTGTACCCTCACTTACCTTCGAAAATTCAGCCACACTTGTAGAGGCTCCCATGGACATGCTCTGCCACTTCATTTCACTCATAAGCTTGATTTCNGGTTCTCAGTTTCCCAACAAGTCATCATAGCTACTTCCTTCATGCAATCACACATAACCTTTTTCTCAAAAAGTTTTCTTCTTATTTTTGTACCCTCACTTACCTTCGAAAATTCAGCCACACTTGCAGAGGCTCCCATGGACATGCTCTGCCACTTCATTTCACTCATAAGCTTGATTTCATCCTCCATGCTCTTTGCCTTCAAGCTCCTTCTCCCTTTTTCGCGACCTAACTTACTGCATTTAACCCTTTCTGTTTCTACTTATTTGCGGATATAGATGAAGAAGACAATCACATGCCATGCATGTGACCTTTTTAAACAAAAAAAAAAAAACATCTATCTCTAATCAGGTTTCTAATTAAGAACTAATTGTCTTTTAACAATAATCAATTGACAGGGTTTATTAAACAAATTTTTAAGTTTAAATTTGGCATATTGATAGTTGCCACGTGTGTGTCATGTCATCATCTCAGTTAAAATTTGGACGGTGTTAGCAACCAGGACTAAAAGTGCAACGTTATGCTAAACAGTGAGGACTGTTTTGTGGTTTTTCAAAATAAGGGGACCAAATTGTTCATTCAGGTAAAATAAAAGGACCAAAAGTGCATTTAATCCTTAAAACAATCAAAGCAATATTGTAATTTTCATTAGCCACTCTAGTACCTCTGACATAACTAATGAATTATCCCTCACCTCAAGAAAATTAGAAAAAATTGTCAACACAATTATTCCTTAATTTAATCCGTTGTCGGGCTTTGATTTATTTTTTTTTATAAAAGGAAATAAAACATATAAAATATCTAAGATAAACTGATAATATAAAAAAAATGATGAATAAGAACAATTATAAGAAAAAAATGTTTTAACCCTAAAGAAAAGCAAGCATCTTAAATAAATTAAATCCAAATTAAATAATAAAAATATAGCAAATATCAAATATCAAATGAGCAATGCCATAAACACTAACCTCATAACTAAATTCATAAACTTACCATAACTAAATCAAATGAAACCTAATAAAAATGATTAGTAGCCTAACCACAAAATAATGTAGATTCAAAGACAAAAACGTAGGCCTAAATATAACAGCCCAAAATTACAAGTAAAACTTAAAGAAAAATGAAATAGACCAAGCCCAAACAGATTCAGCCCAAACAATAAAAGAAGGACATGAGCCAACCTAATAGATATAAAATAAATGAAGTGGTAAATGAAGTAAACTAAAAAAAAAAAAATGAAATGGGCCAGCCCAAATAACAAATCAATTCAAACCAATGTAAAACGAGATAAAATGAAAGGTCCAAATAAATAAATAAACCCAAAAACGAAATGGGCCACATATAACATGAACCCAACAAGAATTAAAACTCAATCAACAAAAAAAAAAACAACAAAGCTTAGTCCAAGATCAGAAATGAAATCAATAAACAAAATCAAATAAAACAAATTCAAAGGCAAAGCAAACAAAACTAAAAGATCAACAAACGTAAAGCAATAGAAAAACAAATAGGTGACTAGAAGCAAAAGGAAATAGCAAGCCCAGACAACGAAGAAAGAAGAAAAGTCAAGGAGCGGAACACGGAGCTCTCATCCTTCCTCCATCTCTTTGAATCCATGGACTTGGTTTTGATTTTCAAGCAACAATGATTAAGGTAAGAAACACTTCTCTTTATTTCTTTAAAAGTCTCTTCTTCTTTCTCTGAAATTTTGTTTCTACCTCTAGGTTTCATTTCTCTCTCTAAAAAGGGATTTCTCTTACTACTTGGAGTTTTCCTAATTTATGAAAAATAGAACTGCTAATATGTTGTATGTAGTGCAATAAAATGAAAATTTAGCATAAAAATGAGATAATTATTGGTACCTGAACTAATGAAAATTTTGGAGTTTCTCTTCTCTGGTCTGTGTATTCGACCTCCCTTGGTTCACTGTCTGTGTCCCTTTTTATAGCTGAAGAATTGTGCAAGTTACACTGATGTAATTTTCTTGTTTCCTATTTTCAAGCTACAAGAGGCATGGCAGGGGGTGGCCGGACTGGTGAACAACATTTTTCAGAAGGCCGAATTGCTGCCTTGCGTGTTGCCTCAAATAATAATTATTTCTTCTTTGCTTTTTTTTTTTATTCTTAATAAATAATAATTTTTATTTTTTTTTTTATTTTTGTAAGATATTTATTCTTTATAGGTTGACCCAGACAAAATTGGGTATTAACACACGCCATGTGACCACTTGCGGTCTCCACATGTCCAAAAAAAAAATTATTTTTAATTTTTTTTAAATTATAATATTTAAGTAATTAAGTTAAAAAATGTGATAGATGTATAATTTTGGTATTAAAATATAATATTCAGGTCAATGATCCTGAAAATTCTTTGTCATTAGAAAATAACAAGCAGCATGCTTAATGGACTAGTTGGGCTTTTATTGTGGGCTAAGTAACGAACAGATTCAAACGTGGCTCTCTCCTATCAATGCCTTGGTCTTTAATAGCGCTTTGGGGGCTTTCCCTGTGAAACGCCTAATTAAACTTGTAGGCCTGGCTATTCTACCCACCAATTAAACCTTTCCGTCTATTAGTAATTTTAGAAAAGTGTTATTTATATAATTTAAATCTATATCATTTCATATACTTTGAGTCTTAATTCAATTTATATTATGACAATTTTAACTGGACTTACTCAACTTTTTTTTGAATGGCCAAGATCAGAATTAAGAGCCAAAATAAATGAAATTATATAAATTTGAAGTGCATGAGTAGCATTTCTTGTAATTTTAATTATATGTTTATTTTATTTAGAATCTTTTAGAAAAACACAACTCCTATACTTTTTAATTTTTTTAAAATAAATAACAAACAAGAAATATGTTTTTAATTGTTAATTTCATTTCTTATTTAATATTTTTATAAATTGATGAATCTTAATAATTATACCTAACGAGTAATCAAGTTCTCTTCAAGAAAAGAAAGAACATGGAACCGCTACCTAGATATATCTCAAGTGGCAATAAAAGATGACATTCACTTCTTCAAATTCATATATAAACAAACTTAAAAGTATAAACTAGCTGGTGGTATAAGAGTGTAAAAGTTTTATCCAAGGTAATTGAGGTTTGAGGATTGAATCTTGGGACTAACACGTGACGAGAATTTTCTCTTAAATATACTAGGTTAATGTAGAGGGCACACCCTTAAAATCGTTTGAAAAAAGTAAAATACTTCTTCTTAATGTGGGAAAACTAGCCAAAGATTACTCTAATCATTTAACACAAAAGCTCCTTTTAGGCTGAATACTAACTCATTATTTTCACACCCTTATTAATTTGGACTTCTACCAATAACTCAATAAGCCTGATCTATGAAATCTCTTACCAAATCTTTTATGTCACATTTCAATATAAAAGATATTTGGAGCACCTGCAAACCAATCAATGTAAGTAATCAACTAATTTGATTCCAATTGCTCTGACGCTCTCTGGTTCAAACGGTGCTCTCCATGGGAATTGATGCCTAAATGCAAATTAATCTAGGACCAAGAGCTGGTTTTTATATTAGATTTGATTAGATTCTAACCCGCTCGTGGAAATACTATTAATAAGTATTGCCAGTTAATACCATCGTTCAAAATCGCTTCTAAGATCCCATTCAATGTCCGGAAACATGAAGCATTACGAACTGAAATAGATTTATGTGTTAGTTACAAGTGGCATGCATGGTTTAGGTAAAGCTTAACATGCGCAGCCGTCACTCATCAACCATGTACATATATAATAATCTGGAAGTAAAGATAGTACAATCTCACCTACTGATATATATTAGCTTAAAATCAACAATGTGATAATGAGTTCAAGAGAATTTGTATTTTTTTCCTTGAAGATTGCTCCCATTTTCTTCCTTCAATAATTAGACGTAGAAGATATCTTTGCTCTACTCTCAGGGTTTTTCTTCATTAGTGTAGCCATATTTGGTTGGATTTATATGTATCTAATTCAACAGTAGCTTTTAGAATCTTATAATATGGTGTTTGGTACATCTGGATAATCCCTTGATTCTTTGGATATATGTTTGGTATAAGATATATGATCATTCAAGATCTCTATATATAATAAGACAAGTAAAAGTTATCTTGCATTCTCGAAAGTGTGTAATATACCCATGTTTAGTTGCAGTGGTTAGCAATTTTAGATTTCCAGCTCTAAATTTCTAAAGTTGGTGGCCTGTTACTCACGAATACCATTGTCTTATGTTTATTCTGGAAGGTAAAGAATATCAACTATTGTTGATATCAGATGCTTGGTAGGGATCTTCTGTATCAGTATTATAATTTTATCTTCCTCCACCAATCACAAGCATCGATCTAACTTAGGTATATAAATACGTCCTAGATGCTCTAGATAAACATACCATATTATCAAACACCCAGGTTCTGAAGTACCGAATTGAGCATTCATTTGATCAATTACCTCAAATTAGGGCTAAGTATAACCCTTTTATCATTTTTTAACTGACAAAAACCTCTTTCCTATTTTATAACAGTATCTTAAATATAAAATTATTATTGAGCATTCTCCTATTAGTTTAAACTTTGTACTCATTTGATTATGAAGGCCCTTTTGATCAACTCAGTAGGAGTTTCGTTCCTACTTTACCCATTTCTCATAATTAAATTTTAGAACAAGGTTATATAGACATATATTTTATCTATGTTCCAAGCCCATTGGCTTCCCCATAAAATAGATATATTAGATATAAAGTCTTATTAGAACTTTTCATAACAACTTATAAGGTTTTGGAATAGTTAGTTTATTGACACAAGACATTATTTAAAATAAGTGCATACTTGGAAAACATGTCACACTAGCTAGAAGGGAACTTTTTTTGGTTAATACCACGAGTATTTTCATTTTATCTAATTGGATACAAAACTAATATCGTTCGAGAGTTAAAGCAATTACTATTTTTCATCTCTCAACAATAATTTCACTAAACCTCGAACTCTTGACTACATCTAAAGGCACATGCCCAAGTTTTTGCCAGCCACTTTGAAAATGATACCATCTTTTTGGCAATTCTAAACTATTTTCCAAAAACACTAAATTATTTGAATAATCCAAGCTCTTTCTTTTATATCAGTGGACAAGAAATTATCCTTACACACTATATGAGAAAATATGTAAAATTTGACCCATACAAAAAAACCTTTAAACAAGTTTAGATATAGTTTGTGTCCAATTTAAATTTTTAAATATTGTCATATATAAAAGTATGAAACAGTGTGAGAGTAATTAGTTTGCAAGTAACATTACTCATTATGAAGTATGGACAATAGGTAGACAACAAATTAGAAAGATTATGGTACACCTATTTGAATACATCTGCATGGACGAGTAGCTTATCTGCAGCAATATATGCTTGGACTATTAGGGCCAGATCAAGAACATGATGGGCGTGAAGCACGTAGCTTACGGTACCACCAACTCAAAGTGAACTAGAAAATCTGAACTGACTAAATATTGATGTATACTTGAGAATATCAAAAAGAAAAGCAGAGACACGAAAGCAAAGAAGTTTCCAAGACTTAGCTAACAACACAAATCTTAACATGAATGGGTCCGTAAAGAAGAAGAGCCATAAGGTTCATAACCTAATAAAGGGTCCATTCAACGATCTTAGATCTTACCAACCATGTCTTGATTTGGACGGTGCCGGAAATCAAGCCTTACGTGGCTTATGTATATACCAAGAGCTTGACATTTCACCAAAAGCATTTTGGGTCCCTTCTAAAATTAATTTGATGGGGTTTTCATCCATGCATGTAACCTTTGCATCATGGATATTCTCTACACTTTGCTATTATTGAATGATCTTTGCAAGCCCACTAAAGAAAATTGTGGATGAAATTCTATATGTTGTCTGCATAACAATCCCCATCAAAATTGTCAATATATGTATAAGTGGCTTCATTTAAATTCAAACAACGTTTTAGAGCCGTGTACTTTAGAGACTAAAATGCAAAAAAATAATATTGATAAAGTATATATACTTAGATGATGATTTATAATTTTTTTCTAAATCGATGCCCTTGATTATTTCATTAGTGATTATTCATATTCACTTTACTCTTGGAAGTGCTCCCCTCGTTACTCTGTTACACAGCTCATGTAGTGATAACTTTCATATATGGCTTCACGAATTTGATGGTAATGAATTTCCTTGAAGATCAAACCCAAAATGATTAAAATTCATTAACTTTGTGAGATGGGGAATGGGAGAGGCTTCTAAATCATTATATCGTCATTGAACTAAGCAATAATCTAATGTCAAGTTCTAAACCTCCCAGAATTCTCTTTTTTTTTTTTTAATTATTTTTGGTGAAAAATCTCCCAGAATTCACGGGTATAAGTATAAGTTAGTACAGATCCTAAAATTGTCGTGTACTGAACTCACTGGATATTATTATTTGTGTCATTCATTTGAACCAATCTTAATCTTGTCTTATTGTACCAATAAAAAATTCCTGTTACTCACGTTCACTTAGGAATTTTCGAAGATTGGGTTAGCTGTTTTCGAACTCCTAAACTTTTGATACTCATTTTCTCAATTTAATTTTGTTTGACAAATTATGGAAGACCGCTAGACTAGTTCCATGGCTTTAAAGAGGGAACATTGCACCTGTTTTAGGCTCAAGCATCTCAAGGGACCTATACACCGGTGTCCAGAATTTATGAAGAAATACCTCACTAGTTTGTGTAAAGAGTTAATGCAACTTAAAAGCTTAAGCTTTTTAGGTGAATGTTCAAAAATGGTTTTATATTTAACACCGCCCTTGCACGAGAAAACCCTTTGAGCTTAAAGTATAACAAAGTATATGCTCATTTATATCTTGTGCTGGAATTTTAATTTAATCGAGAAAATTGAGGTAGAAGGATTCAATCTCCTGACTACTTAATTAAAGAGGCTTTGATACTATGTCAAAAATCAATTCAACCTAAAAGCTTTAACTTTTTTGGTGAAGGCACATAAATAATTTTATATCTAATAATTTGGAGGCTTAAATATGTCATCACACCAATCAAACCTAACTTTATAAGCAAGGTGAACAATCTCAATATTACTTATATGAGTACGCAATTATTTCTCACCAGTGTCCGGGCTTCGCCCGACTAATGGAGTTTCGAGCCGAGAAGGACCACAAAGGCGATAAAGCTCTCCCAATAGACGCAGCTGCATTCCTAAGGGCTCAAACCCAAGACCCTTGGTTAAGCTAGAATAGCACCTTACCAACTGATCTACACGCTTGTTGATTGTGANTATGTTCACTTATATCTTGTGCTGAAATTTTAATTTAATCGAGAAAATTGAGACAGAAGGATTCAATCTCCTGACTACTTAATTAAAGAGGCTCTGATATTATGTCAAGAATCAATTCAACCTAAAAGTTTTACCTTTTTTTGTGAAGGCACATAAATAATTTTATATCTAGTAATTTGGAGGCTTAAATAT
Organism: Cercis canadensis; assembly: GCA_003255065.1. Lineage (NCBI taxonomy): Eukaryota > Viridiplantae > Streptophyta > Magnoliopsida > Fabales > Fabaceae > Cercis > Cercis canadensis. Next base: position 250,934 of record QAOA01008434.1, read on the forward strand.
GTCATCACACCAATCAAACCTAACTTTATAAGCAAGGTGAACAATCTCAATATTACTTATATGAGTATGCAATTATTTCTCACCAGTGTCCGGGCTTCACCCGACTAATGGAGTTTCGAGCCGAGAAGGACCATAAAGGCGGTAAAGCTCTCTCAACAGACGCAGTTGCATTTCTAAGGGCTCAAACCCAAGACCCTTAGTTAAGCTAGAACAGTCCCTTACCAACTGATTTACACGCTTATTGGTTGTGAGTATGCAATTATAATGACAAATGATTTGTACATATTGTGTGAGATAGTATGTAAGATTTAAATCATATAGGAAATGTACACAAAAAAAAAACATCGTATAGAAAATTTAAGTTACATCTAGTTCAAATTCAGATAACCTCAATTAAATTTAAATGTTGTTAGTGTGTAACTAATATGTAATTAATAGTATTTAATTATAATTATTATTTTTACTAAATTTGCACGCAGGCACATCCATTGGCATCTGTCAAACATATAATACATTGAATTTGATCTAATTGTAAGCATAACACCCCCCATTGGATTTGGCTCCTATAGACAAATAGGCAAACCCACCAAGGTCCCCAATCTCGCCATTCACGGATTCACCAAAAGTGCCAGCTGTTGGCATTTATGCACATATGGCTCAAAATGAAGATTATGTAGCATCTGAATTGATAAATAATGCTTATTACACATTTTTGTATGTTTTAGGTATATCCAATTAAATTTAGATACTAATCATGTACACAATGTGTGAGATAATATAACGAATACCATTAATGTGTAAACAACATTAATTATCTCATCTCAATTTCAATATGTACCTAGGGATTCTGAAAACTTAATTAAACGAACATGCAGTTAATTGATAACAAACAAGCCTCGAATATAGTATGCTACCAGTTTATAGTTATGTTGAGTACAACTGTACAAGAAGATTAAGGGTATATAAAGTACAACGGTAGCATTTATATATTATTTAGGTAGGTCTTACAATAATCATACTATATATAATTAACATACAAATGATGATTAACCATCATTTTATGCAGTAATCAAAGTTATTTATGTAACTAGATAAAGATTATAATCTAGACATAGATTAATAAAATAATGGGGTTTCCTCGTTGGCTTTAGTGTAAAGACAGGGTAAGCTCACGTTGTTCAATAATGGATTAGTGCCCCAAAGCTCTCTTTGTGTTAGATTTAATGCTACATTGGGAATCTTATAAATGGCATGCCTCGTGCGTTCCCTTAACCACCACTATTTGTTTTAGGTTTTGTTAACGAAAAACGTTAATTTGAGGTTTCTGCTGCTGTGGTCGGTGCCGGAAACCTCAGTGCTACGAAGCTTCCTCCTCTAATGCACCTCCACACACTAGATGACAAAAACCCTAGTGTCTTCACTTTTCACGCTACCTAAACTGGTTAATGTATTATTTTCTCTTGATTTGATTCGACTGATCAGAAGAAGAAAATGGTCAATTAATGTATTGGTTTCGGTTGGATTACTGGAAGAATATTAATGATAAAGAAAAGAAAAACATGGTAGTATATTTTTAGATAACGCGTGCTTTATGGTGTGTTATATATGGTGATGATAGAGACATTGGTTAGGGTTTAATTGGATATTACACTGATATCGTTGAAGTTTAAAAAACATATATACCTGCACCTCCTCTAGTTTGAGATTATATAATGATCTCCCCTATGTTAAAAGAAACAGTAACAATGTTAACTTTAGATAAATTTTATTCTCGGCTTCTAAATTCCCTTCAATGGAGAAAGACATGGGTTTGAAACTTTGAATTGTTTTTCTCTCCAAGCTTTACAATTCCCTTCAATGGAGGGTGTTAGAGAAGACAGCGAAGGCCAGTTTCTGTTTGCATGTAAACGCAGAGAATGAGAGCTGCCAAAACTTGCCACTCGCTTTCATCCCAAGCTTTTAATTTGATTAATTGGTTAGTTTCATTTTCAAATTAAAAGAGTAAAATATTTTTTTGTCATTAAATTATTTCTTAAATGTTATTTTAATTCTTGATTTATTTTTGTGTCACTTTACTCTTCAAATAATCACATTGTCTGTCAAATCAATCATCCGTAGCACAAATAATTACTTAAGAACTGATTTGGCTGACGGATGAGTAATTATTTAAAGATTAAAATGACATTAAAAATAAATTAAATATTAAAATGATATTTAAAAAATAATTTAAAGACAAAAAAAATATTTAATTCTTTCAAAAATTAATTAAACAGAATTAAGTTGCAACTTAATTTTCATCACATGCATATGGGAACAAACAAATTAATATCTGTCATGAAAAGAAAATTTATTTGAACTATCAAATCATGGTAGTCCCCATTTCCCCCACAATTATATGAAACAGGTAGCTCAGGTCCACAATATTTAACTAAAAGTCACAAAATTAAGTGATAATTGCTAAATGATGATGTGATAGCTCCTTGGTCTCAATAATTACGTTCAGTCATAGGCCAGACTTGTCATCAAAGTTAGGTAAGCTAATAACCACTTATATAGATTTATTTATCTACGTACATCTTTTTAATTTTAGTAATAGTTATTTATATATATAGATTTTTTTTTAAAAATAGAACTTGTTGCAACCTCTCAAAGATAAATTGCGATTATTGTCACATAATCACTAAATTATTCTAAACTTTTTAAATTAAATAGTGAAAACCAGAATTAAACACACACACATATATATATATATA
>QAOA01008434.1:270852-299151 GCA_003255065.1 Cercis canadensis
AGAACTCTTAAGGAATTGGCCACCCCTGATGTTGCTTACCAACCTTTAGGGATCCAATATCCAGAAATTGATACTGCTTTTGAATTGAAATCTGGATTGATACACTTGCTGCCAAAGTTTCATGGTCTTGCAGGTGAAGATCCTCATAAGCATTTAAAGGAATTCCATGTGGTTTGTTCCACAATGAGGCCAGAAGGAATTTCTGAAGAGCAGATCAAGCTAAGAGCATTCCTTTTCTCTCATGCTGATGCAGCTAAAGACTGGCTCTTTTACTTGTCACAAGGTTCGGTCAGAAATTGGAGTGACATGAAGAAGCTGTTTCTGGCCAAGTTCTTCCCTGCATCCAGAACTGCTGCCATTCGCAAAGACATATGTGGCATAAGGCAACTGCCAGGGGAGACATTGCATGAGTATTGGGAGAGGTTTACCAAGCTGTGTTCAAGCTGCCTCCATCACCAAATAAGTGATCAGCTGTTGATACAATATTTCTATGAGGGCTTGTCACCTTCGGATAGAAGTAACATTGATTCTGCTAGTGGAGGAGCATTAGTGGATAAAACACCTGCTGCTACCAGAGATTTAATTTCCAATATGGCAGAGAATTCCTAGCAGTTTGGTGTTCGGATGATTCATTCCACCAGGGGAGTCAATGAAGTTGCTGTATCATTTGCTGACCAACAAAGAATGGAGCACAGACTTGATGAATTGACCTCCTTGGTCAGGCAATTGGCAGTGGGGCGATAAGTATCCACCCCTCAACCTACAAGCGTGTGTGGCATTTGTGCTTGTCCATCACATCCTACAGACGCATGTCCTACACTGCAAGATGGTGATTCTAGATTTCAGGATCTGATAACACATTATTTTATACTATTTGTTTCTCTTATACTTAGTCTTTTAGTGTGTGTTTCTAGTGATTTTTATGGCTTAGACATGTTTTGTAGATTTGGACTTGTTGGTGCTTGTAGATTTTATGGCATTTGTGCTTGTCCATCACATCCTATAGACGCATGCCCTACATTGCAAGATGGTGATTCTGGATTTCAGGATCCCTCTGTAGCTGCAGCAGGTGTTTTTCCTGGTCGATCCCCATACCAATCGCAGCAGCAGCCTAGATATGATCCGTACTCCAACACTTACAACCCTGGTTGGAGGGATCATCCAAATTTCAGATATGGCAATGCTGCAGCACCACAACAGCAGTCCTCCCAACAACAGCCACAGCAACAGCAGCAGTATAGGCAACCTTGGCAACAACATAGCCAATTTCAGCCAGCCAGGCAGGGCTAGTTTCAACAAAATAGGCCACCATTCCAGCAGCAGCCTATGCAGCCAGCCAACCCGTCAACATCCAAACTTGAGCCTTCATTGGAAGATTTGGTGAAGCAAATGGCCACCAGCAACATCCAATTCCAGCAGAGGGCAGAGTCCACCTTGCAGAATCTGGAAACACAGATTGGACAATTGACATCATCAGTTAGCCAGTTGCAGTCCAAGGGTTCTGGCAAACTCCCTTCACAGACAATTCCCAATCCAAATGGGAGTAATGTTAGTGCTATCACATTGAGGTCTGGCAAATCCTTGCAAGAGCCAGCCGAGCCTCAACCTGCCAGTGAGTCCCAACCAGCAGAGGAAGCAGTTCCTGAGCCAATCAACCTTGCACCTGCAAGCAAGCTGCCTGCAGTAGCTCTTCCCTTTCCACAGAGAGCTACTCTGTCCAAGAAGCAAGATGAGGCAGAGAAAGATAGAGAGCTTTTGGAGACGTTCAGGAAGGTGGAAGTTAACATTCCCTTGCTGGATGCTATCAAGCAAATTCCTAGATATGCCAAATTTCTCAAGGAATTGTGCACCCAGAGGAGGAGGCTGAAGGGCAATGAGCGGATTAGCATGAGTCTGAATGTCTCAGCCCTTATTCAACCTATGCCTCAGAAGTGCAAGGATCCAGGGACTTTCACAATCCCCTGTGTTATAGGCAATTCCAAGTTCGAGCATGCCATGCTAGATCTAGGCGCTTCGATCAATGTCATGCCTATGTCTGTTTTCAGTTCCCTCGGGCTTGGACCCTTGAATGCCACAGGAGTTGTGATACAGCTAGCCAACAGGAGCAGTGCTTATCCAGCTGGGTTGATTGAAGACGTGTTGGTCAGAGTTGATGAGCTGATCTTTCCAACAGATTTCTACATTCTGGAGATGGAAGGACAGTCACAATCCAGCAACGCTCCACTCATTCTGGGCAGACCATTCCTCAAGACTGCGCGGACCAAGATTGATGTCTATGCAGGAACTCTATCCATGGAGTTTGGTGAATCTGTTGTGCAGTTCAACATTTTTGATGCTCTGAAGCATCCCATGGATGAGCATGCTGTCTTTCACATTGATGTGATTGATGATCTGGTTGAGGATGTTTACCATGATATATGTGCTGACGCTGACTTACCAGATTTGGCTGGTTTTGATGATTCTATTCAGTGCCCATTTTGCACTGATTGTGATGGTGATTCTGGCTGTGCTATTTGTGCTGAGATCTCCACCTTTTTACGTGATGATAACTCTGGTTCCCCAGAGCTGGCAGCAGCTGCTGTTCAGGAGGAGATTCAGTCTGCAGAGATTGACATACAGCCATCCAGATTTCTGCCCTCTGCAGTGCAGCCACCCAAGCTAGAGCTGAAGCCTCTGCCTAAGCATCTGAAGTATGCGTATTTGGCCTCTGCAGAGCAGCTTCCAGTAATTGTGGCCAACAATTTACTGCCTGAGCAAGAGGAAAGATTGCTGTGCATTCTGCGAGAGCATCAGCGAGCCATTGGCTGGACATTAGCAGATATTCCTGGCATTAGTCCATCTACATGCATGCATCGCATATTACTTGAAGATGGCGCTAAACCAGTGCGGCAGCCCCAGAGGCGATTAAACCCTCTCATCCTGGATGTAGTAAAGAAGGAGGTGACCAAGCTTCTGCAAGCTGGCATCATTTATCCTATATCTGACAGCACTTGGGTGAGCCCAGTGCAGGTCGTTCCAAAGAAATCCGGAGTGACAGTGGTGGCCAACCAGAACAACGAGTTGCTGCCTACCCGAGTGCAGAACAGCTGGCGGGTCTGCATTGATTACAGGAGGCTGAATCAAGCCACCAGGAAGGATCATTACCCCCTGCCGTTCATCGATCAAATGCTGGATCGGTTAGCTGGGAAATCCCATTACTGCTTCCTGGATGGCTACACTATGGAGCGGTTAGCTGGGAAATCCCATTACTGCTTCCTGGATGGCTATACTGGGTACTTCCAGATTCATATCGCACCAGAGGATCAAGAGAAGACCACTTTTACATGTCCCTTCGGCACGTTTGCTTACCGGCGGATGCCTTTCGGCCTTTGCAACGCCCCTGGTACTTTCCAGAGGTGCATGGTTAGTATATTCTCTGATTTTTTAGAGGAGTGCATGGAGGTGTTTATGGATGATTTTACTGTTTATGGTTCTTCTTTTGATGACTGTCTGAGTAGTTTAGCTAGAGTACTACATCGCTGCATTGAGACTAACCTTGTCTTAAATTTTGAAAAGTGCCATTTCATGGTAGAGCAAGGTATAGTTTTAGGCCATGTAGTATCTAGAAAAGGGGTTGAGGTAGATCCTGCTAAAATAGATGTCATAACTGCTTTATCTTACCCCACATGCGTGCGGGAAGTGCGATCATTTCTTGGACATGCAGGTTTCTACCGGCGCTTTATCAGAGACTTCAGCAAGATAGCCATTCCGTTGTCTAGCCTTCTGCAGAAAGATGTGGAGTTTCTGTTCAACCAGAAGTACAAGGAAGCTTTCAACCACCTAAAGCTAGCTCTCACCAGTACCCCTGTCATTCAGCCACCTGATTGGACACTCCCATTCAAGCTGATGTGCGACGCTTCGAACTATGCCTTGGGAGCGGTCTTGGCGCAACGAGTGGCCAAAATTCCTCATGTGGTTTACTATGCTTCGAGAACTCACGCTTCGAACTATGCCTTGGGAGCAGTCTTGGCGCAGCGAGTGGCCCAAGTTCCTCATGTGGTTTACTATGCTTCGAGAACTTTGGATGCTGCTCAAGCGAATTACACCACCACTGAAAAAGAACTTCTATCTATTGTTTTTGCATTAGATAAGTTCAGGTCTTATTTGATAGATTCGAAGGTTGTGGTGTTTTCGGATCATACAGCTTTGAGATATCTCTTGAAGAAACCGGATGCCAAGCCACGCCTGATTAGGTGGATGTTGCTGCTTCAAGAGTTTGATGTGGAGATCCGCGACAAGAGTGGAGCGGAGAACCTGGTTGCTAACCACCTCAGCCGCATAGAGCGAGATCCTGATCCACTGCCCATTCAAGATTCCTTTCCTGACGAGCAGCTGTTCGGGCTGCATGGTGAGTTTTCACTGCCCATTCAGGATTCCTTTCCTGACGAGCAGCTATTCGGGCTGCATGGTGAGTTTCCATGGTATGCAGACCTTGTTAATTATTTAGCTGCCCATGCTTTGCCCTCACACCTCACACGTGCCCAAATAGACAAGTTAAAGAGTGAGGCAAAATATTATGTGTGGGATGATCCCTATCTCTGGAAATTTTGTAGTGATCAAATTATTAGGAGATGTGTGCCTGATAATGAGTTTCATTCTATTCTTAGCTTTTGCCATACATTTGCATGTGGTGGACATTTTGGTCTTGGTATGCAGATCTTGTAAATTATCTAGCTGCCCATGCTTTGCCTTGACACCTCACACGTGCACAAATAGACAAGTTAAAGAGTGAGGCGAAATATTATGTGTGGGATGATCCCTATCTCTGGAAATTTTGCAGTGATCAAATTATTAGGAGATGTGTGCCTGATAATGAGTTTCAGTCTGTTCTTAGCTTTTGCCATACTTTTGCATGTGGTGGACATTTTGGTCCTCAACGTACAGCTAGGAAGGTCTTAGACTCTGGATTGTATTGGGTCACTTTATTTAGGGATGCACATATATTTTGTAAATCTTGTGAACAATGTCAGAGAACCGGGAACATTTCCCATAGGCATGAGATGCCCCAGCAGCCTTTGTTATTCTGTGAGATTTTTGATGTCTGGGGTATTGACTTTATGGGTCCTTTTCCTGTTTCTTTTGGTTTTGTTTACATTTTACTTGCTGTGGACTATGTGTCTAAGTGGGTGGAGGCGAAAGCCACCCGTACTGATGATTCTAAAGTTGTTGTGGATTTTGTTAGATCAAACATTTTCAGCAGATTTGGCATTCCTAGGGCCATCATCAGTGATCAGGGTTCGCATTTCTGCAACCCGACCATGGCGGCTTTAATGAAGAAATATGGCGTCATGCATAAGGTTTCCACTCCTTACCACCCTCAGACCAATGGGCAAGCTGAAATCTCCAACAGGGAAATCAAGCGTATCTTAGAGAAGACTGTCCAACCTAATCGGAAGGACTGGAGTTTGCGACTTTCCAACAGGGAAATCAAGCGTATCTTGGAGAAGACTGTCCAACCTAGTTGGAAGGACTGGAGTTTACGACTTGAGGATGCTCTGTGGGCATACCGGACTGCTTTCAAGACACCTATTGGGATGTCTCCATACCGGATCGTTTTTGGCAAGGCCTGTCACCTTCCAGTGGAGCTTGAGCACAAGGCCTATTGGGCGGTCAAGCAGTGCAACCTTGATCTGAGTCAAGCCGGGTCCCAGAGAAAGCTTCACCTACAAGAGCTTGAGGAGCTTCGTTTGGATGCTTATGAGAGCTCCCGCCTTTACAAGGAAAAGACCAAGCGGTTTCATGATAACATGGTGCTGAGGAAGGAGTTCTCTGCTGGCCAGAAAGTTCTCTTGTATAACTCTCGCTTAAAGCTCATGCCTGGCAAGCTCCGTTCTCGGTGGCTTGGCCCGTTTATTGTCACCAAGGTCTTCCCTTATGGTGCAGTGGAGATAGCGAGTGAGTCCACCAGCAAGGCTTTCAAGGTGAACGGGCACCGCCTCAAGCCATTTTATAAGGGCGCTCAGGAGGACACAGTGGAGGAGGTCCACTTGCACGATGCTGCGGGAAGTTTGGTTATTTATTTGACATGTAGGTTTCAACCGCCGTAAGCCATTCTGTGAGGTAGCTAAAGAAGACACAGTGGAGGAGGTCCACTTGCACGATGCCATCTACCTCCCCTGATAAGGATGTTTCTTCTCTCTCTTTTACTTTACTTGTCCTTATGTGACTGCTTGTTATTACTTGTCATCTGTTGATACTTTTTGAAGTTTTTACATTGAGGACAATGTAAAATTTAAGTGTGGGGGAGGGATTTCTGTATATAGTTTAGTTGCTTTATTGTTTTCTGTTTAGTTAATTAGGTGTTTTCTGTTTAGTTGATTAGGTTAGTTGATTACTTTACTATTTCTGTAAATTTGTTGTTTTCTGTTTTAATTTTTCTGTTTGTTGTTCTTGCTGTTTTTTCTATTTTTGTTGTCATTAGTTGATTAGTTTAGTTGATTACTTTACTATTTCTGTAAATTTGTTATTTTCTGTTTTAATTTTTTTCTGTTTGTTGTTCTTGCTATTTTTTTCTGTTTTTGTTATCATTTTTCTGTTTTAATTACCCTCCAATGATGTTATAGAATTTGTAAAGTTGTAAGTTTAAAGTAATTACATTTCAAGGTTCANTTTTTCTGTTTTAATTACCCTCCAATGATGTTATAGAATTTGTAAAGTTGTAAGTTTAAAGTAATTACATTTCAAGGTTCATAGCAAAGTATTATAACTTGTTTTCCATTCTTAATTTCACATGCTTGGTTTTAGATGTTGGATTGATGATTAAGTTTGATAGATACATGTCTTGTGAGTTTTGAGCCTTTTGATGAATGGATTTGGCATTTGTGCCATTCTTTTTCCTTCTTGTGTGATTTCACTCATTGAATTTGTTAACTCTAGAACTTGCTTGATTCTTTTTTAGGCTACATTATCATTTGCATACATGAACATGATTGAGGCATTCTTTCTTGATTTAGCCGCTTTGCCAAATAGCCAACCTTGTATTATTTCCCTTTGATTACCCCTATTGAGCCTATTTGCCTATCTTTGATATTAGCTCATTATATGCCTATGTACAAAATACCATGTTGTTACCTTACCTTAGGGAATGGGAGAGCATTGGTTCATTGTCTTAGAGGAGCTCTTATGCTTGTGGGTAATTAATAGTACAAGTGTGGAGGTTGTGAATTCTAATGTGCAAAGTATTATGTGAAAAAAAAAAAAAAGAGCCAATTGGTTCTGAAAAAAAAAAAGAGAAAAAAAAAATCAGAATTGTGAAAAAGAAAAATAAAAGGAAAAGGAATATGTGCACAGAAGGAGAATATGCTTTACACAGTGAATCCTAATGTGCAAAGTATTATGTCAAAGAAAGAAAGAAAAGAAAAAAAGAAGAGCCAATTGGTTCTGAAAAAAAAAAAAAAAAAAAAAAAACAGAATTGTGAAAAAGGAAAAGAAAAGGAAAAGGAATATGTGCAAAGGAAGGAGAATATGCTTTACACACTTGGAATTTAATGCTTGTCATTTGAGTTCCTTTCCAATGTTCTTTTATTCTCTTTGAGTTTTACCTTGTGATATCATTTTGATTCATTCCTTTGCCTTTACCTTGACCTTATTACAACCTTAAATAAAGTCCTCTTGATTTGTGTGTGCATTTGTTTGAGTAGTGGAGAAATAGAAGATAAGCAAGCTTATGGTAGTGCATCTCTTCATGAGTTTGATTGAGTGGAGTACCTAATTTCTAAACACTTGAGGGATTGAGAGTGTATCTTGTGAGGATCTATCATTCTTAACTTATGCTTTCCAATTGAAGTTACCTTGTTTGTTGATTTTGGATGAGAAGAAATTTTATTTCATGAATGCTGTGAGTTCCTTGAATCTTTAATTGCTTATCTTACTTGTGGTATGAACTTCTGCATTTCTTAAATATCATTGGGAGGTGATCCTTTAGTTTTTAAATTTGTTTTTGTTTCCTTGTTCTTGCTTTTCTTGGTTTTGGAATTTTAGTTTGCCCGAGACGTGCAAAAGCTAAGTGTGGGGGAATTTGATGAACACACTTTTTATACAATAGTTATTCCTCATACTTAGTCTTTTAAACCTCTTTTGGGCTGAATTGCATAGACTTAGACCTCATTTCATGACTTAGGATCCATTTATGCTTAATTGCAATTTCCAGCAATACTGGGCATTATATGCTGTCTCTGTGTTTCAGGCATATCTTGAGTTCTGGATGTCCAAAAATTCCGAGTCATACCTTGTTGGAAAGCTGAGAGAATTGTCTACAACTTTCTTTCAGGGCTCCAAAGCTAATTCGGACGTTCAGAAGGTCATATGCAGCCTGGAAGCCAGAGAAGACATGCTGTCGCAGGATCCTGACCTACATGCAGTATTTGGGTCATAACTTGAGTTGTAGATGTCATATTGACCTGAAACTGGTACCATTGGAAAGCTAACAGACAGAGCTTCAATTGATATGAAGACCGGTTCACCATATTTTATGTGGAAGATGGTCTTATTTGCTGTGCAAGTTAGCTGACGGTTCCAGACACCTTCTGCCACTTAAATGGGCCTAACTTCCTCATGACAAGTCCAAATGGGCCCAAACCAAAGCCCAATTGAAGCTAAGGCCCATGGGAACAAGTGTGCCCTAAGGGCAATTTAGGTGTGCATGTAAAATTGGAGGTCTATATCAGAAGAAGGAGGCAGCCGAAATTCAGAATCACCTCATTAGATATTTTAGACAGATTTTTGAGCTTTCCTTAGTTCTTAAGTTTTCTTTTAGATATTTTGTAAGAACTTCAGCTCCTCTTGTTCATGGAGGGCTAATCCAACATATCAATCCAGGTTTTGCTATTCTGATTATTGGTTTTGAGATTATGAGTTGTTGTTCTTCATTTTAGTTGTTAATCAAAGTTCTTGCTTCCTCTGGACTATTCTGTTTGGATTGTTAAAATTCGAATTTGGATCTTCATGTGTGATTGCTTAATTGCATGTGATAAAAGAGGATTGTATGGTTGATTAATGTTTCTGAGCTTTTGGATGGATTAATCACCTTGGCTGGATCATGGACTTAGGTAAAACTAGACTTGAATGTTTGCTTAATTCATTTGGTCTTAGTTAAAACCGAATTCTGGTTGCTTAACCAGTGGAATCCATAGAACATTGAGAGGCTTCTTGATATGTTTTAAAGGCCAAGAACATGGTTAATAATTGAATGGATCATTAGAAATCAAGGATGAACTTAAATCAGAATTAGTAAAGACTTGGATTGGTTGCTTTCTCTTAAAACTCTACCACTGATAATTAATTTTCGTTAATCACATAAACCAACCAAAACCCCCCTATTTACATGCTTCTTAATATGATTCACTAAATAGAACAATCCTTAGGTTCGACTTAGGGCTACCCCTTGCTGCAAAAAGCTAGGTAACCGACCTTAAACATTAACTAATTTGAGGAGCCTCGGCAGCTCATCAATGCTGCTGTGGGATCTCTGGAGTGCTAGAGTTAGAACTGCTAGGGTCAACAACATGCTTATCTTGCACATTTGGCTTGCTCTGAAAATTGCTGGAATGGTTGGCTACAAGTGCAGGGGTAGGGTCAGGAATTTCCTTACCACTCCTAAAGGTGATTGCATTCACATTCTTCCCAATTGGATTAGGAACTGTTTGAGAGGGAAGGTTACCAGAACCTTGAGCTTGTAGTTGACCAATGGATGAAGCCAATTGGCCAATTTGAGTCTCCAAATTCTGAATGTATTGGCCAATTTGAGTCTCCAAATTTTGAATGATAGCTCCAGTGCTCTGCTGGAATTTGAGGTTATTGACTGCTAATTGTTTCATAAGCTCTTCTAGGTTAGGTGTAGATTGGTTAGAAGTGGAAGTTTTCTAGTTGGCAAGATGGAAGGGTTGTCTGTTTTGAAAGCCTGGTGGTCTATTTTGGTATGACTGGTAAGGCTGAAGATTAGGTTGTTGTTGTGGTTACATTTTATTGTCATATCTCAGGTTTGGATGGTCTTGATGAACACATTTTTTATATAATAGTTATCCCTCATACTTAGTCTTTTAAACCTCTTTTGGGCTGAATTGCATAGACTTAGACCTCATTTCATGACTTTGGATCCATTTATGCTTAATTGCAATTTCCAGCAATACTGGGTATTATATGCTGTCTCTGTGTTTCATGCATATCTTGAGTTCTGGATGTTTAAAAATTCCGAGTCATACCTTGCTGGAAATCTGAGAGAATTTTCTACAACTTTCTTTCAGGGCTCCAAAAGTGGAGAAGTAGAAGATAAGCAAGCTTATGGTAGTGCATCTCTTCTTGAGTTGGATTGAGTGAAGTACCTAATTTCTAAACACTTGAGGGATTGAGAGTGTATCTTGTGAGGATCTATCATTCTTGACTTATGCTTTCCAATTGAAGTTACCTTGTTTGTTGATTTTGGATGAGAAGAAATTTTATTTCATAAATGCTGTGAATTCCTTGAATCTTTAATTGCATATCTTACTTGTGGTATGAACTTCTGTATTTCTTAAATATCATTGGGAGGTGATCCTTTAGTTTTTAAATTTGTTTTTGTTTCCTTGTTCTTGCTTTTCTTGGTTCTGAAATTTTAGTTTGCCCGAGACGTGCAAAAGCTAAGTGTGGGGGAATTTGATGAACACATTTTTTATACAATAGTTATTCCTCATACTTAGTCTTTTAAACCTCTTTTGGGCTGAATTGCATAGATTTAGACCTCATTTCATGAATTTGGATCCATTTATGCTTAATTGCAATTTCCAGCAATACTGGGCATTATATGCTGTCTCTGTGTTTCAGGCATATCTTGAGTTCTGGATGTCCAAAAATTCCGAGTCATACCTTGTTGGAAAGCTGAGAGAATTGTCTACAACTTTCTTTCAGGGCTCCAAAGCTAATTCGGACGTTCAGAAGGTCATATGCAGCCTGGAAGCCAGAGAAGATATGCTGTCGCAGGATCCTGACCTACATGCAGTATTTGGGTCATAACTTGAGTTGTATATGTCATATGAACCTGAAACTGGTACCATTGGAACGCTAACAGACATAGCTTCAATTTATATGAAGACCGGTTCACCATATTTTATGTGGAAGATGGTCTTATTTGCTGTGCAAGTTAGCTGACGGTTCCAGACACCTTCTGCCACTTAAATGGGCCTAACTTCCTCATGACAAGTCCAAATGGGCCCAAACCAAAGCCCAATTGAAGCTAAGGCCCATGGGAACAAGTGTGCCCTAAGGGCAATTTGGGTGTGCATGTAAAATTGGAGGTCTATATCAGCAAGAGGGGGGCAGCCGAAATTCATAATCAAGTTTTAGATATTTTTAGACAGCTTTCTAGCCTTCCTTAGCTCTTAAGTTTTCTCTTAGATATTTTGTAAGAACTCAGCTCTTCTTGTTCATGGAGGGCTAATTCATCAAATCAATCCAGGTTTTGGCTGTTCTGATTATTGGTTTTGAGATTATGTGTTGTTGTTATTCATTCAATGATTAATCTGTTTCTTGCTTCCTCTGGACTATTCTGTTTGGATTGTTAAAATTCGAATTTGGATCTTCATGTGTGATTGCTTAATTGCATGTGATAAAAGAGGATTGTATGGTTGATTAATGTTTCTGAGCTTTTGGATGGATTAATCACCTTGGCTGGATCATGGACTTAGGTAAAACTAGACTTGAATGTTTGCTTAATTCATTTGGTCTTAGTTAAAACCGAATTCTGGTTGCTTAACCAGTGGAATCCATAGAACATTGAGAGGCTTCTTGATATGTTTTAAAGGCCAAGAACATGGTTAATAATTGAATGGATCATTAGAAATCAAAGATGAACTAAAATCAGAATCAGTTAAGGCTTGGATTGGTTGCTTTCTCTTAAACTTTACCACTTTCAATTAATTTCTGTCAAGCACTTAAACCAACAAAACCCCCCTGTTTACATGCTTCTTAATATGATTCACTAAATAGAACAATCCTTAGGTTCGACTTAGGGCTGTCCTATGCTGCAAATAGCTAGGTAACCGACCTTAAACTTAATTAATTTGAGGAGCCTCGGCAGCTCATCACACCTCTAAGTTGAGGATAGAAACAACTTGGTTTTGTAATGTGGTCTATGTTCTTGTCATGAATTGAGTGGTATTCATTGTTAATTAGGCAAAGGCATCTTGTAGAGAGAGTTTGGGTGGCGATGGATGGGTTTGCACTGAAGTTTGTGAAGATGGTTGATATCTAGATGGCTTGACCACATTTTAAGAGTTCCTCCATGAGAAATTTAGGTGGTTCCTCAATCCTAAATTGTAGGTGTTAGAGTAGGGATTACCTTGCTTGTTGAAATTCCCTACAAACTAAGCTTCCTCATAAGATGGTGGCATATTAGAGTTCATTTGGTAAAACTAGACTTGGATGGTGGCATAATGTTTCTGAGCTTTTGGATGGATTAATCACCTTGGCTGGATCATGGACTTAGGTAAAACTAGACTTGAATGTTTGCTTAATTCATTTGGTCTTAGTTAAAACCGAATTCTGGTTGCTTAACCAGTGGAATCCATAGAACATTGAGAGGCTTCTTGATATGTTTTAAAGGCCAAGAACATGGTTAATAATTGAATGGATCATTAGAAATCAAAGATGAACTAAAATCAGAATCAGTTAAGGCTTGGATTGGTTGCTTTCTCTTAAACTTTACCACTTTCAATTAATTTCTGTCAAGCACTTAAACCAACAAAACCCCCCTGTTTACATGCTTCTTAATATGATTCACTAAATAGAACAATCCTTAGGTTCGACTTAGGGCTGTCCTATGCTGCAAATAGCTAGGTAACCGACCTTAAACTTAATTAATTTGAGGAGCCTCGGCAGCTCATCACACCTCTAAGTTGAGGATAGAAACAACTTGGTTTTGTAATGTGGTCTATGTTCTTGTCATGAATTGAGTGGTATGCATTGTTAATTAGGCAAAGGCATCTTGTAGAGAGAGTTTGGGTGGCGATGGATGGGTTTGCACTGAAGTTTGTGAAGATGGTTGATATCTAGATGGCTTGACCACATTTTAAGAGTTCCTCCATGAGAAATTTAGGTGGTTCCTCAATCCTAAATTGTAGGTGTTAGAGTAGGGATTACCTTGCTTGTTGAAATTCCCTACAAACTAAGCTTCCTCATAAGATGGTGGCATATTAGAGTTCATCACGTTACAATCTGCACTAAGGCGTTATCCATCACACATTTCACATGTGACTTGAGGAGTGTGAATTGTATTGGCTGTGAGAGTGCCCAAATGCTTAGCAATGGTGTTCATCTTTACAGTACGGGCTATGATGGGATCTACAACATGCATCCCATGGGCTTTCTTAGGTGGACCCCTTTTGGAAGGCCATTGGAATGCATTTACCACCATTTGATTGATGAACACACTTTTTATACAATAGTTATTCCTCATACTTAATTGACCTGAAACTTACTCAATTGAAGGAAAAGGGCCTAACTCACACAATCACAGCCTATGGCTATGAGGTCCACTTTTTTAAGCCAAATTCCACTGTTTTGACCACTTTTCCATTTTTTCATCCACCTTTCGTCCTGTGGTGGTAGAAAAATTTAAAAAAAATGTTTAGATACCTTTTCTAGTCCTATTTTGGTGTCTTTTTACCTTTGTTTTGTGTTTTTGGTGTGTTTCGGTTTTAGCTTAATTCTGTCAGTTTTGTGTGTTTTTCTGTGTTTTTGTGCATTGTGGTGTGTTTAGGCATTTAGCCACTTATTTGCATGATGTATGACTAGGTCTTCTCCCTTTGTATTGCTTGAAGTAGACCCTGAAATAGAGAGAACCTTGCATACCCGTAATAGAGCACATAGGACTGTTGATAATTTAGATCCTACCATGGCTGAAGCTAGAACTCCTATTGTTATTCCTATTGTTGATCCTGTTGATTAAGGTAATAGAGCTGATAATGCTAATAGAGCCGGAAATAATAATAACAATAACATGCAGCCTAGAGACAGAACTCTTAAGGAATTGGCCACCCCTGATGTTGCTTACCAACCTTTAGGGATCCAATATCCTGAAATTGATACTGCTTTTGAATTAAAGTCTGGATTGATACACTTGCTGCCAAAGTTTCATGGTCTTGCAGGTGAAGATCCTCACAAGCATTTGAAGGAATTTCATGTGGTTTGTTCCACCATGAGGCCACAAGGAATTTCTGAAGAGCAGATCAAGTTAAGAGCATTCCCTTTCTCTCTGGCTGATGCAGCTAAAGACTGGCTCTTTTACTTGTCACAAGGTTCGGTCAGGAATTGGAATGACATGAAGAAGCTGTTTCTGGCCAAGTTCTTCCCTGCATCCAGAACTGCTGCCATTCGCAAAGACATATGTGGCATAAGGCAACTGCCAGGGGAGACATTGCATGAGTATTGGGAGAGGTTTACCAAGCTGTGTTCAAGCTGCCTCCATCACCAAATAAGTGATCAGCTGTTGATACAATATTTCTATGAAGGCTTGTCACCTTCGGATAGAAGTAACATTGATTCTGCTAGTGGAGGAGCATTAGTGGATAAAACACCTGCTGCTGCCAGAGATTTAATTTCCAATATGGCAGAGAATTCCCAGCAGTGTGGTGTTTGGATGATTCATTCCACCAGGGGAGTCAATGAAGTTGGTGTATCATTTGCTTACCAACAAAGAATGGAGCACAGACTTGATGAACTGACCTCCTTGGTCAGGCAATTGGCAGTGGGGCGACAAGTATCCACCCCTCAACCTGCAAGCGTGTGTGGCATTTGTGCTTGTCCATCACATCCTACAGACGCATGCCCTACACTGCAAGATGGTGATTCTGGATTTCAGGATCCCTCTGTAGCTGCAGCAGGTGTTTTTCCTGGTCGATCCCCATACCAATCGCAGCAGCAGCCTAGATATGATCCGTACTCCAACACTTACAACCCTGGTTGGAGGGATCATCCAAATTTCAGATATGGCAATGCTGCAGCACCACAACAGCAGTCCTCCCAACAACAGCCACAGCAACAGCAGCAGTATAGGCAACCTTGGCAACAACAGAGCCAATTTCAGCCAGCCAGGCAGGGCCAGTTTCAACAAAACAGGCCACCATTCCAGCAGCAGCCTATGCAGCCAGCCAACCCGTCAACATCCAAACCTGAGCCTTCATTGGAAGATTTGGTGAAGCAGATGGCCACCAGCAACATCCAGTTCCAGCAGAGGGCAGAGTCCACCATGCAGAATCTGGAAACACAGATTGGACAATTGGCATCATCAGTTAGCTAGTTGCAGTCCAAGGGTTCTGGCAAACTCCCTTCACAAACAATTCCTAATCCAAATGGGAGTAATGTGAGTGCTATCACATTGAGGTCTGGCAAATCCTTGCAAGAGTCAGCCGAGCCTCAACCTGCCAGTGAGTCCCAACCAGCAGAGCAAGCAGTTCCTGAGCCAATCAACCTTGCACCTGCAAGCAAGCTGCCTGCAGTAGCTCTTCCCTTTCCACAGAGAGCTACTCTGTCCAAGAAGCAAGATGAGGCAGAGAAAGACAGAGAGCTTCTGGAGACATTCAGGAAGGTGGAAGTTAACATTCCCTTGCTGGATGCTATCAAGCAAATTCCTAGATATGCCAAATTTCTCAAGGAATTGTGCACCCAGAGGAGGAGGCTGAAGGGCAATGAGCGGATTAGCATGAGTCAGAATGTCTCAGCCCTTATTCAACCTATGCCTCAGAAGTGCAAGGATCCAGGGACTTTCACAATCCCCTGTGTTATAGGCAATTCCAAGTTCGAGCATGCCATGCTAGATCTAGGCGCTTCGATCAATGTCATGCCTATGTCTGTTTTCAGTTCCCTCGGGCTTGGACCCTTGAATGCCACAGGAGTTGTGATCCAGCTAGCCAACAGGAGCAGTGCTTATCCAGCTGGGTTGATTGAAGACGTGTTGGTCAGAGTTGATGAGCTGATCTTTCCAACCGATTTCTACATTCTGGAGATGGAAGGACAGTCACAATCTGGCAAGGCTCCACTCATTCTGGGCAGACCATTCCTCAAGACTGCGCGGACCAAGATTGACGTATATGCAGGAACTCTATCCATGGAGTTTGGCGATTCTGTTGTGCAGTTCAACATTTTTGATGCTATGAAGCATCCCATGGATGAGCATGCTGTCTTTCACATTGATGTAATTGATGATCTGGTTGAGGATGTTTACCGTCATATGTGTGATGATTTACCTGATTTGGCTGGTTTTGATGATTCTATTCAGTGCCAATCTTGTACTGATTGTGACGGTGATTCTGGCTGTGCTATTTGTGCTGAGATCTACACATTTTTACGTGATGATAACTCTGGTTCCCCAGAGCTGGCAGCAGCTGCTGTTCAGGAGGAGATTCAGTCTGCAGAGATTGACATACAGCCACCCAGATTTCTGCCCTCTGCAGTGCAGCCACCCAAGCTAGAGCTGAAGCCTCTGCCTAAGCATCTGAAGTATGCGTATTTGGCCTCTGCAGAGCAGCTTCCAGTAATTGTGGCCAACAATTTACTGCCTGAGCAAGAGGAAAGATTGCTGTGCATTCTGCGAGAGCATCAGCGAGCCATTGGCTGGACGTTAGCAGATATTCCTGGCATTAGTCCATCTACATGCATGCATCGCATATTACTTGAAGATGGCGCTAAACCAGTGCGACAGCCCCAGAGGCGATTAAATCCTCTCATCCTGGATGTAGTAAAGAAGGAGGTGACCAAGCTTCTGCAAGCTGGCATCATTTATCCTATCTCTGACAGCACTTGGGTGAGCCCAGTGCAGGTCGTCCCAAAGAAATCCGGGGTGACAGTGGTGGCCAACCAGAACAACGAGTTGCTGCCTACCCGAGTGCAGAACAGCTGGCGGGTCTGCATTGATTACAGGAGGCTAAACTAAGCCACCAGGAAGGATCATTACCCCCTGCCGTTCATCGATCAAATGCTGGAGCGGTTGGCTGGGAAATCACATTACTGCTTTCTGGATGGCTACACTGGGTACTTCTAGATTCATATAGCACCGGAGGATCAAGAGAAGACCACTTTTACCTGTCCCTTCGGCACGTTTGCTTACCGGCGGATGCCTTTCAGCCTTTGCAATGCCCCTGGTACCTTCCAGAGGTGCATGGTAAGTATACGGATGCCTTTCGGCCTTTGCAATGCCCCTGGTACCTTCCAGAGGTGCACGGTAAGTATATTCTTTGATTTTTTAGAGGAGTGTATGGAGGTGTTTATGAATGATTTTACTGTTTATGGTTCTTCTTTTGATGACTGTTTGAGTAGTTTAGCTAGAGTACTACATCGCTGCATTGAGACTAACCTTGTCTTAAATTTTGAAAAGTGCCATTTCATGGTAGA
Organism: Cercis canadensis; assembly: GCA_003255065.1. Lineage (NCBI taxonomy): Eukaryota > Viridiplantae > Streptophyta > Magnoliopsida > Fabales > Fabaceae > Cercis > Cercis canadensis. Next base: position 288,250 of record QAOA01008434.1, read on the forward strand.
GCAAGGTATAGTTTTAGGCCATGTAGTATCTAGAAAAGGGGTTGAGGTAGATCCTGCTAAAATAGATGTCATAACTGCTTTATCTTACCCCACATGCGTGCGGGAAGTGCGATCATTTCTGGGACATGCAGGTTTCTACCGGCGCTTTATCAGAGACTTCAGCAAGATAGCCATTCCGCTGTCTAGCCTTCTGCAGAAAGATGTGGAGTTTCTGTTTGACCTAAAATGCAAGGAAGCTTTCAACCGCCTGAAGCGAGCTCTCACCAGTACCCCTGTCATTCAGCCACCTGATTGGACACTCCCATTCGAGCTGATGTTCGACGCTTCGAACTATGCTTTGGGAGCGGTCTTGGCGCAGCGAGTGGCCAAAGTTCCTCATGTGGTTTACTATGCTTCGATAACTCTGGATGCTGCTCAAGCGAATTACACCACTACTGAAAAAGAACTTTTATCTATTATTTTTGCATTAGATAAGTTCAGGTCTTATTTGATAGATTTGAAGGTTGTGGTATTCTCAGATCATACAGCTTTGAGGTATCTCTTGAAGAAACCGGATGCCAAGCCACGACTGATTAGGTGGATGCTGCTGCTTCAAGAGTTTGATGTGGAGATCCGCGACAAGAGTGGAGCAGAGAACCTGGTTGCTGACCACCTCAGCCGCATAGAGCGAGGTCCTGATCCACTGCCCATTCAGGATTCCTTGCCTGACGAGCAGCTGTTAGGGCTGCATGGTGAGTTTCCATGGTATGCAGACCTTGTCAATTATTTAGCTGCCCATGCCTTGCCTTCACACCTCACACGTGCCCAAATAGACAAGTTAAAGAGTGAGGCGAAATATTATGTGTGGGATGATCCCTATCTCTGGAAATTTTGCAGTGATCAAATTATTAGGAGATGTGTGCCTGATAATGAGTTTCAGTCTGTTCTTAGCTTTTGCCATACTTTTGCATGTGGTGGACATTTTGGTCCTCAACGTACAGCTAGGAAGGTCTTAGACTCTGGATTGTATTGGGTCACTTTATTTAGGGATGCACATATATTTTGTAAATCTTGTGAACAATGTCAGAGAACCGGGAACATTTCCCATAGGCATGAGATGCCCCAGCAGCCTTTGTTATTCTGTGAGATTTTTGATGTCTGGGGTATTGACTTTATGGGTCCTTTTCCTGTTTCTTTTGGTTTTGTTTACATTTTACTTGCTGTGGACTATGTGTCTAAGTGGGTGGAGGCGAAAGCCACCCGTACTGATGATTCTAAAGTTGTTGTGGATTTTGTTAGATCAAACATTTTCTGCAGATTTGGCATTCCTAGGGCCATCATCAGTGATCAGGGTTCGCATTTCTGCAACCGGACCATGGCGGCTTTAATGAAGAAATATGGCGTCATGCATAAGGTTTCCACTCCTTACCACCCTCAGACCAATGGGCAAGCTGAAGTCTCCAACAGGGAAATCAAGCGTATCTTGGAGAAGACTGTCCAACCTAATCGGAAGGACTGGAGTTTGCGACTTGAGGATGCTCTGTGGGCATACCGGACTGCTTTCAAGACACCTATTGGGATGTCTCCCTACCGGATCGTTTTTGGCAAAGCCTGCCACCTTCCAGTGGAGCTTGAGCACAAGGCCTATTGGGCGGTCAAGCAGTGCAACCTTGATTTGAGTCAAGCCGGGTCCCAGAGAAAGCTTCACCTCCAAGAGCTTGAGGAGCTTCGTTTGGATGCCTATGAGAGCTCCCGCATTTACAAGGAAAAGACCAAGCGGTTCCATGATAACATGGTGCTGAGGAAGGAGTTCTCTGCTGGCCAGAAAGTTCTCCTGTATAACTCTCGCTTAAAGCTCATGCCTGGCAAGCTCCGTTCTCGATGGCTTGGCCCGTTTATTATCACCAAGGTTTTCCCTTATGGTGCAGTGGAGATAGCAAGTGAGTCCACCAGCAAGGCTTTCAAGGTGAACGGGCATCGCCTCAAGCCATTTTATGAGGGCGCTCAGGAAGACATAATGGAGGAGGTCCACTTGCACGATGCTATCTACCTCCCTTGATAAGAATGTTTCTTCTCTCTCTTTTACTTTACTTGTCCTTATGTGACTGCTTGTTCTTACTTGTCATCTGTTGATACTTTTTGAAGTTTTTACATTGAGGACAATGTAAAATTTAAGTGTGGGGGAGGGATTTCTGTATATAGTTTAGTTGCTTTATTGTTTTCTGTTTAGTTGATTAGGTGTTTTCTGTTTAGTTGATTAGGTTAGTTGATTAGTTTAGTTGATTACTTTACTATTTCTGTAAATTTGTTGTTTTCTGTTTTCTGTTTTAATTTTTTCTGTTTGTTGTTCTTGCTGTTTTTTATGTTTTTGTTGTCATTTTTCTGTTTTAATTACCCTCCAATGATGTTATAGAATTTGTAAAGTTGTAAGTTTAAAGTAATTATATTTCAAGGTTCATAGCATGATTGAATAACTTGTTTTCCATCCTTAATTTCATATGCTTGGTTTTAGATGTTAGATTGATGATTAAGTTTGATAGATACATGCCTTGTGAGATTTTAAGCCTTTTGATGAATGGATTTAGCAAATGTGCCATTCTTTTCCTTCTTGTGTGATTTCACTCATGGAATTTGTTAACTCTGGAACTTGCTTGATTCTTTTTTAGGCTACATTTTCATTTGCATACATGAACATGATTGAGGCATTCTTTCTTGATTTAGTCACTTTGCCAAATAGCCAACCTTGTATTATTTCCCTTTGATTATCCCTATTGAGCCTATTTGCCTATCTTTGATATTAGCTCATTATATGCCTGTGTACAAAATACCATGTTGTTACCTTACCTTAGGGAATGGGAGAGCATTGGTTCATTGTCTTGGAGGAGCTCTTATGCTTGTGGGTAATTAATAGTACAACTGTGGAGGTTGTGAATCCTAATGTGCAAAGTATTATGTGAAAGAAAGAAATAAAGAAAAAAAAGAACCAATTGGTTCTGAAAAAAAAAAAAATCTGAATTGTGAAAAAGGAAAAGGAAAATAAAAGGAAAGAATATGTACAAAGGAAGGAGAATATGTTTTACACACTTAGAATTTAATGCTTGTATGGAATTTAATGCTTGTCATTTGAGTTCCTCTCCAATGTTCTCTTGTTCTCTTTGAGTTTTTACCTTGTGATATCCATTTTGCTTCATTCCTTTACCTTTACCTTGGCCTTATTACAACCTTAAATAAAGTCCTCTTGATTTGTGTGTGCATTTGTTTGAGTAGTGGAGAAGTAGAAGATAAGCAAGCTTATGGTAGTGCATCTCTTCATGAGTTTGATTGAGTGAAGTACCTAATTTCTAAACACTTGAGGGATTGAGAGTATATCTTGTGAGGATCTATCATTCTTGACTTATGCTTTCCAATTGAAATTACCTTGTTTGTTGATTTTGAATGAGAAGAAATTTTATTTCATGAATGCTGTGACTTCCTTGAATCTTAAATTGCTTATCTTACTTGTGGTATGAACTTCTGCATTTCTTAAATATCATTGGGAGGTGATCCTTTAGTTTTTAAATTTGTTTTTGTTTCCTTGTTCTTGCTTTTCTTGGTTTTGGAATTTTAGTTTGCCCGAGACGTGCAAAAGCTAAGTGTGGGGGAATTTGATGAACACACTTTTTATACAATAGTTATTCCTCATACTTAGTCTTTTAAACCTCTTTTGGGCTGAATTGCATAGACTTAGACCTCATTTCATGACTTAGGATCCATTTATGCTTAATTGCAATTTCCAGCAATACTGGGCATTATATGCTGTCTCTGTGTTTCAGGCATATCTTGAGTTCTGGATGTCCAAAAATTCCGAGTCATACCTTGTTGGAAAGCTGAGAGAATTGTCTACAACTTTCTTTCAGGGCTCCAAAGCTAATTCGGACGTTCAGAAGGTCATATGCAGCCTGGAAGCCAGAGAAGACATGCTGTCGCAGGATCCTGACCTACATGCAGTATTTGGGTCATAACTTGAGTTGTAGATGTCATATTGACCTGAAACTGGTACCATTGGAAAGCTAACAGACAGAGCTTCAATTGATATGAAGACCGGTTCACCATATTTTATGTGGAAGATGGTCTTATTTGCTGTGCAAGTTAGCTGACGGTTCCAGACACCTTCTGCCACTTAAATGGGCCTAACTTCCTCATGACAAGTCCAAATGGGCCCAAACCAAAGCCCAATTGAAGCTAAGGCCCATGGGAACAAGTGTGCCCTAAGGGCAATTTAGGTGTGCATGTAAAATTGGAGGTCTATATCAGAAGAAGGAGGCAGCCGAAATTCAGAATCACCTCATTAGATATTTTAGACAGATTTTTGAGCTTTCCTTAGTTCTTAAGTTTTCTTTTAGATATTTTGTAAGAACTTCAGCTCCTCTTGTTCATGGAGGGCTAATCCAACATATCAATCCAGGTTTTGCTATTCTGATTATTGGTTTTGAGATTATGAGTTGTTGTTCTTCATTTTAGTTGTTAATCAAAGTTTCTTGCTTCCTCTGGACTATTCTGTTTGGATTGTTAAAATTCGAATTTGGATCTTCATGTGTGATTGCTTAATTGCATGTGATAAAAGAGGATTGTATGGTTGATTAATGTTTCTGAGCTTTTGGATGGATTAATCACCTTGGCTGGATCATGGACTTAGGTAAAACTAGACTTGAATGTTTGCTTAATTCATTTGGTCTTAGTTAAAACCGAATTCTGGTTGCTTAACCAGTGGAATCCATAGAACATTGAGAGGCTTCTTGATATGTTTTAAAGGCCAAGAACATGGTTAATAATTGAATGGATCATTAGAAATCAAGGATGAACTTAAATCAGAATTAGTAAAGACTTGGATTGGTTGCTTTCTCTTAAACTTCACCACTGATAATTAATTTTCGTTAATCACATAAACCAACAAAACCCCCCTATTTACATGCTTCTTAATATGATTCACTAAATAGAACAATCCTTAGGTTCGACTTAGGGCTGTCCTATGCTGCAAAAAGCTAGGTAACCGACCTTAAACATTAATTAATTTGAGGAGCCTCGGCAGCTCATCAAATTTTGGCGCCGTTGCCGGGGATTGTTCTATCTTTGAATCAGTAGTATTAGTAGTAAAACTGACTTTTAACTTCCCCCTAATTCACCCCCCTTGTGTTTGAGTTTTTGTTCTTTTTAGGGTTTTGGCCACTTTTTCCATAACTTTTTGGCCAAGTATCCATTCTGTTTGAGGCCAGTGGCCATTGTTTTTCTTGATTTGAAGTGTGCTTAGATGTTTTATATTGTCATTGAGTGAATTCTGGCCATTTGGACCATTTCCCCTTTGTTTTTCCTTCGGTTTGGCTTGATTTAGTGATTTCTGGTTCTACTGTTCAAAACGAAATTTTTAGCTCCGATTGACCTGAAACTTACTCAGTTGAAGGAAAAGGGCCTAACTCACAACAGTCACAGCCTATGGCCGTGAGGTCCACTTTTTTAAGCCAAATTCCACTGTTTTGACCACTTTTCCATTTTTTAAAGATTTTTTATTTGATTTTTGAGTTCCATTTTCATCCACCTTTCGTCCTGTGGTGGTAGAAAAATTTTAAAAAATGTTTAGATACCTTTTCTAGTCCTATTTTGGTGTCTTTTTACCTTTGTTTTGTGTTTTTGGTGTGTTTCGGTTTTAGCTTAATTCTGTCAGTTTTGTGTGTTTTTCTGTGTTTTTGTGCATTGTGGTGTGTTTAGGCATTTAGCCACTTGTTTGCATGGTGTATGACTAGGTCTTCTCCCTTTGTATTGCTTGAAGTAGACCCTGAAATAGAGAGAACCTTGCATACCCGTAATAGAGCACATAGGGCTGTTGATAATTTAGATCCTACCATGGCTGAAGCTAGAACTCCTATTGTTATTCCTATTGTTGATCCTGTTGTTGATGAAGGTAATAGAGCTGATAATGCTAATAGAGCTGGAAATAATAATAATAATAACATGCAGCCTAGAGATAGAACTCTTAAGGAATTGGCCACCCCTGATGTTGCTTACCAACCTTTAGGGATCCAATATCCAGAAATTGATACTGCTTTTGAATTAAAGTCTGGATTGATACACTTGCTGCCAAAGTTTCATGGTCTTGCAGGTGAAGATCCTCATAAGCATTTGAAGGAATTCCATGTGGTTTGTTCCACCATGAGACCAGAAGGAATTTCTGAAGAGCAGATCAAGCTAAGAGCAGTCCCTTTCTCTCTTGCTGATGCAGCTAAAGACTGGCTCTTTTACTTGTCATAAGGTTCGGTCAGAAATTGGAGTGACATGAAGAAGCTGTTTCTGGCCAAGTTCTTCCCTGCATCCAGAACTGCTGCCATTCGAAAAGATATATGTGGCATAAGGCAACTGCCAGGGGAGACATTGCATGAGTATTGGGAGAGGTTTACTAAGCTGTGTTCAAGCTGCCTCCATCACCAAATAAGTGATCAGCTGTTGATACAATATTTCTATAAAGGCTTGTCACCTTCTGATAGAAGTAACATTGATTCTGCTAGTGGAGGAGCATTAGTGGATAAAACACCTGCTGCTGCCAGAGATTTAATTTCCAATATGGCAGAGAATTCCCAGCAGTTTGGTGTTCGGATGATTCATTCCACCAGGGGAGTCAATGAAGTTGGTGTATCATTTGCTGACCAACAAAGAATGCAGCACAGACTTGATGAACTAACCTCCTTGGTCAGGCAATTGGCAGTGGGGCGACAAGTATCCACCCCTCAACCTGCAAGCGTGTGTGGCATTTGTGCTTGTCCATCACATCCTACAGACGCATGCCCTACACTGCAAGATGGTGATTCTGGATTTCAGGATCCCTCTGTAGCTGCAGCAGGTGTTTTTCCCGGTCGATCCCCATACCAATCGCAGCAGCAGCCTAGATATGATCCGTACTCCAACACTTACAACCCTGGTTGGAGGGATCATCCAAATTTCAGATATGGCAATGCTGCAGCACCACAACAGCAGTCCTCCCAACAACAGCCATAGCAACAGCAGCAGTATAGGCAACCTTGGCAACAACAGAGCCAATTTCAGCCAGCCAGGTAGGGCCAATTTCAACAAAACAGGCCACCATTCCAGCAGCAGCCTATGCAGCCAGCCAACCCGTCAACATCCAAACCTGAGCCTTCATTGGAAGATCTGGTGAAGCAGATGGCCACCAGTAACATCCAGTTCCAGCAGAGAGCAGAGTCCACCATGCAGAATCTGGAAACACAGATTGGACAATTGGCATCATCAGTTAGCCAGTTGCAGTCCAAGGGTTCTGGCAAACTCCCTTCACAGACAATTCCCAATCCAAATGGGAGTAATGTGAGTGCTATCACATTGAGGTCTAGCAAATCCTTGCAAGAGCCAGCCGAGCCTCAACCTCCTAGTGAGTCCCAACCAGCAGAGCAAGCAGTTCCTGCGCCAATCAACCTTGCACCTGCAAGGAAGCTGCCTGCAGTAGCTCTTCCCTTTCCACAGAGAGCTACTCTGTCCAAGAAGCAAGATGAGGCAGAGAAAGACAGAGAGCTTCTGGAGACATTCAGGAAGGTGGAAGTTAACATTCCCTTGCTGGATGCTATCAAGCAAATTCCTAGATATGCCAAATTTCTTAAGGAATTGTGCACCCAGAGGAGGAGGCTGAAGGGCAATGAGCGGATTAGCATGAGTCAGAATGTCTCAGCCCTTATTCAACCTATGCCTCAGAAGTGCAAGGATCCAGGGACTTTCACAATCCCCTGTGTTATAGGCAATTCCAAGTTCGAGCATGCCATGCTAGATCTAGGTGCTTCGATCAATGTCATGCCTATGTCTGTTTTCAGTTCCCTCGGGCTTGGACCCTTGAATGCCACAGGAGTTGTGATCCAGCTAGCCAACAGGAGCAGTGCTTATCCAGCTGGGTTGATTGAAGACGTGTTGGTCAGAGTTGATGAGCTGATCTTTCCAACAGATTTCTACATTCTGGAGATGGAAGGACAGTCACAATCCAGCAAGGCTCCACTCATTCTGGGCAGACCATTCCTCAAGACTGCGCGGACTAAGATTGATGTGTATGCAGGAACTCTATCCATGGAGTTTGGCGAATCTGTTGTGCAGTTCAACATTTTTGATGCTATGAAGCATCCCATGGATGAGCATGCTGTGTTTCACATTGATGTGATTGATGATTTGGTTGAGGATGTTTACCATCATATGTGTGATGACTTACCAGATTTGGCTGGTTTTGATGATTCTATTCAGTACCCATCTTGTACTGATTGTGACGGTGATTTTGGCTGTGCTATTTGTGCTGAGATCTCTACCTTTCTATGTGATGATAACTCTGGTTCCCCAGAGCTGGCAGCAGCTGCTGTTCAGGAGGAGATTCAGTCTGCAGAGATTGACATTCAGCCATCCAGATTTCTGCCCTCTGCAGTGCAGCCACCCAGGCTAGAGCTGAAGCCTCTGCCTAAGCATCTGAAGTATGCGTATTTGGCCTCTGCAGAGCAGCTTCCAGTAATTGTGGCCAACAATTTACTTCCTGAGCAAGAGGAAAGATTGCTGTGCATTCTGTGAGAGCATAAGCGAGCCATTGGCTGGACGTTAGCAGATATTCCTGGGATTAGTCCATCTACATGCATGCATCGCATATTACTTGAAGATGGCGATGCATGCATCGCATATTACTTGAAGATGGCACTAAGCCAGTGCGGCAGCCCCAGAGGCGATTAAACCCTCTCATCCTGGATGTAGTAAAGAAGGAGGTGACCAAGCTTCTGCAAGCTGGCATCATTTTATCCTATCTCTAACAGCACTTGGGTGAGCCCAGTGCAGGTCGTCCCGAAGAAATCTGGGGTGACAGTGGTGGCCAACCAGAACAACGAGTTGCTGCCTACCCGAGTGCAGAACAGCTGGCGGGTCTGCATCGATTACAGGAAGCTGAATCAAGCCACCAGGAAGGATCATTACCCCCTGCCGTTCATCAATCAAATGCTGGAGCGGTTAGCTGGGAAATCACATTACTGCTTCCTGGATGGCTACACTGGGTACTTCCAGATTCATATAGCACCAGAGGATCAAGAGAAGACCACTTTTACCTGTCCCTTCGGCACATTTGCTTACCGGCGGATGCCTTTCGGCCTTTGCAATGCCCCCGGTACCTTCCAGAGGTGCATGGTAAGTATATTCTCTGATTTTTTAGAGGAGTGCATGGAGGTGTTTATGGATGATTTTACTGTTTATGGTTCTTCTTTTGATGACTGTCTGAGTAGTTTAGCTAGAGTACTACATCGCTGCATTGAGACTAACCTTGTCTTAAATTTTGAAAAGTGCCATTTCATGGTAGAGCAAGGTATAGTTTTAGGCCATGTAGTATCTAGAAAAGGGGTTGAGGTAGATCCTGCTAAAATAGATGTCATAACTGCTTTATCTTACCCCACATGCGTGCGGGAAGTGCGATCATTTCTTGGACATGCAGGTTTCTACCGGCGCTTCATCAGAGACTTCAGCAAGATAGCCATTCCGCTGTCTAGCCTTCTGCAGAAAGATGTGGAGTTTCTGTTTGACCAAAAATGCAAGGAAGCTTTCAACCGCCTGAAGCTAGCTCTCACCAGTACCCCTGTCATTCAGCCACCTGATTGGACACTCCCATTCGAGCTGATGTGCGACGCTTCGAACTATGCCTTGGGAGCGGTCTTGGCGCAGCGAGTGGCCAAAGTTCCTCATGTGGTTTACTATGCTTCGAGAACCCTGGATGCTGCTCAAGCAAACTACACAACCACTGAAAAAGAACTTTTATCTATTGTTTTTGCATTAGATAAGTTCAGGTCTTATTTGATAGATTCGAAGGTTGTGGTGTTCTCAGATCATACAGCTTTGAGGTATCTCTTGAAGAAACCGGATGCCAAGCCACGACTGATTAGGTGGATGCTGCTGCTTCAAGAGTTTGATGTGGAGATCCGGGACAAGAGTGGAGCAGAGAACCTGGTTGCTGACCACCTCAGCCGCATAGAGCGAGATCCTGATCTACTGCCCATTCAGGATTCCTTTCCTGACGAGCAGCTGTTAGGGCTGCATGGTGAGTTTCCATGGTATGCAGATCTTGTAAATTATTTAGCTGCCCATGCTTTGCCCTCACACCTCACACGTGCCCAAATAGACAAGTTAAAGAGTGAGGCGAAATATTATGTGTGGGATGATCCCTATCTCTGGAAATTTTGCAGTGATCAAATTATTAGGAGATGTGTGCCTGATAATGAGTTTCAGTCTGTTCTTAGCTTTTGCCATACTTTTGCATGTGGTGGACATTTTGGTCCTCAACGTACAGCTAGGAAGGTCTTAGACTCTGGATTGTATTGGGTCACTTTATTTAGGGATGCACATATATTCTGTAAATCTTGTGAACAATGTCAGAGATCCGGGAACATTTCCCATAGGCATGAGATGCCCCAGCAGCCTTTGTTATTCTGTGAGATTTTTGATGTCTGGGGTATCGACTTTATGGGTCCTTTTCCTGTTTCTTTTGGTTTTGTTTACATCTTACTTGCTGTGGACTATGTGTCTAAGTGGGTGGAGGCGAAAGCCACCCGTACTGATGATTCTAAAGTTGTTGTGGATTTTGTTAGATCAAACATTTTCTGCAGATTTGGCATTCCTAGGGCCATCATCAGTGATCAGGGTTCGCATTTCTGCAACCGGACCATGGCGGCTTTAATGAAGAAATATGGCGTCATGCATAAGGTTTCCACTCCTTACCACCCTCAGACCAATGGGCAAGCTGAAGTCTCAATCAGGGAAATCAAGCGTATCTTGGAGAAGACTGTCCAACCTAATCGGAAGGACTGGAGTTTGCGACTTGAGGATGCTCTGTGGGCATACCGGACTGCTTTCAAGACACCTATTGGGATGTCTCCCTACCGGATC